>CM075978.1:193304014-193400462 GCA_038087875.1 Malacoraja senta
ACCCCGTTCCTGCCCTCTCCCCATATCCCCTGACTCCGCTATTTTTAAGAGCCCTATCTGGCTCTCTCTTGAAAGCATCCAGAGAACCTGCCTCCACTGCCCTCTGAGGCAGAGAATTCCACAGACTTACCACTCTCTGTGAGAAAAAGTGTTTCCTCGTCTCCGTTCTAAGTGGCTTACCCCTTATTCTTAAACTGTGGCCCCTGGTTCTGGACTCCCCCAACATCGAGAACATGTTTCCTGCCTCTAGCGTGTCCAAACCCTTAACAATCTTATATGTTTCAATGAGATATCCTCTCATCCTTCTAAACTCCAGAGTGTACAAGCCCAGCTGCTCCATTCGCCATCAACGGGAAACGCAGGTAGAGTCACTCCCCAAGGAAGGGGTGGTGGGTGCAACAGTGGGATAACGAAACCAGGCGATTGTCAGGCAGTCTGCCACCAACCCAAGGCTGCGGCATCAAGGACCTCCTTTGCATGCTACTATCAAACATGGATCACACAAGGTTTAATTCCACCACAACTCGGCAAAGTAAACCTACTTGTTGCAGGACTTAGGCTGCAGGAGGGTCCCGACCCAAATCATCGCCTGTCCATTCCCTCCACAGATGCTGCCTGACCCGCTGAGTTCTTCCAGCACTTTGCGTTTTGCTCAAGAACATAGAACAGTACATCACAAGAATAGGCCGTTCAGCCCACAATGTCTGTGCTGAACATGGTGCCAAAACCATCTCTTATTTGCCTGCACCTAATCCATATCTCTCCATTCCCCGCATATCCATTTAAGTGTCTTAAATGCCATTATCCTATCTACTCCACCACCTCCCCTGGCAGCGTGTTCCAGGCACCCACCCACCCACCGTCTGTGTAAAAAAACTTGCCCCCCCCGCAAATTTCCTTTAAAAATTCACCCTCTCACCTTAAAGCGATGTCCTGTAGTCTTTGACATTTCCACCCTGGGACAAAGATCTGACAACTCCCATCTGAGCTTGATCGAGGCTGCCCAGGACAGCAAGGTCAGTGTGGGAATGGGAAGAGGAGTTAAAATGGTTGACAACCGGGAGATCCAGCAGGCCTTGGGCGGACCCAGCGCCAGTAATCGGCGAAACAGTCGCCTCGCCGACGCTTGATCTCACCCATGTAAAGGAGGGCACATCGGGAACTACAAATGCAGCAGATGAGGTTGGAGGAGATGCGTGTAAATCTCTGTCTCGCCTGGAAGGACTGTCGGGGTCCCTGCACTGAGGTGTGGAAGGAGATCCTAACTCCCATTGCCTTATTTTAAAGCTGATATTCTCAAAAATACTTATTATTCTACCCAGAAAATCTTGTAGTGTTGACATAGGAAAAAAAGGATTTTAGATTTTAGTGAATGTTAGTTTCAAAATATTATTTGAATGAATAAACTCAACATATTTACAAAACCTATTGCCATCTATTCATTACTTCCTTCTGATTAGTCTGTGTCCTGTCAGAGTAGATGATGTACCACCTTCGAATAGTGAAATGCCTGGATGGAGTGGATGTTTCCACTAGTGGGAGAGTCTAGGACCAGAGGCCGTAACCTTAAGATTAAATGGACGTATCTTTAGAAAGGAGATGAGGAGGAATTTCTTTAGCCAGAGGGTGGTGAATCTGTGGAATTCATTGCCACAGACGGCTGTGGAGACCAGGTCAATAGGTATTTTTAAGGTGGAGATTTACAGATTTTTAATTAGTACGGGTGTCAGAAGTTATGGGGAGAAGGCAGGAGAATGGGGTTGAGAGCGAAAGATAGATCGGCCATGATTGAATGGCGTAGTGGACTTGATGGGCTGAAATGCCCAATTCTGCTCCTATGAACTTATGAGCCATGTGGCCTTGGACCCACAGTGTGGTGTGTGCAGGTTTTCCCAAGGGATTGTGGAGTTCAGGACTGGAAGCTTGTGGCGCCTGGCATCGACACCAGATAATCAACGTACACTTTTTTAAAAAATGATCTTTAGTATTTGGAGCACTGTGACGAAATCCTTTTGTTGGAGGACGGAAAAATCAAGGAAAAGGGAAACCATGAAACACTGATGAGCGGAAACGGACACTACGCCAATCTCATCAGTAATTACCAAATGAACCAACCTAATGTAAGCAAATTCAGAATCCTCTACAATGTATATTCAAATGTTAACCAGTTTTGTGTCAATTTGGCATCGACGTCAGCTTACCCTTATTTGCATCCTTGTGAGAATTACAGAACATTTATTCCTTCAGAGTATATGTCCAGTGCATGCAAGCACAAGGAACTGCAGATGCTGGAATCATGAACAAAACACAAAGTGCTGGAGGAACTCAGCGGGTCAGGCAGCATCTGTGGAGGGAATGGACAGAGGATTATTCAGGTCCGCTAATAGGAGTGGAGGGGAGAAAGCTGGAAAAGAAAGGTGGGAGCGGGGCAAAGCCTGGCAAGTGATAGGTGGATACAGGTGAGGGAGGATTTGGCAGATGGGGTCTGTACATTCTCCACTGATAGCGCCCGCTTGGGATTCAACATTGAACATTGAGGAAAAACTTTTTCACACAGAGAGTGGTGAATCTCTGGAACTCTCTGCCACAGAGGGTAGTTGACGCCAGTTCATTGGCTATATTTAAGAGGGAGTTAGATGTGGCCCTTGTGGCTAAAGGGATCAGGGGGTATGGAGAGAAGGCAGGTACGGGATACTGAGTTGGATGATCAGCCATGATCATATTGAATGGCGGTGCAGGCTCGAAGGGCCGAATGGCCTACTCCTGCACCTATTTTCTATGTATCTATGTAACATTGAACAGTACAGCACAGGAACAGGCCCTTCGGTCCATAAAGTCTGTGCTGCTCATGATGCCAAGACCAACTCTTTTCTACAGTACCTGCACATATCTATGTCCCTCCATTCTCTACATAACCATGTGCCTATACAACATCTCTTAAACTGTTGTATCAGCCTCCACCATCAGCCTCAGCAGTGTCCCCAAGCAGCAAAAACCCTCTGTATATAAATTTGTCCTGCACATCTCCTTTCAACTTTGCCCCTCTCACCTTAAAACCAAGCCCTCTAGTGGTTTGACATTTCCATCCTGGGAACAAGGTTCTGTCAACACCTCTCATCTTTATTACTAAAAGTCTCATCTTGACCACTTCCTGTTGCACTGTATATTGATTTTAGAAAAAACGCTGCCACATATGGCTGTGACGTTTGGCCATCTTACTCAGAGTCCCCTTCCGCTGCGCAGGACAAGAGGATTTTTCCCATCGATGAAGAATAAAAGACTTATTAATGTTTTAAAAATGTTGAGATTCTCTCTCATGTCAATCACGCCACGAAGGCCACGCCCCTTCCAGTGGGAGAGGGGAGGGAATATAAAACCCGGAAGTGTGGGCGTGGCAGTCACTGCAAGATGGGGGAGGGAGAGGTCACCTTGGTGGCCTTGCACCCTGCTTGAAATGGTAGGAAACTGCATTTGAATTTGGTAGCCTTGCACCCTGCTTGAAATGGTAGGACACTGCATTTGAATTCAGTGGCCTTGCACCCTGCTTGAAATGGTAGGAAACTTCATTTGAATTTGGTGGCCTGCACGCTGCTTGAAATGGAATTTCAAGGAATAGCCGTGAGTCAACTGCCAGCCCACCAGCCGTGAGTGAGTGAGCTGCCAGCACATCAGGCTTGAGTGACTGAGCTGCCAGCCCAAGAATCCATTCGGCCCACAATGTCCATATGAGCCCTCTGGAAACCAGTCCCTTCAGCCCACAACACCCATACTAGTGCTCCAGAAAGCCCCCACCCCACTGGCCACCAACATTGGAATTGGTGGAGAGGTGGAATATTGCGTTGGGGGACCTGCCTTCCCGTGTGAACTTGGGACCCAACGGGTCCCACTTAGTCTAGTCATTCGATATATTTCCATCAGATTTCCTCTCAAATTCCAGTGTTCCAGAGAAAACAATCCAAGTCTGTCCAACCTCTCCCTGTAACTAATACCCCCTGATCCAGGCATCAGTCTGAAGAAGTCTCCCAATCACAAACATCACCTATCCATGTTCTCCCGAGATGCTGCCTGACCCGCTGAGTTACTCCAGCACTCTGTGAAACGTCACCTATCCATGTTCTCCACAGATGCTGCCTGACCCGCTGAGTTACTCCAGCACATTGTCTCTTCTTTTGTAAACTAGCAAAACAAAAATACACTCTTTCTTGCTTCTACACTTCTGGCATTCTGGTAAACCTCCTCTGCACCATCTCCAAGCCTCCACATCCTCCTGTAATGGGGAGACCAGAACTGCATAGAGTCCAAATGCAATCTAACCAATGTCCTATAAAGGTGCATCATGCTTCCTGACTCTTAAACTCAGTGCCCTGACCGATGCAGGCAAGTATACTATACACCTTCTTTATCACTCTATATACCATTCAGTGAAGCACAATGATCTTTGAATACAATAACGCACTCAAATACCCATGCCTCCGTGTCAGAGAGTTTGGCGTCCAGATGAGGTCCTCAGACTATCAACTAAGGGGCAGAAATATTGACTTTGTTAATTTGACGTAACCACCACCAGCTACTACAATGTGTGGGAAGGAACTGCAGATGCTGGTTTAAACTGAAGATAGACACAAAAAGCTGGAGTAACTCAGCGGGACAGCCAGCATCTCTGGAGAGAAGTAATGGGTGACGTTTCGGGTCGAGACCCTTCTTCAGACTTGTCCCGCTGAGGTACTCCAGCATTTTGTGTCTATCCCCAGCTACTGCAAGTCTAACGGCTCCTCCTGTGGGTTGGATGTGTAAAATTCCAAGTTGTACCACGGATTGCATTGAACCAAGGTCCTGTTGAAATAAATCTTCCCACTCTGGTATTGGAATCACCGTTGAGGTCTTGGTTGGATTGCTCTTTGTCAGAGACCTCCCCATAGCATAGCTCCAGACGGCATTGCTCCAGACGGCATCGCTCTCAGGATCTCAGGACCACACAAGCTTCTCCACCACGACAAAGTGACAATCCACGGAGAAGAATGAAATGCACCAACTCTTCAGCTCTCCATGTTGATAGGGCACAAGTTGCATAAACCCTGGCCACTAGGATGAAGGAAAACTTTGGTTACATTTTAATCCGTGTGTGGTTTGAAAGGCTGAAGTCTTCAAGCATCATTTCCTCATGCTCATCCCCACAAACATGTTTCTCAAATCTCCTTTTCTTTATTTAAATACAGACCCTGTATCAAAGCATTCAACTAGCTAATTAACCTTCTTCCGAAGTGCAATTTCAAATGCGATAAATGATTCTTAATTATGCGAAGCTTTATATGACAAAATGATTCAAGTTTCCAGGTGGCTCAGAGAAATGCATAAAGCCTGGTCTTTACTCACAGGAGACTATAAGAACATTAGAAGGTAGACAAAAATGCTGGAGAAACTCAGCGGGTGAGGCAGCATCTATGGAGCGAAGGAATAGGCGACGTTTCGGGTCGAGACCCTTCTTCAGACTGATGAAGGAATAGGTGACGTTTCGGGTCGAGACCCTTCTTCAGACTGATGAAGGAATAGGTGACGTTTCGGGTCGAGACCCGAAAGGGTCTCGACCCGAAACGTCACCTATTCCTTCGCTCCACAGATGCTGCCTCACCCGCTGAGTTTCTCCAGCATTTTTGTCCACCTTCGATTTTTCCAGCATCTGCAGTTCTTTCTTAAACATAAGACCATTGGGCATAGGAGCAGAATTAGGCCATTCGGCCCATTGAGTCTACTCCGCCATTCGATCGTGGCTGATCTATTTTTAACTCTCAACCCCATTCCCCTGCCTTCATCCCGTAACCTTTGACACCCTTGCAGCAGAAATGTTGAAACCCTGGAATGAAGCAAATAGATTTTGCATAAATAGCACATCATTGTTAATTAGTCTGAAGAAGGGTCTGAACACAAAACGTCACCCATTCCTTCCATCCAGAGATGCTGCCTGTCCCGCTGAGTTACTCCAGTATTTTGTGTCTATCTGTGTAAACCAGCATCTGCAGTTCCTTCCTGCACTAATTAACACAACATGGTTTAAAACATCGGATTCATCCTTAGACCTGGCAGTGAGCTGAGAACTGATCATTTCCCTGTGGTGGAGAAGGGGAATTTCCTAAAGAGGTATTTGTAGGATTCAAGTCCATGACTACAAGTTATAGACAATAGACAATAGACAATAGGTGCAGGAGTAGGCCATTTGGCCCTTCGAGCCAGCACCATCATTCAATGTGATCATGGCTGATCATCCCCAATCAGTACCCCGTTCCTGCCTTCTCCCCATATCCCCTGACTCCGCTATCTTTAAGAACCCTATCTAGCTCTCTCTTGAAAGCATCCAGAGAACCTGCCTCCACCGCCCTCTGAGGCAGAGAATTCCACAGACTCACCACTCTCTGTGAGAAAAAGTGTTTCCTCGTCTCCGTTCTAAATGGCTTACTCCTTATTCTTAAACTGTGGCCCCTGGTTCTGGACTCCCCCAACATCGGGAACATGTTTCGTGCCTCTAGTGTGTCCAAGCCCTTAATAATCGTATATGTTTCAAGGCTCAGTTAAAAAGGCTTTTGCTGCTAGCATCCATCATTCATGTCTGAAGAAAAGATCCAACCCGAAACATCACCCATCTTTCTTCCCCACAGATGTTGCCTGACTTGCTGAATTACTCCAGTAGGTTGTGGGTCTATCTTCGGTATAGAGTCACAGAGTGATACAGTGTGGAAACATGCCCTTCGGCCCAACTTGCCCACACCGGCCAACATGTTCCAGCTATACTAGCCCCACCAGATCCTCTAGCCCTGGCAACATCCTTGTAAATCTTCTCCTTACCCTTTCCAGCTTGACAACATCTTTCCTATAACATGTGATCATGGCTGATTGTGGATGATCAGCTGTGATCACATTGAATGGCTCCTGCACCTATTGTCCAACACGGTGCCCTGAACAGAACACAATACTCTAAATGCTGCCTCACCAACGCCTTATACAACTGCAGCATGACCTCCCAACTTCTGTACTCACCAGCATCTGCAGTTCCTTTCTACACATCGAGCGTTTACAGTTCAGTGTCTCTGTTGTAGGAATCAGAACCTGATGGAATGATGCCACTGAGTTCAGGAAAAGGAAACTTAAATGGACGTTCTCCCTCCATCACACGACACCAAGGCTTGGACAATGCTGGTAAAACTGCTTACACAAATGTCACGCACAGGAACAGAGGCAGTTCAATAGGATGTAGAACAGCACGGCACCAGAACATAATGTCTGTGCCAAACATGAGGCCAGGTTAAACTAATGCCCGCTGATCCATGCTCCTCCATTCTCTGCTCATCCATGTGCCTGTCTAAATGCCACCATCATATCTGCCATCATCACCACCCCAGGCGGCAGCACTTTCCAGGCACCCACCACCCTCTGCGTAAAAACTTGCCCCGTACATCTCCTTTAAACTTTACCCGTCTCGCCTTAAAGCCATGCCCTCTAGTCTTTGACATTTCCACCCTTGGGAAAAAGTTCTGAATATCTACCATATCTACATTCTCTATCATAATTCTATACACCTCCATATGACCACCCCCTCCCCCCCCCACCCCTCAATGTGACTGATCAATAGAATGGCTTTCTCATCTATACTGTATATTCTTAAAACCCTTACCAAATAAAAAGATATTGAACTCACCCTTGGATATTTTAATTGCCCCAGCTCCGTAATATCTTGGATGAGAAGATTTCACATTTCCAATACTCTGTGTAAAAATAAAATCATTTATTTTATTCTAGGCTGAGCGAAGTCTAGTTTTACTGTTAACCCCTACCAACCCTCTCATTATAGTATCAGAATCCTTTTCAGAAAAAGGCTATTAGATGTTTGGATATCTTCTGGACCCTGTGATCATGTGGTCATATAACTTATTTTCTTATTATTTAATTCCTTTTGTTCTACAATTAAACAAATGCTCACTAAATAGGGGACATCAAATGCATAATCTTCTAAAATTCTGTTCCATTGACATACTATAGTGTGTGTTTAATGTCAACATGAATTTCTAGTAAAATGGCCTTTCAGATGCAAAGCTGGTATAAACATGTTTTGTCACATTTCAGCCTTTGATATGACTGATGAGAAAAATGTCGCAACAGGCGAGCGTATTGAGAATGCAAAGAGTGCGCAGCAGAATGGAAACACTGAGAGAGGTGAAGTATTCAGAAGTATCTCCATCTTTTACAGGTTTCAGTCAAACAGCTTCAGTGGTTCCCCTGGGTTTTCAAGAAAGATTAAAACATCGCATTCAATTGTCACTTTACAAGATACATATTTTCTTCCAAATCACTCGAAACGTTTTCTTGAAACAAATCTCCAATACAGTTTTTCTCCGCAATTAAACTTTATTGGGATGAAATTCAGTGGCTCCAGAGAAGCAAGAACATTGCATGTGTAATCTCGCACGCTGATACAAAACAGGCTGCATGTTAGCCCTGCGCTGCCTATGTATTGCGATGATTCTTACATGCAGCCACAGCCCTGTACACTATTCAATGGACCCAATCTGATGACTAACTTCGCTTTGTAAAAGTTGGCCCTCAATCATTAAAAGAGTGATTTGGGGGAGGCACGATGGCGCAGCGGTAGAGTTGCTGCCCCACAGCGCCAGAGACCTGGGTTCGATCCCGACTATGGGTGCTGTCTGTATGGAGTATGTACATTCTCCCCGTGACCATGTGGGTTTTTCTCCGGGTGCTCCGGTTTCCTCCCACACTCCAAGGGCGTGTGGGTTTGTGGGTTGATTGACTTCTGCAAATTGTAAATCGTCCCGAGCGAGTAGGATAGTGCTCGTGCATGGGGTGATCACTGGTCGGTGTGGACTCAGTGGGCCGAAGGTCCTGTTTTCGTGCTGTATCTCTAAAGTCTAAAGAGTGAAGTTGGAAGGGTAGGGTTAGAGGCAAGGAGTTGCTCTCCTAATTAAATTAGAACTAATATAATTAGTTCTAATTTAACCAAATATGTTTGTTCATCATATTATATATATTGCTTACTGTGTTTACAGACCTGTTGTCTGCTGCAATAAACAAGAATTCCGTTATTCCGTTTTGGTACAGATGACAATAATACACTCTTGACTCTTGAAAGAGTTTCTAGTTAAGTGCAGGTTAAGTTAGACTGTGGTTATCTGGTTGTAATTAAGGTGAGGTTCTCAACATCTGTAGTTCCTTGTACCTTGAACCTTCAAGGAAACATCCAGTGAATTGGCCTCCACTGCCCTCCGTGGCAGAGAATTCCACAGATTCACAATTCTCTGGGTGAAAATGTTTTTCCTCGTCTCAGTCCTAAATGGCCGACCCCTTATTCTTAATATTGAATGGCGGTGCAGGCTCGAAGGGCCGAATGACCTACTCCTGCACCTATTTAAAAAAAAGAAGAAATTCCTTACATAGAAACATAGAAACATAGAAAATAGGTGCAGGAGTAGGCCATTCGGCCCTTCGAGCCTGCACCGCCATTCAATATGATCATGGCTGATCATCCAACTCAGTATCCCGTGCCTGCCTTCTCTCCATACCCCCTGATCCCTTTAGCCACAAGGGCCACATCTAACTCCCTCTTAAATATAGCCAATGAACTGGCCTCAACTACCTTCTGTGGCAGAGAATTCCAGAGATTCACCACCCTCTGTGTGAAAAATGTTTTTCTCATCTCGGTCCTAAAAGACTTCCCCCTTATCCTTAAACTGTGACCCCTTGTCCTGGACTTCCCCAACATCGGGAACAATCTTCCTGCATCTAGCCTGTCCAACCCCCTAAGAATTTTGTAAGTTTCTATAAGATCCCCCCTCAATCTTCTAAATTCTAGCGAGTACAAGCCGAGTCTATCCAGTCTTTCTTTATATGAAAGTCCTGACATCCCAGGAATCAGTCTGGTGAACCTTCTCTGTACTCCCTCTATGGCAAGAATGTCTTTCCCCAGATTAGGAGACCAAAACTGTACGCAATACTCCAGGTGTGGTCTCACCAAGACCCTGTACAACTGCAGTAGAACCTCCCTGTTCCTATACTCAAATCCTTACATCCTATTTGTCTCAATCAGTCTTCAAAAAAATATCGGAGATAGACACAAAATTCTGGAGTAACTCAGCGGGACAGGCAGCATCTCTGGAGAGAAGGAATGGGTGACGTTTCGGGTCGAGATCCTTCTTCAGACTGAGGTGTGGATTTCTGAAAGTAATCTATGATATTAATTTCAGGTTGAATAACTGATTTGTAAATTTATTTCTACAGCCCCTAAAGGACAGCTTGTACAGAAGGAAGGAGCAGCGACTGGCTCTGTCCCAGCAAAAATCTACCACCATTATATCAAGGCAGGGGGAGGTAAGGAATGTGGCGGATGGTTTAAAATATACACAACCCAGCAGGTCTGACTGTATCTCTGGAGAAAAGGAATAGGTGATGTTTCGGGTCGGGACAGCATGGAATCAGGCCCTTCGGCCAACCTTGTCCATGTCAACTTGGCATTATGGACTAGATCTATTTGCTTGTATTTGGCCCATATCCCTCCAAACACTTTCTATCCATGTAACTGTGTTATATGGATGTCCATGTCATGGGGTCAGGATGAGGAATAGGAGTAGAATTAGGCCATTCGGCCCATCAAGTCCACTCCGCCATCCAATCATGGCTGATCTATCTCTCCCTCCTAACCCCGTTCTCCTGCCTTCTCCCCATAACTTCTGACACCCGTACTAATCAAGAAATTATGAGTCTGAGGAAGGGTCCCACCCCATCGACAGATGCTACCTAACCCACTGAGTTCCTCCAGCACTTTGTGTTTCGACAGTGCTAGACACATCTTTCTTCTCACTTGTAACAGTCTAAGGAAAGATTTGCATTCAAAGTGATTTTTTTTTTAAATTTCTCAGCAGAAGTTTTTAATCTGCTACTGTACATATTGGCAGCAATTTCTATTCCTGTTTCAATTTCATCTTCCTGGCAATACTTTTATTTTTGCACAACTGACAAATGAGGACAGTTTATCTTTGTACATTAGCCTTCCTTTCAAGTTCCCCAGCTGCATGTATTTTTATACTTCGAATACTTTCAATGTGTTGATTTTACCTAAACTCATTTCACTTTAGACTCCCCATTCCGTCATTAGACTCAATCATAAATACTTGTGGGACTGACGTGCAGGAATGGCATGTATGAATGTCAATGTCATAAGGTCATAAGTGACAGGAGCAGAATTAGGCCATTCGGCACATACAGTCTACTCCGCCATACAATCATGGCTGGTCTAACTCTCCCTCCCAACCCCATTCTCCTGCCTTCTCCCCAGTGAATTGAATTGAATTGAATTGAATAACCCCTGACACCCGTACTAATCAAGAATCTATCCATCTCTGCCTTAAAAATATCCACGGACTTGGCCTCCACTGTCTTTTGTGGCAAAGAATTCCATCAATTAAACCAACAATTATAAAATCATGAAATGTATGCACATTCTTTTACCCAGAGTAGGGGGATCAAAAACCAGGGGACATAGGTTTAAAACCCTGTCCCACTGTATGAGTTCATTCAAGAGTTCTCCCGAGTTTCTCCTAATTCGAACTCGGAGATTTACGGTAATGGCCGCTCGTAGGTACCCGGGGCTCTCGTGGACATTTTTCAACATGTCGAAAAATCTTCACGAGTCTTCCCGAGCTTACCGCGTTAGTTGAAGCAGGTACTATAAACAATATTTAAAAGACATTTGGACAGGTACATGGATAGGAAAGGTTGAGAGGGATATGGGCCAAACACAGGCAGGTGGGACTAGTGTAGATGGGCTTACTGCAGCATTTTGTGTCTATCTTTGGTGTAAATAGGCATCTGCAGTTCCTTCCTGCACATCATGGCCGAAGAGACTGTTTCTATGCTGTGTGAATCTAAATACAGATTTATGGGTGGAAATGCATATTTTCATTTTCATTTAGTTTCATTATTATTTTTACTTGCCTGGGCTTTACAAATTGATAGTTCTTTTTCAGAAAGTCCAATTGAATTTAATTCTCATTTATTTTCCAGGATATGTTTTCTTTATCTTTGTTCTCATCTTGGTCGCCCTTATGATTGCCTGTACAACCTTTAACGGATGGTGGTTAAGTTATTGGATAACAGAGGGAGCTGGGGTAAGTTTTTGCCATTTTAACCATTTTGGGTTCATTTTAAATTGAACATAAAGCCTCCATAAATATCTTGGCTGCAATTTCCTTTCCTGTACTTCCAGCGTAGGAGGCGGAGTGGTGCAGCGGGTAGAGCTGCTGTTTCACAGTGCCAGAGAGCCGGGTTCGATCCTGGCCTCGGGTGCTGTCTGTGTGGAGTTTACACGTTCTCCCTGTGACCGCGTGGGTTTCCTCCGGGTGCTCCGGTTTCCTCCCACATCTCAAAGTCATGCAGGTTTGCAGGTTAATTGGCCCTCTGTAAATTGCCCCTAGTGTGTAGGGAGTGGATGAGAAAGTGGGATAACATAGAACTAGTATGAATGGGTGGTCGATGGGCAGCATGGACTCTTTGGGCTGAAGGGCCTGTTTCCATGCTGTATCTTTCAATCAATCATTGGTAAAATATGACAGTGCATGCCACTAACATATACAGGGGTAATCGGATACCTTTGGTTGCAACATTGAATAGGGACAATGTAATTTAAATTGTGCAATATTAAAACAACTGCAGAAACTAGTAATGCTGGAGTGATCTCACAAAAGCTGTGATAATGGTGGTACAAGTCAAAGAGTGATACAGTGTGGAAACAGGCCCTTCGGCCCAACTTGCCCACACCGACCAACATGTCGCATCTACACTAACCCCACCTGCCTGCGTTTGGTCCATATCTCTCCAAACCTGTCCTATCCATGTACCTGTCTAAATGTTTCTTAAACGTTGCGATAGTCCCAGCCTCAACTACCTCCTCTGGCAGCTTGTTCCATACACCCACCACCCTTTGTGTGGTAAAAGTTACCCCTCAGGTTCCTATTAAATGTTTTCCCCCCTAACCTTAAACGTATGTCCACTGGTCCTCGATTCCCCTACTCTGGACAAGAGACCCTGTGTGTCTGCTGATCTATTCCTCTCATGATTTTGTACTCCTCTATAAGATCACCCCTCATCCTCCTGCGCTCCATGGAACAGAGTCCCAGTCTAAACCTCTCCCTCTAGCTCAGACCCTCTAGTCCTGGCAACATCTTCGTAAGTCTTTTTTCTAATTTAGTTAAATTTAGTTTAGAGATACAGTGCAGAAACGGGCCCTTCGGCCCACCGAGTCTGTGCCGACCAGCGATCCCCATAAACTAGCACTATCCTGCACACACTAGGGACAATTTACCATTTTTAACAAAGCCAATTAACCTATAATCTTACACGTCCTTGGAGTGTGGGAGGAAACCGGAGCACCCGGAGGAAACCCACGCGGTCACAGGGAAAACGTACAAACTCTATACAGACAGCATCTGTAGTCAGGATCGAACTCAAGTCTCTGGCGCTGTAAAGCAGGAACTCTACCGCTGTGCCACCGTGCTGCCTTCTCCGCTTAGTCTTCTACATCTTAGTCTTCTAGATGGCTCTCTTTATAGTAATGAGGGTTAAAAGAAGAGATGGCAGAGTTGGCCAACATTAGGATGGAGTAAATAAGGATCATTATTTCCAAAGACTGAAGTGTTGTTAATCTTAGAGCAGAGATTCAACGTGGTTAATAAATAACGTGGTTGATAAAGAAAGTAAGAGAAGCAAGTGTTGTAAATTGTAATCTGGAAGTAAATAAAATAATTATATTTAAAAAAAATGAATAAATGAATGAGAGAGAATCACTGGGAAAGAACAGGAGCATAGATCTAATTAGTGTAACTTTGCAGATAGCTTGACTTATGAGCTGAATCCTCAACTCCCTTGTTTCATTGCTATACAAGTCTTAGATTAACTAGAGGGGTTTATGTACACAGAAATATGTCCTTTAATTGGAATATCTATATTGCAAAAAACAAAGATGTTTTATATTCTTTGACAACAGGAAAATCTCCCAGATGCTAATACTAGGAGTTTGGGCGGCTGGTGGAGCCTGCTGCCTCACAGCGCCACAGACCCAGGTTCGATCCTGACCTCGGGTGCTGTCCATGTGGAGTTTGCACGTGCTCCCCGTGGTCGCATGGATTTCCTCCGGGAGCTGCGGTTTCCTCCCACGTCCCAAAGCCGTGCACCTTTGCAGGTTAATCGGGCCCTCTGTAAATTGTCCCTAGTGTGTAGGGAGTGGATGGGAAAGTGGGATAACGTCGAACCAGTGTGTGAACGGGTGATCGATGGTCGGCGTGGACTCGATGGGCCGAGCGGCCTGCTTCCAACGGTGTATATCTAAAGTGAACTAAAATTCTAAGAGGCATAGGTAGTACAGACAATCATAACCTTGTTCCCAGGATGGAAATGTCACGGGCAAGAGCGCGTAGAGGGCGTAGAGGGCGTAGAGGGCGTAGAGGGCATAGAGGGCGTAGAGGGCATAGAGGGCGTAGAGGGCGTAGAGGGCGTAGAGGGCATAGAGGGCATAGAGGGCATAGAGGGCGTAGAGGGCGTAGAGGGCGTAGAGGGCGTAGAGGGCATGGAGGGCGTGGAGGGCGTAGAGGGCATAGAGGGCGTAGAGGGCGTAGAGGGCGTAGAGGGCATAGAGGGCATAGAGGGCGTAGAGGGCGTAGAGGGCGTAGAGGGCATAGAGGGCATGGAGGGCGTGGAGGGCGTAGAGGGCGTAGAGGGCGTAGAGGGCGTAGAGGGCGTAGAGGGCGTAGAGGGCATAGCTGTGATGAGAGTGACAACGTTTAAAGAAGATGTGCAAGGCAAGTTTTTTTTACAGAGGGTAGTGGGTGCCTGGAACGCGCTGCCAGGGGTGGTGGTGGAGGCAGATACGATAGTGGCGTTTAAGAGGCTTTTAGATGGGCGCATGGATATGCAGGGAACGGAGGGAGATGGATCACGCGCAGGCAGAGGAGATCAGTTTAACTTGGCATCATGTTCACCACGGAGGGTGGCGTAGCGATACCGTGGTAGTGTTGCTGCCTCACAGCGCCAGAGACCCCGGTTCAATCCTGACTACGGGTGCTGTCTGTACAGAGTTTGCACGTTCACCCTGTGACCGCGTGGGTTTTTTCCCAGGTTGCACCGGTTTCCTCCCACACGCCAAAGACGTGCAGGTATGTAGGTTAATTGACACCTGTAAATCGTAAATTGTCCCTAGTGTGAAGGATAGTAAGAGTGTACGGGATGATCGCTGGTCAGTGCAGACTCGGTGGGACGAAGGACCTATTTCCACACTGTATCTCTGAAGTCCAAAGTCTAAAGACACTGTGGGCCGAAGGGCCTGTTCCTGTGCTGTACTGTTCTATGTTCTTCAAGAGTGTAATTTCAGTTTCAGTTTCAGTTAGTTAATAGTCATGTGTACCGAGGTACAGTGAAAAGGTTTTGTTGCGTGCTGTCTAGTCAGGGGAATTACAATACATGATTACAATCGAGCTGTCATTATAGCGTACAGATGCATGATAAGAGAATGATAGTTCAAGTAACACATGTTGATATAGGAGTAGAGATTTAAAAGTCTGGAGCGATTGTAATATGTGACTGTAGATCTGCTTCTGAGTCGAGCATGCAAATAGTCACCTGGGTTATGACAATAGACAATAGGTGCAGGAGTAGGCCATTAGGCCCTTCGAGCCAGCACTGCCATTCAATGTGATCATGGCTGATCATCCCCAATCAGTACCCCGTTCCTGCCTTCTCCCCATATCCCCTGACTCCGCTATCTTTAAGAGCCCTATCTAGCTCTCTCTTGAAAGCATCCAGAGAACCTGCCTCCACCGCCCTCTGAGGCAGAGAATTCCACAGACTCACCACTCTCTGTGAGAAAAAGTGTTTCCTCGTCTCCATTCTAAATGGCTTACTCATTATTCTTAAACTGTGGCCCCTGGTTCTGGACTCCCCCAACATCGGGAACATGTTTCCTGCCTCTAGCGTGTCCAAGCCCTTAACAATCTTATATGTTTCAATGAGATATTAGAGATTAGAGATTCCTTTATTTGTCATTCAGACCTTTCAGTCTGAACGAAATTTCGTTGCCTGCAGTCATACATATAATAATAATAAATAACAAAACACACAATAAACACAAATTAACATCCACCACAGTGAGTTCACCAGGCACCTCCTCACTGTGATGGAGGCAAAAGTCTTAAAGTCTCTGTCTCTTCCCTCTTTGTTCTCCCTCTGCGCTGAGGCGATCCAGGCTTCTGATGTTGTGGCCCCGCCGGGTGATGGTAAGTCAGTCCCGCGGCTGAATCCGTGCTCCGTCCGCGACGGGCCGGTTCAAACTCCGCGGCCCGGGGTGGCCGAAGCTGCCGAAGCTGCCGCCCTCCAGTCCAGCGGATGCAGCTGTAGTTGCGGGAGCTCCAGAAAAACAGGTCACCCACCAGTGTCCTCGGTCGCCACCGCCGGAACGCCACCGCAGCCCCGAAGTTGGCCAGCCCCGCGCTGGTAAGTCCTGGCTCTGCCTCCGGAGCCTCGAGGTCGGTCGCTCGCAGTTGGAGGCCGGCAGCTCCGCCATTAGGCCTCAGCGCAGACGGAGGCAGAGAAGGGGGATACGACAAGAAAAAGTCGCATTCCCCCGAAGGAAGAGACAAAAGTCATGTTTCACCCCCCACCCCACACATACACAACCCAATAAACTAAAATTTAACTAAAACAGGACAAAAGAAAACAAAAAAAAAGTAAAAACAGACGGACTGCAGGCGAGCCGCTGCTGTTCAACAGCGCCGCCACTTCCGTATCCTCTCATCCTTCTAAACTCCAGAGAATACAAGCCCAGCTGCTCCATTCTCTCAGCATATGACAGTCCCGCCATCCCGGGAATTAACCTGGTGAACCTACGCTGCACTCCCTCAATAGCAAGAATGTCCTTCCTCAAACTAGGGGACCAAAACTGCACACAATTCTCCAGGTGTGGTCTCACTAGGGCTCTGTACAACTGCAGAAGGACCTCTTTGCTCCTAGGGTTGTGTGCCTTCATGCCTGTTGCCTGTTTTGCCTCTCGTTAACTACGTTTTGGCATTGATTTGCGTGTATCTGTGTAAAGGCTGACTGTGCTGCATCCAGCAACAATACCACAGCATGGGACTGCAGCAGCATCACCAAAAACCCCCAGCTCCAGTTCTACCAACTTGTGTACGGAATGTCCATTGTCGCCATCATTGTTCTGAGCGCCATTAAAGGATTTTTCTTCACTAATTTCGCCATGAAGTCATCCTGTACGCTGCACGACAATGTGTTTTTTAAGGTAAGATGTATAGATTTCAGGTTTTTTTCCAATGTTACAGCATATTAGTTTGACAAAAAAAGCTGGAGAAACTCAGCGGGTGAGGCTGCATCTATGGAGCGAAGGAATAGGTGACGTTTCGGGTCGAGACCCTTCTTCAGACTTCAGTATATAAGGACACTTTTAGCTTTGGTTTAATCCTATGTTAAATCAGATAACTGGTCACACTTGTTCTGTGTTATCCCACTTTCACAAGTACTCCCTACATTCTGATCAATTGAGGGCATTTTATTTTAAAAGGCACACTGTGCTGGAGTAACTCAGCGGGACAGGCAACATCTCTGGAGAGGAGGAATAGGTGAGGTTTCCAGTCAAGATATTTCTTCCGACTGAGAGTCAGGGGAAAGGGAATAAAGGGGAGGTCATTTAAGACTGAGGTGAGAAAAAAGTTTTTCACCCAGAGAGTTGTGAATTTATGGTATTCCCTGCCACAGAGGGCAGTGGAGGCCAAGTCACTGGATGGATTTAAGAGAGAGATAGATATAGCTCTAGGGGCTAGTGAAGTCAAGGGATATGGGGAGAAGGCAGGCACGGGTTATAGATAGGGGACGATCAGCCATGATCACAATGAATGGCGGTGCTGACTCGAAGGGCTGAATGGCCTCCTCCTGCACCTATTTTCTATGTTTCTACATTTCTAACAGGTATAGACGGTGATATAGAGAGATAGAGAAATGAATGAAAGATATGCAAAAAATTACAATGTTCAAGGAAAGGTGGAGCCCACAATGGGCCATTGTTGGCTATGGGCTAGGTGATAACGAGTTATACAGACAGTAGGACGACAGTGAAACTAGTAGGACCACTAGGGTGGGGGAAGGGATACAGAGAGGGGGGATGCAAGGGTTACTTCGTTAGAGAGGTCAATGTTCATGCCACTGGGGTGTAAGCTGCCCAAGCGAAATATGAGGTGCTGTTCCTCCAATGTTTGTGTGGCATCACTCTGACAGTGGAGGAGGCACAGGACAGAGAGGTCAGTGTGGGAATGGGAGGGGGATATAAAGTGTTTGGCAACCTTATTGTGTTCAGAGGGACCTGGTGTACCATTCATTGTAAATTAACATCCAGGCGCAGTGGGCTACTAGGAAGTCAAGCCACACGTTGCCATTCATTGCAAGATCGTTTGAAACAAGTGTAGAGGCATCTTGTTCCTGTCACTTCGATTCCTGTCAGACAACATCTGGAATATTATTTCAGGTGAAGTGCCAACACGCTTGCAAAAGAGGGAATGAAGCAAACCATAACCAGATTGATTCCTTACCTAGACACAAAATGCTGGAGTAACTCAGCGGGTGAGGCAGCATCTATGGAGAGAAGGAATTGGCGACGTTTCGGGCCGAGACCCAGAGGGCCAATTCCTTCTCTCCATAGATGCTGCCTCGCCCGCTGAGTTACTCCAGCATTTTGTGTCTACCTTAGATTTTTCCAGCATCTGCAGCTCTTTCAGAAACATTGATGCCTTACCTGGCAGGGTTGTCATATGAAAGACTAAGCCTATACACGGTGGGGTTTAAAAGACTGAGAGCTGATCTCTTTGACATGGAGGATAATCTTAAGATAATTTACAAAGATATGGAGGAGATATTCTCCAGGATGTGGTAAATAGAATCAGGCATCTGAGCACAAAGTAAAGAAAGGGTTTTGGGATGAAGATTGGGGAAAATGACTTCACCTTGTGAGTGGAGAATGGAATTCTCTATGTAATAGAGCTGTGGTGATCTACTGGGAGAGAGGGAGAGGGAGAGAGGGAGAGGGAGAGAGAGAGAGAGAGAGAGAGAGAGAGAGAGGGAGAGAGAGAGAGAGAGAGAGGGGGAGAGGGAGAGAGGAGGAGAGAGGGGGAGAGAGGGGGAGAGAGGGGGAGAAAGGGAGAGGGAGAGGGAGAGAGGGAGGGAGGGAGGGAGAGAGGGAGAGAGAGAGAGAGAGAGAGGGAGAGAGGGAGGGTGGCAGAGAGGGGGAGAGGGAGGGAGAGAGGGAGAAGGAGAGGGAGAGAGGGGAGAGGGAGAGAGGGGGCGAGAGAGGGAGAGAGAGAGGGAGAGAGGGAGAGAGAGGGAGAAGGGGAGGGGGAGGGGGAGAGAGAGAGGGAGAGAGAGGGGTAGGGGTGAGGAGAGAGGGAGAGAGGGGGAGAGGGAGAGGGGGAGAGGGGGAGAGGGGGTGGGAGGGACAGAGGGAGAAAGGGGAAGGCTGTTGCATTATAATTGCATTCAAGGATATGGGATTAGTTCTGGTAAATGGTACTGAGGCTAAATATCAACATTGATTGCAGTCAGTGATGGAGTGGGCTCCAGGATCCAAAAAAAAAACATTCTTGTTTCTACTTCTTATATTATGTCATTTTCTTGCAATAGAATCATAGTTACACACTGTGGAAGCAGGCCCTTCGGCCCAACATGTCCAGGCTGACCAAGATGCCCCATCTAAGCCAGTCCCAAGTTTTGTGTTTTGACCCATGATGTCGCTTCCATGCTGAGCCTTGTGCTTCAACTCAATTCAAAGTTCAGCGGCATTCTTGCTGCTAACTTGCGTAGAGTTTCCAGTCAATTAAATATAACAGATCAATAGTTTTGCGGGAGTCACCCACCGGGCATATTATCTCCATAGCTGGAACATTTATCAAGATCCAATGTGACAACAGGCTGGTGATCCCTCGGTGCAGCCGACTGTACTGGCGTTAAACCCAATCGATGACAATTGCAGGCAGCGCCTGGCTGTAACAAGCTTGCCCGCACCTCACACGAGGACTCATATTTCACTCGTGTGATTGATGGTCTCTGTGCAAGAGGCCGCTCTGGAACCTCTGATGTCAGGTTTGATTAGTGGCCCCAATAACCAGAGAGTGGCTGGGTTTGTGTCGCGGGTGGTCGCATTTTTGGAAGCTCAGCATTTTCCGTGCAGTTTGTGCCAAGACTGAACTGTGGAGATGAGCAAAAAAATGAACGCAGTCAACGGACAACCTATTGCATGCGTTTCACGTACGACATAATTCTCCAACGTCCGCGCTTTTAACTGCAAGCAGCGATTAGATTCACGGGCATTTAATATTAATAATAATAATAATAAATACTTTATTGATCCCCTCAGGGAAATTCAGATGTCCAGAAGCCCCACAACCAACAAACCCACACATTCAAAACGAACGCAGACAGAAAATACATACAATACAATGTGGACAATACCTGAGAGCAATAAATACTTAAAAAGACCAAATAATTAACAATTAAAAAAAAAAATTAAAGCAAAAATGCATCCCCCTACAGCCTAGCGGTCAGTATTATAAAATCTAATGGGTGCAGGGGCGAAGGATCTCCTGAACCGCTGCGTTCTACAGCGGAGGGAGAGGAGCCGGTTGTTGTCCCGAGTGCTCTTTTGACCCTCCAGACCCTTGCGCCTCAAGCACATCCATCCCAGAGTTCACTCTCCCCTCCAGCACTGAGCTAGCTCATTTTTCCAGCTTGTTTTATCTTCTTTAGAAATGGCTGACGTAACTGCAGTCTCCGTGGCAAACAGTTTCCCCTCCCAGACTGGGTGCATGTGGCTGACTCTCACCTTCTGACCCACAAGAGCATAGGATCAGCGAAAATGTCTCTGTATTTATCTGGATTTGCATTCGCCCGTCACCTCTGTGCAAGCCCACCTGCTGCCTCTCATCTCTCAATCCCTCAATGTTCAATCCCCCATTTTTTGTACAAATCCCTCCTTATCTTTAAAATATCCGTTGGCTTCACTACCTTCGAAGCTCTCCAATGCTGGCCTTTCATGGGCCCCCACTTCATTTGCTCAACCTTCAGCACTTTGGCTAAGGGGGAAGGATAAGGATAAGGGGGAATTCTTTTAGGACCGAGATGAGAATTTTTTTTTCACACAGAGAGTGGTGAATCTGTGGAATTCTCTGCCACAGAAAGTAGTTGAGGCCAGTTCATTGGCTATATTTAAGAGGGAGATAGATGTGGCCCTTGTGGCTAAAGGGATCAGGGGGTATGGAGAGAAGGCAGGTACGGGATACTGAGTTGGATGATTAGCCATGATCATAATGAATGACGGTGCAGGCTCGAAGGGCCGAATGGCCTACTCCTGCACCTATTTTCTATGTTTCTATGTTTCTATGCTTGTCTTGTTTTGGCTCTAAACTCTAGAATTCCCTCCCTCAGTCTCTGTGCCCCTTCATCATTAATGCTCCACATTGATGTGACATGTAAGAAGACACACCAAAGTGTCTACCTCTTCTGGAGACTGAGGGCATTCGGCATGTCTCCAATGACCCTAACAAACGTACTGTACAGAAGCACTGTAGAAAGTATACTGTCGGGCAGCTTGGTGTGGGAACAGCTTTGCCCAAGACCACAAGACATGGCAGAGAGTTGTAGATGTTGCCCAGTCCGTCACACAGACCACACTCCCCACCATTGTAGATGTGGCCCAGTCCATCACACACACCACACTCCCCACCATTGTGGATGTAGCCCAGTCCGTCACACACACCACACTCCCTACCATTGTAGATGTGGCCCAGTCCGTCGCACAGACCACACTCCCCACCATTGACTCCATCTACACTTCACGCTGCTGTTGAAAAGCAGCCGACATCATCAAAGACTTGTCCCGCCCCGGTCATTCCTCCTTCTCCCCGCTCACATCCGGCAGAAGGTACAGAAGCTAGAAAGCGCGCACCACCAGACTCAGGAACAGCTTGTTCCCCTCTGTTATCAGGCTTCTGAACGGTCCTTCCATAAGCTAGGGTACTGTCCGATTCATCTCTACCCCATTGCGGACATTGGACTTTGTCTCCGGAACTGATGCGCTACAATGCTGAGAACTACATTCTGCACTCTGTATCTTCCCCTTTGCTCTACCCATTGTACTGGAGATTGACTTGATTGTATTTAGGTACGGTATTATCTGTACTGTTTGAATAGCATGCAGAACAATGATTTTCACTGTACCTCGGTAATCTTTACAGAATAAACCTAAATCTCAACCTAAACCAAAACGTTGAACCTAAAGTATTCCTTAAAACAAATTCACTGACATTACTCAGTTTATTTGTCCAACCATCACGTAACCTAATCTGAGGAAGGACATTCTTGCCATTGAGGGAGTACAGAGAAGGTTCACCCGACTGATCCCTGGGATGTCAGGACTTTCATATGAGGAAAGACTGGATAGACTCGGTTTGTACTCGCTAGAATTTAGAAGATTGAGGGGGGATCTTATAGAAACTTACAAAATTCTTAAGGGGGTTGGACAGGCTAGATGCAGGAAGATTGTTCCCGATGTTGGGGAAGTCCAGAACAAGGGGTCACAGTTTAAGGATAAAGGGGAAATCTTTTAGGACTGAGATGAGAAAAACATTTTTTAGACAGAGAGTGGTGAATCTGTGGAATTCTCTGCCACAGAAGGTAGTTGAGGCCAGTTCATTGGCTATATTAAAGAGGGAATTAGATGTGGCCCTTGTGGCTAAAGGGATCAGGGGGTATGGAGAGAAGGCAGGTACAGGATACTGAGTTGAATGATCAGCCATGATCTAGGTATGTTACAAAACTTACCTTCAGTGGCGCTGTAATTCTGCCACTGGCCGTGTGCGCGATTTTGGCACCTTTGAGGGGGGGGATGGGTTAAAACGCGGGTTTCTCCTACTTTGTCCTGAATTATATTTCGTTGGAGTGAAACTTTTGCTGAAGAATCGTTCCGACGGGCGTTTTGTGTATTTTTTATTTTTATTCGCCCGACAAGTTCAGCACTGGAGCAATTTTAAAATCAGCTCCTAAAGCCATCAACGCCGACAACGGGGACGGATTTCACGCACGGGACAGGTAAACAAAAGCAGTTTATTTTATGTATAAAAGTGCATCTTAAGAGGCCTTTAATTCACATTTAAAAATGCGAAACGGTGATTCTTTTCCCCGAACTAACGGCAGTATTTTTCATGCCGATACGGGGTTATATTCACCGCAAATCAACGTTCCAAATGATCGCGTTCCTGAAAAACCCATTCGCAAGATGATTTAAATGCCCATTAATTTACAGGTATTAAACATTAAATTCCTTCCATTTGGCCTATAAATCCATGACAATGAGATTTAAAAATTATGTTATATTGTGAATTCTTGTGTGAATGTTATTTGGACACTTAGGCTATTTAAAAATGTTAATCTATTCTTAAGAAATTGATAGATGTTTAGATCTAGTAATTGAATTTTGTAATTAGCTACAATTAGGTAACTAACTAATTATATGCTTTAATTTCATGTCATCTCAGTAAGATTGTTTCATATTTGTTTCAGAATGCTTCAATCTATAATAACTGAAAATTTCTTTCAGTTCTCTTCATTTTTGTGAAAGTTATGGGCTTTTAACTGTCCTCGATCACAGCTTTTGTGTTAAGTCAATGGAAAAGCAATAGGGAACAAGATGCTAATTTCCGAGTATGAAAATGGCCATAACTTTTTTAATACTGAAGATATGAAAGTGAATTAGGTGTCAAATTAAACGTCTTTTTATGCTTTATCTGATGGGATAAATTACAGACTTGATTTTTAAAATCTCAAAATTTTGTAACATTGCTACATGATCATATTGAATGGCGGTGCAGGCTCGAAGGGCCGAATGGCCTACTCCTGCACCTATTTTCTATGTTTCTATGTTTCTATGTTAACATCAAACCTCAAAAACACAAAGTGCTGGAGGAACTCAGTGGGCCAGGCAACAGATTTGGACAAAGGCAACTTTTCGGGTTGGGTCCCTTTTTCAGTTTGTCCATTCGCTGATGCTCTGACCCACTGAAGTTTCTCCAGCACTTTGTGTTTTTCCCAAGATTCCAGATCTGCAGTTTCTTGTTAAATAATGTTCTCGTAATGTTCTATAAATGAACGAATGGATACTTTATTGTCACTAGTGACGAGTCACAGTGAAATTCTTTATTTTGCACGGCCAAGGTATGCAAAGAGTCGCCACGTAAAGGGCGTTGTGACCATGTTACAAAGTATCCAGTGCCAGGTCCTCCTTTGTTCACAAGCTCACAACTTATAGGAGTAGAATTTGGCCATTCAGCCCCTCGAGTGTACTCCGCCATTCAATCCTGGCTGATCTCTGTCTCACAACCCCATATTGCTGCCTTCTTTCCAAGACCCTTGACAGCCGTTCTAATAAAGAATTCTCTTCCCCCGCCCCCCCTCTCACGATGGTCCCCCCATGCCTTCGATCTCGGTGGCACGTTCCTCCAGCTCCCTCGTGGCCTGTCCAGAACCTCCCACCCTGACCAGCGCCCCATTGACCCCCGCACCGCAACCAGCGCCCCATCGACCCCTGACCGCGACAACGCCCCCATCGACCCCCAACCAGCGCCACCCCCCGACCCCGACCATCGACCCCATCGAACCCCAACCAGCGCCCCCCGACCCCGACCATCGACCCCACCGACCGCTGCATCGACCTTCTCGACGACCTCCCGTCGGGTCCCCTCCTGACCCCTCCACGGCACCAACTCAGGCCCCAGATTTGTTAAATGGCTCTTTATTGTCACATGTCCCTAGGTGCAGGGAGGTACCTTTTTTAAAGTACAGGTCAGTAAAATGTGCAGGACATGTCCGAGACACTACATTTGGAAAATATTAGACTTGTCTTGGCAGATAAACCAGTTCAATTTTTCAAGACATGGACACCCTTCACTGAATTCTTACAAGGATAGTATGGTGCAACACAACTTTGGATTTAAATCCAACTATGGGCTGGGTGAGGTGGGTTGGGTGAGGTGGGTTGGGTGAGGTGGGGGAGGGGGGGGAGACGAGGGGCAGGTATATCTCCACTTTTTTCTTTTCTTCTTTTTTTTTCTCCTTCTCCTCTCTTACATCTTTATTCACTCTTTGGCCACACTACCTTGATAGTCTACGGGTCTTATTCTCTTGTTCTTTCTCTCTTCTTTTCCCTCATTTTCAGGTTAAAAGGTCAAAATTGAAGCTGTACAATAACTGTATAATTTTACACGCCGAATGTTTTATTCTTGTACAATTGCTTCTATTAAAAATAATTTAAAAAAAAAAAAAAAAAAATTAATGTGCAGGAAGGAACTGCAGATGCTGGTTTCAAACGAAGATGGACACAAAATGCTGGAGTAACTCAGCGGAACAGGCAGCATCTCTGGAGAGAAGGAACTTCTTTAGTTTGAAGAAGGGTCTCGACCTGAAACGTCACCCGTTCCTTCTCTCCAGAGATGCTGCCTGTCCCGCTGAGTTACTCCAGCACTTTGTGTCTTTACAGCATGACCCAAATACATGTTATTTTTTAATCCTTTTCATATATTTTCATCCTGATTCTAATTTAATTTCTAATTGATGCTAATTGATGACTCTTTGAGAATTATGTGACTGTTAAAATCACACAACGTCATCAGTGTTAGGGATCAGACACTGCATTTTTCCATTTACCGTATTGAAATTTGGGGCGGCACGGTGGTGCAGCGGTAGAGTTGCTGCCTCACGGCGCCAGAGACCCGGGTTCGATCGTGACTACGGGCGCTGGCTGTACGGAGTTTGTACGTTCTCCCCGTGACCTGCGTGGGTTTCCTCCTGGTGCTCCGGTTTCCTCCCACATTCCAAAGACGTACAGGTTTGTAGGTTAATTGGCCCTCTGTAAATTGCCCCTAGTATCTGAAAGTGGGATAACAGAACTAGCATGAACAGGCGATTGTGTAGGAAGGAACTGCAGATGCTGGTTTAAACTGAAGATAAACACAAAAAGCTGGAATAACTCAGCGGGACAGGCAGCATCTCTGGAGAGAAGGAATGGCCGACGTTTAAGGGACTCAACCATTCCTTCTCTCCAGAGATGCTGTCTGTCCCGCTGAGTTACTCCAGCTTTTTGTGAACAGGTGATTGATGGTCAGCGTCGACTCGGTTGGTCAAAGGGCCTGTTTCCATGCTGTATCTTTCAATGAATCCCTCAAATATGATTATACTTTCATGTTCTGTCTGTAACAGAGTGAGTTTCCTTCGGGTGCTCCGGTTTCCCCCCACATCCCAAAGACATGCAGGTTTGTAGGTTAATTAGCCTCTGTAAAAAATTACTCCTAGTGTGTAGCAAAGATCCTCTAGCGGAGCAAGATAGACCACTCCTGCTAAATGCAATGGGCTGACGTGTAGTACGCAACGGAGCGGAACGTGGGCCTTTTTTTCATCCATTTCAGTAACCCGACCCGACCCGACCCGCAGTGTAATCAACGTTGCGGGGGAACAGCTTGTGTTAATCAATTATAATTCTGAAAATGAGGAGAAGATTTTTACCAAAGAAATTTTATTTTTACGAGGATGTTTCCGTAACCGGCTTCCGTCTCCGCACTAGTAACTATGATGGGATCTTTGGTGCGGAGACGGAAGCCGGTTACGGAAATGGGGCCGAAAATTACCCATGAATCTGCCCATGACCGTACTACGTAGCCTTCGATACCGTCAACCACAACATCCTGCTCACCAGACTTAAAGACCTTGGCATTGAAGGTTCTGCACTCAGCTGGTTCCGTTCCTACCTTTCCAACCGATCCCACTTCATCTCTCTCCATAACCACACCTCTGCCACAGCCACTGTCACAAGGCGTTCCCCAAGGCTCCGTTCTTGGTCCCCTCCTCTTCATCATCTACATCCTCCCCCTTGGTCATATACTCTGTCACTTCAACCTGGACTTCCACTGCTATGCTGATGACACCCAGATCTATCTCAGCACCAAGTCCCCCCACCACCCCCCTCTCTCCCATATCAACTCCTGCCTATCAGCCATCAAATCTTGGATGCAACTCAACTTCCTTAAATTAAACAGTAGCAAAACAGAATTTCTCCTCATTGGCTCCAAATCAACACTCACTAAAATTAACAACCCCACTCTCACTATCGACGGCACCACTGTCTCCCCATCTCCTCAGGCACGCAACCTTGGCGTGATCCTTGACTCAACCCTCACCCTTGAGCCTCACATCCGCCATGTTGTCAAAACATCATTTTTTCACCTCCGCAACATTGCAAAAATCAGATCCTCTCTCACACCCCCCGCTGCTGAAAGACTCATCCATGCCTTCATCTCCTCCCGACTGGACTACTGTAACTCTCTTCTTTTCGGAATCAATTCCAGCAGCATCAACCGACTCCAACTGGTCCAAAATGCAGCCGCTCGACTCATTACCCACACCAAATCCTGGCACCACATCACCCCAGTTCTCAAAGAACTTCACTGGCTTCCCATTTCCCACCGGATCACCTACAAAATCCTGGTCCTCACCTACAAAACCCTCAACAACCTGGCCCCCCCTTATCTCATTGACATCCTCTCCCCCTACCAACCCTCACGGTCCCTCAGATCCACATCAGCCGGTCTCCTCTCCACTCCGAAATCAAACCTCTGCACTTTTGGAGGCAGAGCCTTCTCCAGGGCAGCTCCCAGGCTCTGGAATTCCCTCCCACAACTCATCCGAAATTCTGAGTCCCTCACCATCTTCCAGTCCCGCCTCAAGACCCATCTCTTCACCTCTGCATACCCTTAGTCCCATGTTCCCTTCCCCTCTGTCTTACTGCTCTATTTTGTTTTGTTTATTCCTGACTCTCAATGAAAAGCGACTTTGAGTCCTGAAAAGCGCTATATAAATAAAATCTATTATTATTATTATTACGTCTTTTTCGTCGAGTGATCTATCTTGCTCGCTAGAGGATCTTTGGTGTGGTGTAGGCAGTGGAATAATATAGAACGAGAGTGTACATGTGACTGATGATTGGCATGAACTTGGTGAGCTGAAGGGCCTGTTTCCATGTTATATCTCTAATCTAAACTAAATATGCTTCCAAGTTACATCTTTAGACAGGTCGTTTTTGTTTTCTGCCCAGTTTAAAGCAGAGATGGAAGAGACATTTAATTTGGTTTAGAGATATAACATGAAAAACAGGCCCTTCAGGTGGACTCGGTGGGCCGAAGGGCCTGTTTCCACGCTGTATTTCTAAATTCTACATCAATGGACAGTCAAAATAGGTTTAGAATATAGAGATACAGCGAGGTTTGCAAGAACTTTGAACAGTATTCGAGTGAGCTTCAGGTCAACTGGGAGATGCAAACAGTGTCAATAAACTGGAAATGGCTTTTTTTTTGTTTCTCTTTGATCAAAAGATCTTACACTGTCCGATGGCGTTCTTTGACACGACTCCATCCGGGAGGATTATCAACCGCTTCTCCAAGGATACAGATGAGGTTGATGTGAGGCTGCCTTTTAATGCCGAGAATTTCCTGCAACAAACGATGGTTCTTTCCTTCATAATCATCACTATAGCAGCCGTGTTTCCCTACTTGCTCATCGCAGTGGCTATACTAGGTGTCATTTTTGCGGCTTTTATCAGGTACGTTTTCTGAAATTAATTACAAAATCATGAGTCATAGAGAGTGATACAGCTTGGAAACAGGCCCTTCGGCCCAACTTGCCCATACCGACCAACATTTCCCAGCTGCACTGGTCCTACCTGCCCGCGTTTGGTCCATATCCCTCCAAACCTGACCTATCCATGTACCTCTCTAACTGTTTCTTAAACGTTACTATAGTACCTGCCTCAACTACCTCCTCTGGCAGCTCGTTCCATACACCCACCACCTATTGTGTGAAAAGGTTACCTCTCAGATTCCCATTAAATCTTTCTATTAGATCTACAGTGGCTTGCAAAAGTATTCATACCCCTTGAACTTTTCCACATTTTGTCACATTACAACCACAAATGTAAATGTATTTTATTGGGATTTTATGTGATAGACCAACACAAAGTGACGCATAATTGTGAAGTGGAAGGAAAATGATACATGGTTTTTAAATTTTGTTACAAATAAAAATCTGAAAAGTGTCGCGTGCAAAAGTATTCAGCCCCCTTTACTCTGATACCCCTAAATAAAATTCAGTGCAACCAATTGCCTTCAGAAGTCACCTAATTAGTAAATAGAGTCCACTTGTGTGTAATCTAATCTCAGTATAAATACAGCTGTTCTGTGAAGGCCTCAGAGGTTTGTTAGAGAACATTAGTGAACAAACAGCATCATGAAGCCCAAGGAACACACCAGACAGGTCAGGGATAACGTTGTGGAGAAGTTTAAAGCAGGGTTAGGTTATAAACAAATATCCCAAGCTTTGAACATCTCACGGAGCACTGTTCAATCCATCATCCGAAAATGGAAAGAGTATGGCACAACTGCAAACCTACCAAGACATGGCCGTCCACCTAAACTGACAGGCCGGGCAAGGAGAGCATTGATCAGAGAAGCAGCCAAGAGGCCCATGGTAACTCTGGAGGAGCTGCAGAGATCCACAGCTCAGGTGGGAGAATTTGTCCACAGGACAACTATTAGTCGTGCACTCCACAAATCGGGCCTTTATGGAAGAGTGGCAAGAAGAAAGCCATTGTTGCAAAAAAGCCATAAGAAGTCCCATTTGCAGTTTGCCAGAAGCCATGTGGGGGACACAGCAAACATGTGGAGGAAGGTGCTCTGGTCAGATTAGACCAAAATTGAAGTTTTTGGCCTAAATGCAAAACGCTATGTGTGGCGGAAAACTAACACTGCACATCACCCTGAACACACCATCCCCACTGTGAGACATGGTGGTGGCAACATCATGCTGTGGGGATGCTTTTCTTCAGCAGGGACAGGGAAGCTAGTCAGAGTTGATGGGAAGATGGATGGAGCCAAATACAGGGCAATCTTGGAAGAAAACCTGTTAGAGTCTGCAAAAGACGAGACTGGGGCGGAGGTTCACCTTCCTGCAGGACAACGACCCTAAACATACAGCCAGAGCTACAATGGAATGGTTTAGATCGAAGCATATTCATGTGTTAGAATGGCCCAGTCCAAGTCCAGATCTAAATCCAATTGAGAATCTCTGGCAAGACTTGAAAATTGCTGTTCACAGACACTCTCCATCCAATCTGACTGAGCTTGAGCTATTTTGCAAAGAAGAATGGGCAGACATTTCAGTCTCTAGATGTGCAAAGCTAGTAGAGACATACCCCAAAAGACTTGCAGCTGTAATTGCAGCAAAAGGTGGTTCTACAAAGTATTGACTCAGGGGGGCTGAATACTTTTGCACGCCACATTTTTCAGTTTTTTATTTGTAAAAAAAATTGAAAACCATGTATCATTTTCCTTCCACTTCACAATTATGCACCACTTTGTGTTGGTCTATCACATAAAATCCCAATAATATACATTTACGTTTGTGGTTGTAATGTGACAAAATGTGCAAAAGTTCAAGTGATATGAACACTTTTGCAAGCCACTGTATGATAGGAATAGATCACATCGTCGCACAGAGTCTCTTGCCCAGAGTTGGGGAATCGAGGACCAGAGGACATAAGTTTAAGGTGAAGGGGGAAAGATTTAATAAGAACCTGAGGGGTAACCTTTTCACACAAAGAGTGGTGGGTGTATGGAGGTAGTTGAGGCAGGGACTATCGCAACGTTTAAGAAACAGTTAGACAGGTACGGGTTTGGATGGGACGGGTTTGGAGGGATATGGACCAAGCACAGGCAGGTGGGACTAGTGTAGCTAAGACATGTTGGTCGGTGTGGGCGAGTCTGTTTCCACGCTGTATCACTCTATGATATCAGTTATTGTGATATGTCTATCATTGCAATGCCTGCAGTTACTGCCCACACATTTGGCCCTGAACTGAAAATGCAATCAAGAGTCGATCCTGAGTTACAAATATGCCTGAAAGATTGAGGATGGAAGATCTCCTTTTCTCAAGCATATTAGTGAACCAGGCTTTTTATATCGATTGACACAAAAAGCTGGAGTAACTCAGCGGGACTGGCAGCATCTCTGGAGAGAAGGAATGGGCGACACTTCGGGTCGAGACCCTTCTTCAGACTGAAGGAGGGTCTCGACCTGAAACGTCACCCATTCCTGGAATCCAGAGATGCTGCCTGTCCCGCTGAGTTACTCCAGCATTTTGTGTCTTATCTTAGAGATGTGGAAGGGTAAGGTGTGAAACGGGAGATCAAAGAGGACAAAGTTCAAAGGGATATGTAGGATAGATCACTGTTAGGTGAGGGGAAGCGTACAAAGTAACATTTAAGTGAGACTGGTCGGAGAACTAGGATGGGGGAGGGACAGAGAGAGAGGGGAAGCAAATGTTACTTGAAGTTAGTTAAGTCAATGTTCACACCACTGGGCTGTAAGATGAATTATATTGGTAATTCAGCTGCCACATGGATACGATTTTTTAATATATCCCACTGCAGGCTGGTTTATAAAAAAAAGCAAAGTGCTAGTTTCCGAGCTTTGTGACTTTGAAATGTTGTCAGACTTTGCACATCCTGCTAACCATTCATTGTTAAAATAAGCTACCTGACAAGGATGTTTCAGAAAGAACTGCAGATGCTGGAAAAATCAAAGGTAGACAAAAATGCTGGAGCAACTCAGCGGGTCAGGCAGCATCTCTGGAAAACATTTGATGGGAACATTCCTTGGCGATCGCTTCGCCCAACACCTCCGCTCGGTTCGCACTGACCAACTTGATCTACCGGTGGCCCAGCACTTCAACTCCCCCTCCCATTCCGAATCCGACCTTTCTGTCCTGGGCCTCCTCCATGGCCAGAGTGAGGCCCACCTCAAATTGGAGGAGCAGCACCTCATATTTCGCTTGGGTAGTTTACACCCCAGCGGTATGAACATTGGCTTCTCTAATTTCAGGTATATTATTCGCTTTCTCCCTCCTTCTCCCTTTCCCAGCTCTCCCACAGCCCACTGTCTCCGCCTCTTCCTTTCTTCTTCCCGCCACCCCCCCCCCCCCCCCACCACCTCCACATCAGACTGAAGAAGGGTCTCGACCCGAAACATCGCCGATTCCTTCGCTCCATAGATGCTGCCTCACCCGCTGAGTTTCTCCGGCATCTATGGAGCGAAGGAATAGGTAACGTCACCTATTCCTTCATCAGTCAGAAGAAGGGTCTTGACCCGAAACGTCACCTATTTCCTTCGCTCCATAGATGCTGCCTCACCCGCTGAGTTTCTCCAGCATTTTTGTCTACCTTCGACCTTTCCAGCATCTGCAGTTCTTTCTTTGATGGGAACATTTCGGGTCTGTCCGAAGAAGGGTCCCGACCCGAAACGGTGTCTATCCAAGTTCTCCTCCTGAGTGACTCCAGCTCCTTGTATCTTTTTATCTTCACAGCTTTAGCCATTTGGGACTCATTGGCGTGCCACAGCGATTGCGTTTTGTCAGGGAAAGTTGCCAGCTGTATTTAGTGATATTCAGTTCATTGCGATGATGATTTCAGCCAGGGTTTTATATCACGTCTGAGTCAGCGTTTCATACACCAGGCTTCATTGCCGACCCTGAGCACATACTGACACTTCACTGCACAACTGATGGTGCTCATCATTGACCTCTTCGCTTCCTTTCCGATGAAATATTAAACCCAGGCTCATCTGCTACTTCAGGCGGACATGATCCAAGGCAAGACACAATTCAAAAAGCATCACGACTCTCCGATTACTCCACTCTGATTATTGCCCCATCGGGTCCAATCTAGGCTATAAACCCAGCTGCTGAAAAATGCAGCCTATACCTGATAGACGTTTTATAAAATTATGACAGGCATAGATGCGGTACACAGTCAGAACTGTCTTCAGGAGTTGCTGCCTCACAGCGCCAGAGACCCAGGTTTGACCCTGACTATGGGTGCTGTTTGCACAGAGTTTGTACCTTCTCCCCGTGATCACGTGGGTTTTCTCCAAGTGCTCCGGTTTCCTCCCACACTCCAAAAAACATGCAGGTTTGTAGGTCAATAGACAATAGACAATGGGTGCAGGAGTAGGCCATTCGGCCCTTCGAGCCAGCACCGCCATTCAATGTGATCATGGCTGATCATCCCCAATCAGTACCCCGTTCCTGCCTTCTCCCCATATCCCCTGGCTCCGCTATTTTTAAGAGCCCTATCTAGCTCTCTCTTGAAAGCATCCAGAGAACCTGCCTCCACCGCCCTCTGAGGCAGAGAATCCCACAGACTCACCACTCTCTGTGAGAAAAAGTGTTTCCTCGTCTCTGTTCTAAATGGCTTACTCCTTATTCTTAAACTGTGGCCCCTGGTTCTGGACTCCCCCAAGATCGGGAACATGTTTCCTGCCTCTAGTGTGTCCAAGCCCTTAACAATCTTATATGTTTCAATGAAATGCCCTCTCATCCTTCTAAACTCCAGAGTGTACAAGCCCAGCTGCTCCATTCTCTCAGCATATGTCAATTGGCTTCTGTAAAAATGCAAAATTGTCCCTCGTGTGTGGGCTAGTGCTCTTGTGCAGGCTTTTCCTCTTCTTGCGTATGGTGTGCACAGCCTAAAGTTGTAGGACACCTTGTTCTATTTGATCTTATTTGATTGTGTGCGCCGGGTTGATTGCATTCGTCGAAATTGCAATTCTTGCTATTGAGCGAGTGCAGCGTAGGTTTACAAGGTTAATTCCCGGGATGGCGGGACTGTCATATGCCGAATGACCTACTCCTGCACCTATTGTCTATTGTCTATTGAAACAAGGTGGACCACGTGAAGGTTGCAATCTCCCACCCCGTGTGCAGGGTGATTGCTGGGTTGGCGTGGACTTAATGAACAGAAAGGCCTGTTTCCACACTGTACCTCCAAAGTAAACTGAAATTATAAGAGGCATAGATGGAGTAGAGATGTCTAAGACTAGAGGGCATAGCTTTAAGGTGAGAGGGGCAAAGTTTAAATGGGGTGTACTGGGCAAGTTTGTCTGTGAGTGCCTGGAGTGTGCTGCCAGGGGTGATGGGACAAGTATTGGGAGTCTCGTTTTCATCTCTAGCCTTTGTCCACTCATCTGGCACCCCTCCCCCCTCACCTGCATCCACCTATCGCTCGCTCTGTTTTGTCCATTATGGGATATGGGGAGAAGGCAGGAACGGGGTACTGATTGGGGATGATCAACCATGATCACAATGAATGGCTCGAAGGGCCGAATGGCCTGCTCCTGCACCTATAGTCTATTGTCTATTGTCCAGCCTTCCATCTCTTCTCCTGCTTTCTTCCCCTTACTGTACTTAGTCTGAAGAAGGGTCCCAGCCCGCAACGTCACCTACCACCCCTCCACAGATGCTGCCTGACCCGCTGAGTTACTCCAGCACTCTGTGTTTTGTTCAAGATTGCAACATCTGCAGTTCTTGAAATACACAAGGTGCTGGGGTAACTCAGCGGGTCAGGCAGCATCTGTGGAGAACATGGATAGGTGACGTTTCACAGAATGCTGGAGTAACTCAGCGGGTCAAGCAGCATCAGTGGAGAACATGGATAGGTGACGTTTCACAGAGTGCTGGAGTAACTCAGCGGGTCAGGCAGCATCTGTGGAGAACATGGATAGGTGACGTTTCACAGAGTGCTGGAGTAACTCAGCGGGTCAGGCAGCATCTCTGGAGAACATGGACAGGTGACGTTTTGGGTTGGGGCCCTTCGTCAGACTGATTGAGGTAGGGGGGAGAAAGCTAAAAGATAGGTGGGGGCAGGACAAAGTCTGGCAAGTGATAGGTGGATAAGGTGAGGGGGGGCGTATGATTGGCAAATATCCCAGTCACAAACCACTTTGACTCCCCCTCCCATTCCCACACTGACCTATCTGCTTTGGGCCTCCTCCATTGCAGAGTGAGGCCACATGCAAACTGGAGGAACACCACCTCATATTCCGCTTGGCTACCTTACGCCCTAGCGGTGTGAATATTGACTTCTCCAATTGTAGGTAAACAACACTTTCCACTTTCTCTCCCCCTCCCTGTAATATCCCCTCTCTTCTCTGTGTCCCACCTGGATGTCCCACACTCACTTCTCCCTCTCCCCCTCCCACATGTATGCCTTCCTCTGACATCACACCTCACGCCTCCTCCATCCCCAGCACCCCAACTCACATTATTGTCCAACTATCTGCCCATCAAACCTGAATCATCACCTATCTAAGTTCTCTTGAGATGCTGTCTGACTGTTGAGTTACTCCAGCACTTTGTGTCTTTTTTGGTAAACCAGCAACTGCAGTTCCTTGTGGTGTTTCAGTACGGGCAACACAATGAGGTCAGGAGTACATGTAAACCTCAATAGAATATCAGTAAATATGCTTTCAATGTAAGGCTTGGTAATTCATTCACTCAAGGTCCAACAAGTATCTAAGACACACAGATATTGAGACCTCAGAACACAACTTGCATTTTGTAGAGCGAGTTGTATTGACACAACCAGGCTCATCTTCCCTTTCAGTGTAGATGGGGCATGTTGACCAGCATGTTGGGCCAGCATGTAGATGGGGCATGTTGACCAGCTGGTGGGGCCAAATGCCTGCTTCCTTGTTGCATGCCTCAATGTCTCCAAGAGAAAGTAATTCAAAGATTGGCGGACAATCCACATAAAAATAGAAACTCTGAGCACTCTTATTACTTTGTAGAAGGTTTCAAGGCAGTATCAGAGAGCTGAAGAAAATAGAGAACATCAGCAAATCGCCCTGGTTCTCCCACATCACCTCAAGTATTCATGGCCTGAGCACAATACACGCCTACAATAAAACCAATGATTTCATTAAACGGTAAGTGGAGCTTTTATATTTTTGATATCTTTCTTAGTTTTGGGGGGGTCCACCGTGGGGGGGGGAACAAAGGAGGACCAGGCGCAGGATACGTTACGAATCTGTTGGCGCCCTTTATGTAGTGCCTCTTTGCATACCCTGGCCATGCAAAGCAAAGAATTCCACTGTGACTTGTCACATGTGACAATAAAGTATCCATTCATTCATTTATTCTTTCATCCATTCATTCATTCATTCATTCAGAGGTTGGTTCGATTAATTTAGAGAAACATCATTGAAAAAGGCCCTTCGGCCCACTGCGTCTACACCAACCATCGACTTACCCTTTCGAACTAATCCTACGTTATCCAACTTTTGCACACACCCCTTACAAACCAGGGGTAGATTGTGGAGGGTCAATTAACCTGTAAACCCACACGTCTGTGGCATGTGGGAGCAATCCGTTGTACCCGGAGGAAACTTACACGGTCACCGGGAGAACCTGCAAACTCCACACAGACAGCACCCAAGGTCAGGATCGAACCCGGATCTCTGGCGCTGTGAGGCCGCAACTCTACTGCTGCGCCACTGTACCACACAGAACAGGAAGTATGAGCCAGGGTTATGGACTCAAGATAGACGCAAAATGCTGGAGTAACTCAGCGGGACAGGCAGCATCTCTGGAGAGAAGGAATGGGTGGCGTTTTGTGTCTATCTTTGGTGTGAACCAGAATCTGCAGTTCCCTCCTACATATTATGGAGGGGGGGAGGGGGGGGGTGCTCCTCAAACTGCGGAGCATCCTGGACAATACATCTCGCCCCCTCCATGACACACTGGTCAACCTGAGGAGCACCTTCAGCAACAGACTGGTTCCACCAAGATGCAGCACAGAACGCCACAGGAGATCCTTCTTCCCTGTGGCTATAGAAACATAGAAACATAGAAAATAGGTGCAGGAGTAGGCCATTCAGCCCTTCGAGCCTGCACCGCCATTCAATATGATCATGGCTGATCATCCAACTCAGTATCCTGTACCTGCCTTCTCTCCATACCCCCTGATCCCTTTAGCCACAAGGGCCACATCTAGCTCCCTCTTAAATATAGCCAATGAACTGGCCTCAACTACTTTCTGTGGCAGAGAATTCCACAGATTCACCACTCTCTGTGTGAAAAATAATTCTCATCTCGGTCCTAAAAGATTTCCCCTTTATCCTTAAACTGTGACCCCTTGTTCTGGACTTCCCCAACATCGGGAACAATCTAGCCTGTCCAACCCATTAAGAATTTTGTAAGTTTCTATAAGATTCCCCCTCAGTCTTTTAAATTCTAGCGAGTACATTCTATAAAAGTGTACAACTCGTCCCCCTTCTGTTGTGGGGTAGACTGAGACTGACTCCATCCCCCTCCCCCTCTCCATCTCCCCAATCTTTGCACATCCCCAATCCTTTCCACTCGTCACCTTAATTTAATGTATCTTGTGTTTATGACTATGTTAGAAAGAGGAAAGAAGATTAGACTTTATTGCCTTCCATTACAGTGAGGAATGTGGGGAATCCGCTGTGATGGATTATGTTAACTTTGATATAGTTGTGTAAATCGGATTTCGCTGGACCTTAATTGGTACACCTGACAGCAGTTGTACAGGGTCTTGGTGAGACCACACCTGGAGTATTGCGTACAGTTTTGGTCTCCAAATCTGAGGAAGGACATTATAGCCATAGAGGGAGTGCAGAGAAGGTTCCCCAGACTGATTCCTGGGATGGCAGGACTTTCATATGAAGAAAAGACTGGATAGACTTGGCTTATACTCGCTAGAATTTAGGAGATTGAGAGGGGATCTTATAGAAACGTACAAAATTCTTGTGGGGTTGGACAGGCTAGATGCAGGAAGATTGTTCCCGATGTTGGGGAAGTCCAGAACAAGGGGTCACAGCTTAAGGATAAGGGGGAAATCCTTTAAGACCGAGATGAGGAAAAACTTTTTCACACAGAGAGTGGTGAATCTCTGGAACTCTCTGCCACAGAGGGTAGTTGAGGCCAGTTCATTGGCTATATTTAAGAAGGAGTTAGATGCGGCCCTTGTGGCTAAAGGGATCAGGGGGTATGGAGAGGAGGCAGGTACGGGATACTGAGTTGGATGATCAGCCATGATCATATTGAATGGTGGTGCAGGCTCGAAGGGCCGAATGGCCTACTCCTGCACCTATTTTCTATGTATCTATGTATCTATGACCTTTGAACCTTTGACTGTTTGCAGACCAATTTCCCTCCCTGGGATAAATAAAGTCCTATCATAGTCTGTGGAATTCTCAGCCTCAGAGGGCGGTGGAGGCAGGTTCTCTGGATGCTTTCAAGAGAGAGCTAGATAGAGCTCTTAAAGATAGCCGAGTCAGGGGATATGGGGAGAAGGCAGGAACGGGGTACTGATTGGGGATGATCAGCCATGATCACATAGAATGGCGGTGCTGGCTCGAAGGGCCGAATGGCCTACTTCTGCACCTATTGTCTATTGTAGGGGGAAGTATTTTATTTTTAATTTAAAAAAAAAAAAAAAAAAAAAAAAAAAAAAAAAAAAATTAAATGTTCGGCACGGACTTGAAGGGCCGAGATGGCCTGTTTCCGTGCTGTTATGGTTATATGGTTATATGGTATCGTATTATGCACTCAAGATCCGGATTGGCAGACAAACTAATGTTTCTATTCAAAGTTGCTTATAAAAATGCTGTCTGTGTTTTATCCTTTTACAGATTTAATGAGTTAGGTGACAGGAATTCCAGCCACCTCTATCTGTTCCATTGTTCCATGCGCTGGCTCGCGTTGAGAATCGACTCTCTCACGATCCTTATGACTCTCACTGTGGCTCTCTTTGTCGTCTTGAGTAAAGACTCAGTCCCTGCATCAAACAAGGGGCTTGCTTTATCGTACACTGTTCAGGTGAGAAAACAAATCCAACTTTACTCATCTTGTTTAGCCCATAATCTCCCCCCTGCCATAACTCATTCCAAGAGAATTCTCGGCAAAAAAAGTCATCCCAACCTCTTTTTTTACTCATCAGTGATAAGGCATTGGACGCGACAAAAGCAGATTGATAATGACAATTCCTCTGCGACCATATGACAAGATTGTAAAAGAGAATTATCTGTGCAATGCTGCAAACAATTCACATTTAATCGTGTTTTGGAAGCGTAATTTAGAGACTCCAAATCATATTTTAACTAAAGAGGAAGAAGTCCAATCCAGTATTTTGAATTGAAGGGGGCAATATGTTATATTCTTGCAATGAAAATGCATGAAGATTTACTGGTAAATTTGTCTTCATATCAGTAATACAGTACCTCAGTGCACATATTTGATTAATAGTGTCAAATACACATTTATCATTTTGTATTTTTTAATTTATTGACTGTATATCAATCTAAAATAATTGAATTGTTTCCAGCACTGAGGATAAATAGCACCATATTCCACACAGGCAGCCAGGATTGCAGGAGTGTGCGTAGGAGATAAGGTCATATCATTGGCGTTTTAGTTTTCTGATCTCACGTCTCGTTGAGTACAGCACTACTTGGAAAGAATGAGTGAATTTAAACCCCTTTATCAATATCAATCAATCAATATCAGTTTTATTCGTCACTTGCACAAAGTGCAGATGAATTGAATTTGCCAGCAGCGGTACAATGAAAAAGAACACTAAAATAGAGATATTAGGATATTAAACCTGGCTGCCTTTGTGAAATGTACGGTCAAAAGGTCATTTGGAATAGGAGTAGAATTCGGCCATTCGGCCCATCAAGTCTACTCCACCATTCAATCATGGCTGATCTATCTCTCCCTCCAGAGACAAAGTGAGTGACGTCCTGAGATGTTAATTTTCTCTCGATTCTCTGATTTCTATGTGACGACTTTCAGATATTTAGTCACTCTTATTAATATTGATAATTTCACAAATACATAACACTGCATTTGAAACATGCAGGAAGGAACTGCAGATGCTGGTTTAAACCGAAGATAGACACAAAATGGTTGAGAATCCAGAAATCGGAGGTGCAAAGGGACTTGGGAGTGCAGGTGCAGGATTCCCAAAAAGTTAATCTGCTCGTCGAATCAATAGTAGGGAAAGCAAACTCAATGTTAATTTTACACAGTGACCTCTTGTGAGGGACCTTGTCAAAGGCTTAATGAAAGTCCAGATACACCTCATCCATTCCAGAAGATTAGTCAAGCATGATCGACCCTTCATAAATCCATGCTGACTTTGACCGATGATTCAATAACAGAGTGGACTTGATGGGCTGAATGGCCTAATTCTACCCTTATCACTTATGACCCTAAAATGCTAAAGTGAGACAGGCAGCATCTCTGGAGAGATGTTTCTCGACCCGAAACGTCACCCATTCCTTCTCTCCAGAGATGCTGCCTGTCCCGCTGAGTTACTCCAGCATTTTGTGTCTATTACTGGAATGTTCTGTGCTTACAGCTGACAGGGTTGTTCCAAATGTGCATCCGAATGGGAATTGAAACAGAGTCCAGGTTCTTATCTGTGGAACGAATTGTGGAATATATATTGGTGAGCATAGAAAGGCAGTAACAAATTCTGAATCTTGGTTCGTGCAAGCACTTTTACATTCAATTTTATTTATGATGATATCTCTGTCAGACCAGTGCTTCAGAAACTCCTCGCCATGCTGTACAGTCGGACGTACCCAAAAACTGGCCAAATTGTGGTGCAATTAGGTTTGAGAATTATCGGATGAAATACAGACCAGATACGCCCATAATCCTGAAGGGACTGAATTTAAGTATAAATCCCCAGGAACATATTGGAATTGTTGGAAGAACAGGATCTGGTAAGATATTTTTAAAAATATTGAAAAACTCTTTAAGTTGAATGAATGAATGAATGAATGAATAAGTGTATTGGCCAAATATGTTCACATACAAGGAATTTGCCTTGGTGCTCCGCCCGCAAGTAACAGCACGACATACAGTAAACAATTAAGAATAAAACATGAAACATTAAAATATTAAGAGTAAAACATTATAGTTTAAACAGGTGAATAAATTAAAATACCAGAGCAAAAGGAAGCTACAGACTTTTGTTTTTTTAGTATGGATTATAGTATGGATTTCTGAACAATAGACATTAAATAGGGAAATACATACAAAGAAAATTGCTGACTAGGACTCACTTATGAAGGTCGGGGCAGCAGTGGCAGAGTTGCTGCCTCACAGCGCCAGAGACCCGGTTCGATCCTGACTACGGGTGCTGTCTGTACGGAGTTTGTCCGTTCTCCCCGTGACTTGCATCGGTTTTCTCCGGGTGCTCCGGTTTCCTCCCACCTTCTCACAGCATTCAGGTTTGTAGGTTAATTTGGCCCTCTGTAAATTGTCCCTAGTGAGTAGGATAGAACAGGTGTGCACACTTGGTGGGCCGAAGGGCCTGTTTCCACGCGGTATCTCAAAACTAAACTCAATTAAAACCCTCAGAAGAGTCCAATTTTAGATTACGGTTTAGATTAAAAATATAGCTGCCTTTTGTCACCAAAGTTGAGCATGCGGGAAATGGTGCGGCATTAAAAGGCCTTGTTTATGTGCAGCTGTTAATGGAAAAATATATATTGTGGGCGGCAGTAGGCTATGGTCATTCATTCCCAAATGTTCTTTCTTATATTGTTTGGATGACTCATTTTATTTCCTTTCTTCTCAATCCAGCAACAATTCTGATCTCCTGTGAGTGTTTAATCTAACCTTAATGTAAACCCCGACTCTTCATCAGTGAGATTAATTAGTCATCAATTTTAGACTTTGATTTTTTTGATTTAGACTCATTGATTTATTACAAGGATAGTATGGGCCAACACTACTTTGGATTTTAATCTAATTACGGGTTGGGTGAGGTGGGTGGGGAGGTATGTGAGGCAGGTACATCATCACTTTTTTTCTCTCTTTTTCTTTTTGTCCTTTTATTTTTTTTCTATTCCTCTCTTCTTTCTTTATTTTATTCACTCTTTGGCTCCACTACTTTGGTAGTCTAGGGGTCCTATCTTTGGCACATCTCACTTTTTCTCTTTCTTGCTTTTTCTCCTTTCATTTCTTCTAATTCAAAGCTAAAAAGTTAAAATTGAAGCTGTACAATAACTGTATAATTCTATATGCCGTTGGTTCTATTTTTGTACATTTGCTTCTTATAAATTAAAAAAAATATATTATTATTATTCGTTTTAAAATTTAGACTTTAGACCTTAGAGATGCAGCATGGAAACAGGCCCTTCGGCCCACCAAGTGCACGCTGGCCAGCCGGCAACCCGTACACTAGCACTATCCGACACACTAGGGACAATTTATAATTTACAGAAGCCAATTAACCTACAAACCAGCACGTCTTTGGGATGTGGTGGGAAACCAGAGGGTCTGGAGAAATCCCACGCAGGTCACGGGGAGAACGTACAAACTGCGCAGACAGCACCTGTAGTCAGGATCGAACCCGGGTCTCTGGCGCTGTGAGGCAGCAACTCTACCGCTGCGCCATAAGTTTCTTTGGATGTGTTTCCCTATTTAATCTGCATTGTTCTGGTATCCATACTATAAAGGCCATTTCAGAACTTTTCTCTTCTCATTCCATAACTTTAACCAAAGAGTTTCAGGTTTGGCAAGACTCCTGTGTGTCAGTTCTGATTCTGAAATGAATCCCTCCACTTTATTTACCTTTTCTATCATTAATCCTATTCATTATATTGGAAAACAGAATGTTCAGCTTTGACCACTGTTTTTTCAAACCATAGATTTTCTTTATTAAATCCTGGGTACTAGCAGATGCAAAAAATAAACTTCTTTTATAAGTTTAATAAAGTCTGAAGAAGGGTCTCGACCCGAAACGTCACCTATTCCTTCGCTCCATAGATGCTGCCTCACCCGCTGAGTTTCTCCAGCATTTTTGTCTACCTTCGATTTTTCCAGCATCTGCAGTTCTTTCTTAAACATAAGGTCATAAGTGATAGGAATGGAATTAGGCCATTCGGCCCATCGTCTACTCCGCCATTCAATCATGGATGATCTATCTCTCCCTTCTAACCCCATTCTCCTGTCTTCTCCCCATAACCTCTGACACCCGTACTAATCAAGAATATATCGATCTCTGTCTTGGTCTGAGGTCATCCTTCTCGGCCCCTCGGACTCAATCAAAATGATACCAGGCAGCCTTGGAAGCCTTACCCCACTACTCAAACTTCACGTCAAAAACCTTGGCATGATATTTGACTCAGCACTGAAATTTGACAAACAAGTCAATGCCGTGGTAAAAGCTAGCTTCTTTCAGCTTCGGACGATAGCTAAAATAAAACAATTCCTCCAGTTTGATGAACTCGAAAAGATCATCCACACATTTATCTCCTCCCGCCTAGATTACTGCAACTCCCTTTACACTGGCATCAGCCAATCTTCCCTGTCCCGCCTGCAACTGGTCCAAAACGCCGCAGCGAGACTCCTGACGGGCACCCGAAAAAGGGACCACATCACCCCGATCCTGGCCTCTCTCCACTGGCTCCCTGTGCGGTTCTGTATAAACTTCAAGATCCTCCTCCATGTCTACAAAGCCCTCAATGGGCTTGCCCCCACCTACATCAAAAGTCTTCTCACCCACCACTCCACCTCCAGGCCCCTCAGATCGGCCGACTTGGGGTTGCTGAATATCCCACGGTCTAGGCATAAGCTCAGGGGCGACCGCGCCTTTGTGGTTGCAGCTCCTAGACTGTGGAACAGCATCCCCCTTCCCATCAGAACTGCCCCCTCCATCGACTCTTTTAAGTCAAGACTAAAAACTTATCTATACTCCCAAGCCTTTCTTGACGTCCTCTGAGCGAGGGCTACATGTATATATGTATGTAGTTTGTTTTGTTTGTGCTATTCTTATAACAAATGTAAAGCACTTTGGTTAACGAGAGTTGTTTTTTAAATGTGCTATATAAATAAATGTGACTTGACTTGACTTGACTTAAAATATCCATTGACTTGGCCTCCACAGCCTTCTGTGGCAAAGAATTCCACAGATTCACCACCCTCTGTCTAAAAAAATTTCTCCTTATCTCCTTCCTAAAAGAACATCTTTTAATTCTGAGTCTATGACCTCTAGTCCTAGACTCTCCCACTAGTGGAAACATTCTCTCCACATCCACTCTATCCAAGCCTTTCACTATTCTGTACGTTTCAATGAGGTGTCCCCTCATCCTTCTAAACTCCAGCGAGTGCAGGCCCAGTGCCGACAAACGCTGATCATAGGTCAACCCACTCATTCCTGGGATCATTCTTGTAAACCTCCTCTGGACCCTCTCCAGTGCCAGCACATCCTTCCTCAGATATGGGGCCCAAAAATTGCTCACAATATTCCAAATGCAGCCTGACCAGCGCCTTGTAGAGCCTCAGCATTACATCCCTGTTTTTGTGTACAAGCCCTCCTAGTTTAGTTTAGTTTAGAGATACAGCGTGGAAACAGGCTCACACCGGGTGTGATCCCCGCACTATCACTATTAACGCTATCCTACACACACTGGGGACAATTTTAAATGGTGCAAAGCCAAGCCAATATGCCTACAACCCTGTACGTCTTTGGAGTGTGGGAGGAAACCGAAAATCTCGGAGAAAAAAGATACGCTGTCACGGGGAGAACGTACAAAACTCCTTACAGACAGCGCCCGTAGTCAAGATCGAACCCGGGTCTCGGGCGCTGCAAGCGTTGTAAGGCAGCAACTCTACCGCTGCGCCACCGTGCCGCCATCTTGAAATAAATGCAAGCGTCGAGTTTGCTTTCTTTACTTTATTTTAATAATGATTCTAATCACTGACCTGAAATCTGACATCTTCGCAGCTGTAGGAGCTTTCTCATCGATCTCAGCAGCTTAGATTTTTTTTTGGTTAAATTTTCTATTTACTGGAGCTGCCAAGGGGCAAAAATCGAAACAGACGTAGATGTTAAATGTGAAGACTGAGAGGCGACATTTTAATGCTCCTGATCCAAGGACAAGTGTATAAGATGTTGTCGAGTCTTAGAAAACCATTACACATTTTCAGTACAATTAATTACCACTTTCAGAATATATAATAGAGGTTTATGGCAAGGTGCATCAGAGTTATGAATGAAAAGCCACATCATGTGGTCACACATTTTAAGAATAAAGGCCCCCCTGTCCCACTTTCCCGAGTTACTCACGAACTCCCCGAGTTTTCCCCTTGATTCAAACTCGGGGAATGTCGGTAGCGAGCTCGTAGGAGCACGTAGGAGGTCGTAGATGTTTTGTAGCGGCTCGTGATGCCAGCCGTAGGAACATCGGGGCATCAGGTAAGCCGGGACGTTTTTTTCAACATGTTGAAAAATGTCCATGAGTTAAAAAAATAGCCCCGAGTACCTACAAACGGCTATTACCGTAATTCTCCGAGTTCGAATCAAGGGGAAAACTCGGGAGAATTCGTGAGTAACTCGGGAATGTGGGACAGGGCCTTAACTGTGTTTCTTGCTATTGAGGGAGTGCAGCGTAGGTTTACAAGGTTAATTCCCGGGATGGCGGGACTGTCATATGCTGAGAGAATGGAGCAGCTGGGCTTGTACACTCTGGAGTATAGAAGGATGAGAGGAAATTTCATTGAAACATATAAGATTGTTAAGGGCTTGGACACGCTAGAGGCAGGAAACATGTTCCCGATGTTGGGGGAGTCCAGAACCAGGGGCCACAGTTTAAGAATAAGGAGTAAGCCATTTAGAACGGAGACGAGGAAACACTTTTTCTCACAGAGAGTGGTGAGTCTGTGGAATTCTCTGCCTCAGAGGGCGGTGGAGGCAGGTTCTCTGGATGCTTTCAAGAGAGCGCTAGATAGGGCTCTTAAAAATAGCGGAGTCAGGGGATATGGGGAGAAGGCAGGAACGGGGTACTGATTGGGGATGATCAGCCATGATCACATTGAATGGCGGTGCTGGCTCGAAGGGCCGAATGGCCTACTCCTGCACCTATTGTCTATTGGCTCAGATTGTTTACAACCAGGTATTTTGTGCTAATGAGGCATTTACAGCAGAACAAATCCACTCATTAATCCTTTAAATTCTCCAAGTTGCTACTTGTAAAGCAGAAATAATTAATTCAATGGTAATTGAATATGAAAGGAATAAATGAGCCGAGGTTAAGATCTTTGCCGAGCTAAATTGAAATCTCAAATAATTCAAATTTTTTAGGAATGATAAGGAAAGCTGTAAGAAGTGATTTTTTAAAACATTTATCCGAAACAGCCAGCTTAATAGCGTTAAAGATTTGAAGGGATAATATTATGGTTTTATGTTGCTGTTTTGAGTCTAGTTACTCCTGCACCTATTGTCTATTGTCTATTGTCCATTGTTACAGAACACAAACTGTTGTATGCATTGGCAGGGTTGCCCTATTTCTGCAACCCATAGATTTATTTTTACTTACGGGACTATTAAAAGTACTAACACACAAGGGGCTTTCTTGGGCAGCACGGTGGCACAGCGGTAGAGTTGCTGCCTCACAGCGCCAGAGGCCCGGGTTCGATCCCGACCTCAGGTGCTGGCTGTGCGGAGTTCGCACGTTCTCCCTGTGTCAGCGTGGGTTTCCTCCGGGTGCTCCGGTTTCCTCCCACATCCTAAAGACGTGCGGGTTTGTAGGTTAACTGGCCTCTGTAAATTGTCCCCTAGTGTGCAGGGAGTGGATGAGAAAGTGGGATAACATAGAACTAGTGTGAACGGGTCTTCGATCTCCACACTATCTCTGCCTCATATCATTTATCCACTTCTCTCAGGTCACCCCTCACCCTTCAACATTCCCGAGAAAACAATCCAAGCTTGTCAGGCCTCTCCTTACACCTAATACTCTCTCATCCAGGCAGCTTTCTGGTAAACCTCTTCTGCATCCTCTCAAAAACCTCCACATCCTTCCTGTAATGAGGCATAAATGTCACACAATACAGACCCTTCAGCAAAACATGAAAGGCCAGGCACCATCTGTGGAGGGAATGGATAGGCAACATTGTGGGTCGGACTCTTCTTCAGACCCTGCATGTACTATCGCAGGTACTGGTGTAGATGGGACATGTTGGGCGGTGTGGGCAAGTTGGGCCGAAGGGCCCGTTTCCACTCTGCATCACTCTATGACTCTATATCTGTTCTGAACATGATACCAACTTAAACTTCACATCTGCCTGCATGTATTATTGATGATGTGAAATTTTTTGATGAAAATTTTTTTTTCCACACAGAGTGTTGAATCTGTGAAATTCTCTGCCACAGAAAGTAGTTGAGGCCAGTTCATTGGCTTTATTTAAGAGGGAGTTAGATGTGGCCCTTGTGGCTAAAGGGATCAGGGGGTATGGAGAGAAGGCAGGTACAGGATACTGAGTTGGATGATCAGCCATGATCATATTAAATGGCGGTGCAGGCTCGAAGGGCCGAATGGCCTATTCCTGCACCTATTTTCTATGTTTCTATGTTTCTATTTATATACTGATATATTTGATTATTGATATATTTATATATCTGTGTGGTATTGTGGCAGTCCCTGGGGGTTCGGCCGCTCCTTGGGTCACCCCCCCCCACCTCGGCTCTTGAGGGACAGGGACGATTGTCTGCCCACGAGGTTTCCAGGGTCCTGCTCGCGGGCGTTCTGTGTTTTTGCCATGATTCATTAAAACAACTTCTGACCTGCCTGGCGTCTGGCCTTTTCCTGACCTCATATCCAGGCCACTACACTATTGCATTTAAGAAGGAACTGCAGATGCTGGAAAATCGAAGGTAGACAAAAGTGCTGGAGAAACTCAGCGGGTGCAGCAGCATCTATGGAGCAAAGGAAATAGGCAACGTTTCGGGCCGAAACCCAAAGGGTGAAGGAAATAGTCAACGTTTCCTTCCCTCCATAGGTGCTGTCTCACCCGCTGAGTTTCTCCAGCACTTTTGTCTACAGTATTGCATTAATGGACATGTTAGGCTGCAGCAAGTAAAAATTGTATTGTTCCATTGCTGACACTAATGTCAACGAACCACTCTTAATTCTTGCCCTCACTTCCCTGCCTGTTCACATCTCTGCCTAAAAGCCTCTTAAATAACGTCACACGTTATTTTCCTTCTTTGCGACGACCCTGGATTGTTGGTTAAGCTCCTCGCATTGATATAGAAAGATAGAAACATAGAAAATAGGTGCAGGAGGAGGCCTTTCGGCCCTTCGAGCCAGCACCGCCATTCATTGTGATCGTGGCTGATCGTCCCCAATCAATAACCCGTGCCTGCCTTCTCACCATATCCCTTGACTCCACCAGCCCCTAGAGCTCTATCTAACTCTCTCTTGAATCCATCCAGTGACTTGGCCTCCACTGCCCTCTGTGGCAGGGAATTCCATAAATTCACAACTCTCTGGGTGAAAAAGTTTTTCTCACCTCAGTCTTAAATGGCCTCCCCTTTATTCTCAGACTATGGCCCCTGGTTCTGGACTCGCCCAACATTGGGAACATTTTTCCTGCATCTAGCTTGTCCAGTCCTTTTATAATTGTATATGTTTCTATAAGATCCCGCCTCATCCTTCTAAACTCCAGTGAATACAAGCCTATATAATTTAGGTAACATACAACCTACTAAGAAAGTGTTTGTCGTTGCAGGGAAGTCGTCTTTGATTGTTGCTTTGTTCAGACTGGTGGAATCTGTGACGGGGACAATCCTAATTGACAACGTTGACATTGGCACCGTAGCTCTGGAAGATTTGCGAAGTAAACTGTCCGTCATTCCGCAAGACCCTGTCCTGTTTGTCGGCACAGTGAGGTAAGAACCCCGTGCATTCTCCACCAGTTAGATAGAGCTCTTAGGGATAGCGGTGTTAAGGGATATGGGGAGAAGGCAGGAACGGGGGGTACTACATAGATACATAGATACATAGAAAATAGGTGCAGGAGTAGGCCATTCGGCCCTTCGAGCCTGCACCGCCATTCAATATGATCATGGCTGATCATCTAACTCAGTATCCCCGTACCTGCCTTCTCTCCATACCCCCTGATCCCTTTAGCCACAAGGGCCACATCTAACTCCCTCTTAAATATAGCCAATGAACTGGCCTCAACTACCCTCTGTGGCAGAGAGTTCCAGAGATTCACCACTCTCTGTGTGAAAAAGTTTTTCCTCATCTCGGTCTTAAAGGATTTCCCCCTTATCGTTAAGCTGTGACCCCTTGTCCTGGACTTCCCCAACATCGGGAACAATCTTCCTGCATCTAGCCTGTCCAACCCCATAAGAATTTTGTACGTTTCTATAAGATCCCCTCTCAATCTCCTAAATTCTAGCGAGTATAAGCCAAGTCTATCCAGTCTTTCTTCATATGAAAGTCCTGACATCCCAGGAATCAGTCTGGTGAACCTTCTCTGCACTCCCTCTATGGCTATAATGTCCTTCCTCAGATTTGGAGACCAAAACTGTACGCAATACTCCAGGTGTGGTCTCACAAGACCCTGTACAACTGCAGTAGAACCTCCCTGCTCCTATACTCAAATCCTTTTGCTATGAAAGCCAACATACCATTCGCTTTCTTCACTGCCTGCTGCACCTGCATGCCTACTTTCAATGACTGGTGTACCATGACACCCAGGTCTCGCTGCATCTCCCCATTTCCTAATCGGCCACCATTTAGATAATAGTCTGCCTTCCCGTTTTTGCCACCAAAGTGGATAACCTCACATTTATCCACATTATACTGCATCTGCCAAACATTTGCCCACTCACCCAGCCTATCCAAGTCACCTTGCAGTCTCCTAGCATCCTCCTCACAGCTAACACTGCCCCCCAGCTTAGTGTCATCCGCAAACTTGGAGATGTTGCTTTCAATTCCCTCGTCCAGATCATTAATATATATTGTAAATAGCTGGGGTCCCAGCACTGAGCCTTGCGGTACCCCACTAGTCACTGCCTGCCATTGTGAAAAGGACCCGTTTATTCCTACTCTTTGCTTCCTGTTTGCCAGCCAGTTCTCTATCCACATCAATACTGAGCCCCCAATACCGTGTGATTTAAGTTTGTATCCTAATCTCTTATGTGGTACCTTGTCGAAAGCCTTCTGAAAGTCCAGATACAACACATCCACTGGTTCTCCCCTATCCACTCTACTAGTTACATCCTCGAAAAATTCTATAAGATTCGTCAGACACGATTTACCTTTCGTAAATCCATGCTGACTTTGTCCAATGATTTCACCACTTTCCAAATGTGCTGCTATCCCATCTTTAATAACTGACTAGCAGTTTCCCCACTACCGATGTTAGACTAACTGGTCTGTAATTCCCCGTTTTCTCTCTCCCTCCCTTCTTAAAAAGTGGGGTTACGTTTGCTACCCTCCAATCCTCAGGAACTACTCCAGAATCTAAAGAATTTTGAAAAATTATCACTAATGCATCCACTATTTCTGGAGCTACTTCCTTAAGTACTCTGGGATGCAGCCTATCTGGCCCTGGTGATTTATCGGCCTTTAATCCATTCAATTTACCCAACACCACTTCCCGACTAACCTGGATTTCACTCAGTTCCTCCATCTCCTTTGACCCGCGGCCCCCTGCTATTTCCGGCAGATTATTTATGTCTTCCTTAGTGAAGACGGAACCAAAGTAGTTATTCAATTGGTCCGCCATATCCTTGTTCCCCATGATCAATTCACCTGTTTCTGACTGCAAGGGACCTACATTTGTTTTAACTAATCTCTTTCTCTTCACATATCTATAAAAACTTTTGCAGTCAGTTTTTATGTTCCCTGCCAGTTTCCTTTCATAATCTATTTTCCCTTTCCTAATTAAGCCCTTTGTCCTCCTCTGCTGGTCTCTGAATTTCTCCCAGTCCTCTGGTATGCTGCTTTTTCTGGCTAATTTGTACGCAACATCTTTTGCTTTGATACTATCCCTGATTTCCCTTGTTATCCACGGATGCACTACCTTCCCTGATTTATTCTTTTGCCAAACTGGGATGAACATTTTTTGTAGTTCATCCATGCAGTCTTTAAATGCCTTCCATTGCATATCCACCGTCAACCCTTTTAGAACGAATTGCCAGTCAATCTTGGCCAATCTTGGCCAATTACTGATTGGGGATGATCAGCCGTGAATGACGGTGCTGGCTCAAAGGGCCGAATGGCCTGCTCCTGCACCTATTGTCTTTTGTCTAAATCATCGGGACTTCTCTTCCTTCAATCCGGGACATTGCGTGCAAACGTCGCTTGACCAAGGCCAACAGCATTATAAAAGAACCCACACATCTCCATCATGGACTGTTCACTCTGCTGCCCTCGGGCAAAAGGTATCGTAGTATAAGGAGCAGAACGGCCAGGTTCTGCAACAGCTTCTTCCCCCGAGCCATCAGACTCTTGAATTCCATATAAAGTGCCACCACTGTTACCTATTTTTATCTTTTTATCTATTTTATCTTTTTATTTATTTTATCCTTTTGTTATTTTACGTTGCACGGTGAGCCAGATGCAACGAAATTTCGTTCAGACTTGCATTTGTTGGTGTATTTTTGAATGGCAATGAAGTCTTTGATTGATTGGTTGTCTAACCATCGCTGGTTGTTCCATTGTGGAGGGTGGAACTGCAGATGCTGCTTTAAACCGAAGATAGACACAAAATGCTGGAGTAGCTCAGCGGGACAGGCAGCGTCTCTGGAGAGAAGGAACGGGTGGTGTTTCGGTTCGAGACCCTTCTTGTAGATGCCCACTTGTATCCCCTCCCCCCCCACTCTCCCCAACATCTATATTCCTTCCTCTGGCTTCACATTCTGGGCCTCTTCTTTCCTTATCTCACAACTTTTGTCTTTTGATCTCTGGCCTTTGTCCAACCATCTGGCAATCTAAGCGCCAAGCTTTCTCCCCCTGCCCTCCTCCTACAGTCACAGGGCGGCACGGTGGCGCAGCGGTAGAGTTGCCGCCTCGCAGCGCCGGAGACCCGGGTTCCATCCCAACTACGGGCGCTGTCTGTACGGAGTTTGTGCGTTCTCCCCGTGACCTGCGTGGATTTTCTCCGAGATCTTCGGTTTCCTCCCACACTCCAAACACGTACAGGCTTGTAGGTTAAATGACTTGGTAAATGGAAAAAATTGTCCCTGGTGTGAGTAGGATGGTGTTAGTGTGCGGGGATCGCTGGTCGGCGCGGACCCGGTGGGATTCCGCGCAGTATCTCTAAAATTAAAAACTAAAATTGCAATCAGTCTGAAGAGGGTCCCGACCTGAAACCTCATTCATCCATGTTCTCCAGAGATGCTGCCTGACCCGCTGAGTTACTCCAGCACTTTGTGTCTTTTTTCTTTTTTGTAAACCAGCATCTGCAGTTCTTTATTTCTCCACACCACTAATTCTGCCTTTATTCAAGTTAACGGCTGCTTTCTCCTCTGACTTGAAAAAATGTCTCCGATGTTACTGGGCAAATCTAAGCATCAAACCACAGTGGACACCTTAAGCTGCTGTTGAACCATAGCTTGTCCAGTTAATGGATCAGGAAAAATTAATCATCAAGATTCTAATCCATAAATCGGAAATTTACTATAACTAGACCACACTGGTTTAATTAGAAAAACAAAAATAGTTATGATTCAAAATGCTGGAGTAACTCAGCGGGTCAGGCAGCATCTCTGGAGGACATGGATAGGTGACGTTTCACAGAGTGCTGGAGTAACTCAGCGGGTCAGGCAGCATCTGTGGAGGACATGGATAGGTGACGTTTCACAGAGTGCTGGAGTAACTCAGCGGGTCAGGCAGCATCTCTAGAGCATTAAATACTTCAGTAATAGTCACAACCTGCAATGTCACCAACCCATGTTCTAGTTTAGTTTAGTTTATTGTCACGTGTATCGAGGTACAGTGAAAAGCTTTTATTGCATGCTATCCAGTCAGCAGAAAGACCATACATCCATCACCGGCACTGACCTCCCCACCATCGAAGGGATTAATCGGAGTCTCTGCCTCAAAAAGGCAGCCAGCATCATCAGAGACCCACACCATCCCGGCCACACACTCATTTCACCCTGCCATCAGGAAGAAGGTACAGGAGCTTGGAAAGTGTAACATCCAGGTTCAGGAACAGCTCCTTCCCCACAGCCATCAGGCTCTTAAACACTACAACGAATAAGCTCTGAGCTCTGAACTGCAAAAGTCTATATTATTATTGCACTATATCTGTTAGTTATTGAACTTTTCTTCTCTTCCCCCATTACGTACAATGTTTACATATTCACATATTCTGTTGTGCTGCAGCAAGTAAGAATTTCATTGTCCCATCCGGGACAGATGACAATAAAACACTTGATTACATTCGGTCCATTTACAGTGTGTAGATGCATGATAAGGGAACAGGGTTCAGTGCAAGGTTCTCCAGAGATGCTGCCTGACCCGCTGAGTTCCTCCAGCACTTTGGGTCTTTTTTCATAAACCGGCAACCGGCAGTTCCTTGTGTCTCCAACGAGTTCAGATTTTCAGGCTGTTTTATCAGTAACGTTGGCCGTATTGAACCCAGCCGCTTTGTTCTGAATGTTTTTCGTTTCCTCACTGAATCTTGCAGTATCTTTCTCAAGTCTCACTGGTATTCAAATCCCTGACAAAAATAATTGTTGGCTGTATTATAATAGCCTCCCTCTCCTCAGCCCCCGAGGCAGACATGCAAATGTAGCCGGCTGCGTTCGATTTATCCACAGAGCTGAATAAAATCCTCTTTCCACAGGTACAATCTAGACCCCTTTGGGAAATATAAAGAAGATGCAATCTGGGATGTCCTTGAAAGGACATACATGAAGGAAATGGTATGTTTAAAAATTCAAAACCATCATTAATATTCATTAATATTGATAAGGCACATAGTTTTATTTTAGTAATGACAATGGACTACTTGCAATGTTTAATCGCCTCAATTCCTGTAGATGTTGATAAATAAATTACTTTGATAACAGCTCATGGGTTGAGCAGCAAAATAGGTTTACTATTTACTTCAGTGCAATGGTAGCTCATATATTATTGTATAATCTCTTGATACGGCAGCTTGCAAATGAGGGACATGAATATGTTTGTTGGAAAAATCATATTGCTCTGCCATCTGCTTAATATCAAACCATCACCACAAAAAATGTTTATCAATCAGTCCAGTCCACATACCATATTAACTCTTAAAAAGTAAGACACGGTGGTGCAGTGGTCGAGTTACTGCCTCACAGCGCCAGAGACCCGGTCTCGATCCTGACTACGGGTGCTGTCTGTACGGAGTTTACGCATTCTCCCTGTGACCGTGTGGGATTTCTCCGGGTGCTCCGGTTTCCTCCCACGTTCCCAGAGCGTGCAGGTTTGTAGGGTGATTGGCTTCTATAAATTGTCCCGGACGTGTGTAGAATAGAACTAGTGATCGCAGTTCGGCGTGGACTTGGTGGGCCGAAGGGCCTGTTTCCACACTGTATCTCTAAATTAAAATTTGAGCCTAGTAAATATAAACAGTAAGCTTGATAAAAATATACAACGTTAAAATTATGGACATGTTTTATTCTGTCATTTAGTTTTTAGTTTTTTTAGAGATACAGCATGAAACAGGCTCATCGGCCCACCGAGTCCAAGCCAACTATCGACCACCCTTTCACACTATGTTGACTTTCAAAAGGCTTTCGACAAGGTCCCACATAAGAGATTAGTATACAAACTTAAAGCACATGGTATTGGGGGTTCAGTATTGATGTGGATAGAGTACTGGCTGGCAGACATGAAGCAAAGAGTAGGAGTAAACGGGTCCTTTTCAGAATGGCAGACAGTGACTAGTGGGGTACCGCAAGGCTCAGTGCTGGGACCCCAGCTATTTACAATATATATTAATGATTTGGACGAGGGAATTGAATGCAACATCTCCAAGTTTGCGGATGACACTAAGCTGGGGGGCAGTATTAGCTGTGAGGAGGATGCTAGGAGGCTGCAAGGTGACTTGGATAGGCTGGGTGAGTGGGCAAATGCATGGCTGATGCAGTATAATGTGGATAAATGTGAGGTTATCCACTTTGGTGGCAAAAACAGGAAAGTAGACTATTATCTGAATGGTGGCCGATTAGAAAAGGGGAGATGCAACGAGACGTGGGTGTCATGGTACACCAGTCATTGAAAGTAGGCATGCAGGTGCAGCAGGCAGTGAAGAAAGCGAATGGTATGTTAGCATTCATGGCAAAAGGATTTGAGTATAGGAGCAGGGAGGTTCTACTGCAGTTGTACAGGGTCTTGGTGAGACCACACCTGGAGTATTGCGTACAGTTTTGGTCTCGTGATCTGAGGAAAGTCATTCTTGCCATAGAGGGAGTACAGAGAAGGTTCACCAGACTGATTCCTGGGATGTCAGGACTTTCATATGAAGAAAGACTGGATAGACTTGGCTTGAATTTAGAAGATTGAGGGGGGATCTTATAGAAACTTACAAAATTCTTAAGGGGTTGGACAGGCTAGATGCAGGAAGATTGTTCCCGATGTTGGGGAAGTCCAGAACAAGGGGTCACAGTTTAAGGATAAGGGGGAAATCTTTTAGGACCGAGATGAGAAAAACATTTTTCACACAGAGAGTGGTGAATCTCTGGAACTCTCTGCCACAGAGGGTAGTTGACGCCAGTTCATTGGCTATATTTAAGAGGGAGTTAGATGTGGCCCTTGTGGCTAAAGGGATCAGGGTGTATGGAGAGAAGGCAGGTACGGGATACTGAGTTGGATGATCAGCCATGATCATATTGAATGGCGGTGCAGGCTCGAAGGGCCGAATGGCCGACTCCTGCACCTATTTTCTATGTTTCTATGTTTCTAAGTTCTATGTTATTCCACTTTCGTAACCAGTCCCTACACACGTGGGGCAATTTACAGGGGTCCAATTAACCTACAAACCCGGACGTCTTTGGGATGTGGGAGAAAACCGGAGCACCCGGAGGAAACCTACGCAGTCACAGGGAGAACGTGCAAACATCACACACAGACAGCACCCTGGGTCAGGATCGAACCCGGGTCTCTGGCGCTGTGAGGCAGGGACTCTACCCGCTGCGCCACCGTGCCTCATTTAGAAAAGTACAATTCAGATATTCACTTACTTTGGAGATTAGCGCGAATCAGAAAATCCATGGTCAATCCAATTGAAATTTACGGGATAAACGCTATATTTGGGCTGAATACGAAAGTTATTATTAAATGTTCATTGTAAAAAACTTGCCCATTCAAAGGTGACTAAGCTCCCTAAGAAACTGGAAGCGGAGGTGGTGGAAAATGGAGAAAACTTCTCGGTGGGAGAACGTCAGCTGCTGTGCATGGCCAGAGCGCTCCTGAGGAACTCGAAGGTAGGAGAATCCCAACTGGGAAACAGAAGGAACCGCAGGTGCCGGAATCTTGCATGGAACACAATGTGCTGGAGGAACTCAGCAGGTAACTGCTGTGTCGCTGAGCTACTCCAGCAAACAAGCTGGAACTTAGACGGAAGGAGGAGAATATAATATATAATAATGGAGATACAAAGAACTGGTAAGCATCGGTGGTTCTTGGGGAGAAGGCAGGAGAATGGGGTTAAGAGGTAAAGATAGATCGGCCATGATTGAATGGCGGAGTTGACTTGATGTGTCGATTGGCCTAATTCTGCTCCTATAACTTTATGACCTCATGAAGTGCAGAAGTTGGTTTACAAAAAAAAGACACAAAGTGTCTTCTCCTCCAGAGGAAAATCTGAGGTAACTTTTTCACACAAAGGGTGGTGAGTGTATGGAGATGAGGAGAAATTTCCTTAGTCAGAAGAATGAGGGGGGGGACCTCATTGAAACATACAGAATAGTGACAGGCTTGGATGGAGTGGATGTGGAGAGGATGTTTCCACTAATGGGAGTGTCTAGGACTGGAGGGCATAGCCTCAGAATTAAAGGACCTTCTTTTGGGAAGGAGATGAGGAGAAATGTCCTTAGTCAGAGGGTGGTGAATCTGTGGAATTCTTTGCTACAGAAGGCTGTGGAGGCCAAGTCAGTGGATATTTTTAAGGCGGAGATAGACAGATTCTTGATTAGTACGGGTGCCAGAGGTTATGGGGAGAAGGCAGGTGAATGGGGTTAGGAGGGAGAGATAGATCAGCCATGATTGAATGGTGGAGTCTATTTGATGGGCCGAATGGCCTAATTCTTCTATCACTTATGATCTTATGACTCTAAGTGGCTGAAACACCAAAACATGAGCCATCAATAGTATTAATCCCATAAGGCAAAGACAAATATCTTCCTCATTGACACCACTTTATTGTCCTTCTCATAACAAGTTTTCCATAAAATGCATTGCTTTTTAAATAGCAAAACACAACCTGCTGGAGGAACTCAGTGGGTCAAGCAGCATCTGTGGAGTTGAATGGACATGTGACGTTTCGGGTCGGGACCCTTCATCACAATCATTTTAAGAATCTGAAGAAAGCATCTTGTCTTTAAATAGGTTTTGCTGTTACTAAGAGACATTTTTTTGTTGCAAAAATTAAATGCAATAAATTAGGTAATTTCAACTGTGGGATCCATTCTCACGTAAGGATACTATTACTACCATGAACATGCGAAACCCAACTTTGCAAACATGGTTAGATACTATGAACTGCAGAAGTTGGTATACAAAAAAAAAAAGACACAAAGTGCTGGAGGAACACTGCGGATTGCTGCAGAACCACTGAGTTATTCCAGTCCAAAACAAACTGGAACTTAGACAAAAGGAGGAAAATAGAATGAACGGAATAATGGAGACACAAGGAACTGTAGATGATGGTTCTCCGATAGTCAACGTATTTTTTTATCACTGGCACCTTCAGTTTCCTCACAGTAACCGGATATCCCGCACAGTCCAATGTTTAATGTGTAAATGTTTCCAAAGTAATTCAATGCTTGTGAGCTTCACTGAGGTCAATAACATGAGGCATGTTAACATGTTTCTCCCTCTGCCCTGACTCTCATGAGGTCATAAGGTCATAAGTGATAGGGGCAGAATTAGGCCGTTCGGCCCATCACGTCTACTCCGCCATTCAATCACGGCTGATCTATCCCTCCCTCCTAACCCCATTCACCTGCCATTCTCCCCACAACCCCTGACACCTCAGTCTGAAGAAGGGCCTCGACTCGAGACGTCACCCATTCCGTCTCTCCAGAGATGCTGCCTCGCCCGCTGAGTTACTCCAGCATTTTGCATCTGTGAAAGGTCAATGGCTGCGGAGGCCACAATAGGCCCGACTATGGGTGAACAGGGGATGGGACTGGACTTTGCTGCCTTCCCCCACAGTGGGAACCATTGTGGGGGGATTTTTTTTAATGTTTATTGTTAAATTCTTTAATGTTGTGTCTTAACTTTATTCGTCTGCTGCATTGACAAGTCAAATTTCATGACACCATTTGGTGTGTGTGATAATAAATGTCCTTTGTATCCTTTGATCTCTGTTCCAATTTCGGACTAATTTATAGTGCAATGTATCCATTAGGTAATAGTGTTGGATGAAGCTACATCCTCCATTGATTCGGAGACTGATTCCTTGGTTCAAGACACCATCAAAGAAGCTTTCAAAGACTGCACCATACTAACAATTGCACATCGGATAAACACCGTTCTGGAATGTGACAGGATTCTAGTTATGGATGATGGAAAGGTAGAGTATATTCTAAAGAATATCTTTGTTTTTGATATCAATATTATCGCACAAAGGCACCCAGCTGGTGTTTATTGTTAACTAACAGTACCAACAAGACCCCGGTCACCTCCTCTCCTCCCCTCTCCCATCAGACAAGAGGTATAGGTGGAAAAATGCACACCTCCGGATTGAGAAGGTAGACAAAAGTGCTGGAGAAACTCAGCGGGTGAGGCAGCATCTGTGGAGCGAAGGAATAGGTGACGTTTCGGGTCGAGACCCGAAAGGGTCTCGACCCGAAACGTCACCTATTCCTTCATCAGTCTGAAGAAGAGTCTCGACCCGAAACGTCACCTATTCCTTCGCTCCATATAGATGCTGCCTCACCCGCTGAGTTTCTCCAGCATTTTTGTCTACCTTTGATTGTTCCAGCATCTGCAGTTCTTTCTTAAACACCTCCAGATTCAGGGACAGTTTCTTCCCAGCTATTATTAGGCAACTGAACTATCCTACCACCAATTGGAGAGTGGTCCTGACCACTTAACTAAGTAGTTAAAGTTAAACTAAGCTCAAACCAAGCAAGAATTCCATTGTCTCTTGAACCTACCATCTACCTCATTGGAGACCCTCAGACTACCTTTAATCGGAACTTACTGGCATTTATCTTCCACTAAACATTATACCCTTTATCCTGTATCTGTACACTGTGGACGGCTCGATCTTTCTGCTGACTGGTCAGCTGGCAACAAACATCTTTGCACTGTGCCTCGTTGCAAGTGACAATAACCGAAATTAAATTAAACCTTGCATGAGGATAGTTGAAGGAAAAACTATAAATAACATGAAATATTTGTTGGTACACAAAAATGCTGGAGAAACTCAGCGGGTGCAGCAGCATCTATGGAGCGAAGGAAATAGGTAACGTTTCGGGCTGAAACCCTTCTGTTTTTCCTTCAACTATCCTCATGCAAGGTTTAATTTAATTTCGGTTATTGTCACTTGCAACGAGGTACAGTGCAAAGATATTTGTTGCTGTAAAACTAACCTATAACTATATCCTTAAGAACAAGTAAAGGAGGTGAGTGGACGTTGTGACTGGACACAAGTCAAGTCAAGTGAGTTTATTGTCATGTGTCCCTGATAGGACAATGAAATTCTTGCTTTGCTTCAGCACAACAGAACATAGTAGGCATGAATACTGAACAGATCAGTGTGTCCATATACCATTATATACGTAAATACACACATGAATAAATAAACTGATAAAGTGCAAATAACAGATAATGGGCTATTAATGTTCAGAGTTTTGTCCGAGCCAAGTTTAATAGCCTGATGGCTGTGGGGAAGTAGCTATTCCTGAACCTGGTCGTTGTAGTCTTCAGGCTCCTGTACCTTCTACCTGAAGGTAGCAGGGAGATGAGTGTGTAGCCAGGATGGTGTGGGTCCTTGATGATGCTGCCAGCCTTTTTGAGGCAGCGACTGCGATAGATCCCCTCGATGGAAGGGGAGGTCAGAGCCGATGATGGACTGGGCAGTGTTTACTACTTTTGTACACAGACTCTTGTTTAAAATTCACCTGTCTAGTTTAGTTTAGTTTAGACATATATAGCGAGGAAGCAACCTTTCGACCCACTTAGACCGCACCGACCAGAAGATCCTCACACACTAGCATGATCCTACACACTAGGGACAATCTACCAAAGCCAATTAACCTACAGAACTGCATGTGGGAGGAAATCGGAAAACCCACGCTGTCACGGGGAGAACGTACAAAACTCCGTACAGACAGTACCCGGGTCTCTGTGAGGCAGCAACTCTACCGCTGCGCCACCGTGCCGCCGTTTTTGTTGGGAAATGAATAATCTAATTGCAATATTTTGCCGTTTGTTTTTCAGGCTGTGGAATTTGACACTCCAGCGGCACTGTCACAGAATCAGAATTCAGTTTTTACATCCATGCTGGCAACATCCAACAACATGAGCTCATAAATAGGCAGCAGAGCCAATTCAAACAGCCGGTCCTAATTCCTAATGAAAGATATTATGATTGGATCAGAAGAAGATTGATGGCAGGGATTTGAGTTTTAAATGCTCTTATGGAGCTGGATGCATTTACTTGAATAAATCAATCAATGTAACAGCAAATTATTTAGATGATCTAAATGTTTTGACTTTGGAAAGATGAATTGGTTCCTAGTATTATTATAATTATAATATTAAAATTACACATCATGGGTCTCTGAGATAATTTATTTCGTGAATTAAAACATTAGACGCACAGTGTAAAGAAATGTGGGTATTTATTAGTTTATTAACCAGAGTTCTTAATTACAAATTGATGTTAATGGTGATGATGATGAAGAAACGCTGTTATCACTTGTACTTGCTTTGAAACATTAAAATATTATAGCATTTATTGTGGACAGAAAAAGAGAACAACTTTCCACAAGGACGGGGTGTGTGGGAAAAGGGGGTGGGGGGAGGGTGTCAATTTGCATTGTCTCAACAAATAAAAGTAAAATAATCAAATTTGATTTGTTCGTCAACGAGTATTTGAGGTGCTTGCTGGACACTAACCCCAAATAGTCTTCTGGATCGATGAAAACTAAAAATCATCATAGAACACTCATTCTGTCAAATTCTTGAAACCACGAGAACTAATTGCCTGCATTTTACTTAAGGAGATGATGACTGATTAGCTGCAGCAGTATGAACACAAACGAGACTGTTGACCACTGCCCTCCTGTAAACATGATCAAAAAATCTACGAGTTTGGCTTGGAGTCATTGCACCTCAAGAGTCAAGAGAGTTTATTGTCATGTGTCCCAGATAGGACAATGACATTCCTGCTTTGCTGCAGCACAACAGAGTATGTAAACATAGTACACAACGGGAGAAGAAAAAAAGTTCAGTGTGTGTATATACACATACACACATACTCAATCAATAACAAATATAGTGCAATAATTATAATAGTCTGTTATAGTTCAGAGCTTATTTGCTGTTGTGTTTAATAGCCTGATGGCTGTAGGGAAGAAGCTGTTCCTGAACCTGGATATTACAGTTTTCAGGCTCCTGTACCATCTTCCTGGTGACAATGGTGAGGCCAGGATGGTGTGGGTCTCTGACGACGCTGGCTGCCTTTTTGAGGCAGCGACTACGATAAATCCCTTCGAAGGTGGGGAGGTCAGAGCCGGTGATGGACTGGGTAGTGTTCACAACTTTTTGCAGTCTTTTCCGCTCCTGGACGTCCAAGTTGCCGAACCAGGCCACGATGCAACCAGTCAGAATGCTCTCTACTGTGCACCTGTAGAAGTTCAGGAGAATCCTCTTCGACATGCCGAATCTCCGTAATCTTCTCAGGAAGTAGAGTCGCTGATGTGCCTTCTTTATAATTACATCAGTGTACTGGGTCCAGGAAAGATCTTCGGAAAATATGCATGCCCAGGAATTTGAAGTTTTTGACCCTCTCCACCCGTTGATGTAAACTGTGCCTCAACAAACGTGCACATGGCAATAAACTCGACTCAACTAAAATAAAACATGCTTTCCCTCTCTCTCCATCCCTCCCTATTCCCAGTTCTCCCACCAGTCTGACGGTCCCTGATTACATTTTATCTCTCTACAATCATTGGGATGAAAGAATGTAAGAATTTGGAAGGTAGACACAAAACTCAGTGGGACAGGCAGCATCTCTGGAGAGCAGGAATGGGTGACGTTTCGGGTCAGTACCCTTGTTCAGACTGATGTCAGGGGAGGGGGCGGGACAGAGGGAATGTAGTCGGAGACAGTAAGACTAGTGGAAGAACTGGGAAGGGGGAGGGGATGGAGAGAGAGGGAAAGCAAGGGCCATCTGAAGTTCGAGAAGTCAATGTTCATACCGTTGGGTAAGCTACCCAAGCGATATATGAGATGCTGTTCCTCCAATTTGCGCTGGGCTTCACTCTGACAGTGGAGAAGGCCCAGGACGGAAAGACCAGATTGGGAATGGGAAGGGGAGTTGAAGTGCTGAGCAACCGGGAGATCAGGCAGGTTAAGGCGGACTGAGCGGAGGTGTTCAACGAAGCGATCGCCAAGCCTGCGCTTGGTCTCGCCGATGTAGAGAAGTTGACACCTGGAACAACGGATACAGTAGATGAGGTTGGAGGAGGTGCGGGTGAACCTCTGCCTCACCTGGAAAGACTGTTGGGGTCCTTGGATGGAGTCGAGGGGGGAGGTAAAGGGAGGTTGCTTCTCCTGCGGTTGCAAGGGGAACGTACCTGGGGAGGGGGTGGTTTGGGTGGGAAGGGACGAGTTGACCAGAGAGTTGCGGAAGGAACAGTCTCTGCATAAAGCAGAAAGGGGTGGAGATGGGAAGATGTGGCCACTGGTGGGATCCCGTTGGAGGTGGCGAAAGTGTTGGAGGATTATACGCTGACTTAAGGGTAGGCAGCCAACATAGTCAAGGACCACTCACACCCTGGTCATTAGGTCACAAGTGATAGGAGCAGAATCAGGCCATTCGCCCCTCAAGTTCACTCCGCCATTCAATCAATAGACAATAGGTGCAGGAGTAGGCCATTCGGCCCTTCGAGCCAGCACTGCCATTCAATGTGATCATGGCTGATCTGTCACTCCTTCCTAACCCCATTCTTCTGCCTTCTCCCCGTAACCCCGAACACCCTCCCCTCCCCTCTCAGGCAGTAGATACAGAAGCTTGAAAGCACGCACCACCAGACTCAGGAACAGCTTCTTCTCTCCAGTCTTTAGTCTTGCACAGACCTCTCGTATGCTACGGATGTATCCCCAATCTTCCAATCAACGTCGCTGCCACCCTTTAACTTTTTTTCATCTGCACTTGGGGGAGGTCACGGTGGCGCAGCGGTAGAGTTGCTGCCTCACGGGAAATGCAGCGCCGGAGACCCGGGTTCGATCCCGACTACGGGTGCCGTCTGTAGGGAGTTTGTACGTTCTCCCCGTGACCTGCGTGGGTTTTCTCCGAGATCTTCGGTTTCCTCCCACACTCCAAACACGTACAGGTTTGTAGGTTAATAGGCTGGGTAAATGTAAAAAAACTGTCCCTAGTGGGTGTAGGATAGTGTCAATGTGCGGGGATCGCTGGTCGACCGCGGACCCCTTTGGGCCAAAGGGCCTGTTTCTGCGCTTGTTTCATCTCTAAAACGATAAATAAAATCTCAAAACTAAAACACTTTCTCTGAAGCTGTAATACCATATTCTGCACTCTGTTTTTTTTAATTCCAGGCTATTTAACGAACAATTTTGTTTCCTGCCCTAATTATCCATTAACAGAAGCTTTATGCAACTTCTCTCTGCAGTGCGACAAGCAAGGAAACAAAACATATTTTTCAGGAAACCCTAGAGAAAAGCATCACTACATCTGCAGTTCAGAAATACACGCCTTGCACATGTCCTTTAAATGTTGTCCCTCTCTATATTTGAAACATATAGGAAGGTTAAGGGCTTGGACACGCTAGAGGCAGGAAACATGTTCCCGATGTTGGGGGAGTCCAGAACCAGGGGCCACAGTTTAAGAATAAGGGGTAAGCCATTTAAAACAGAGACGAGGAAACACTTTTTCTCACAGGGAGTGGTGAGTCTGTGGAATTCTCTGCCTCAGAGGGCGGTGGAGGCTGGTTCTCTGGATGCTTTCAAGAGAGAGCTAGATAGGGCTCTTAAAAATAACGGAGTCAGGGGATATGGGGAGAAGGCAGGAACGGGGTACTGATTGGGGATGATCAGCCATGATCACATTGAATGGCGGTGCTGGCTCGAAGGGACGAATGGCCTATTCCTGCACCTATTGTCTATTGTCTCACCTTGAAGCTGTGCCCTCAAACATTTGATATTTCCATCCTGGGAAAAGGATCATGACTGTCCAGCCTACCTATACCTCCATCAGATCTCCCCACAGCCTGCGGTGATCCAGAGAAACGGGAGTAATGCTGAACTACTATCTACCTCTTTGATATCCCTCGGACTATCCTTGACCGGACTTTGACGGCTTTAAACCCCTGTCCCACGGTACGAGTTCATTGCAAGAGCTCTCCCGAGTTTGCCCTGATTCTAACTCGGAGATTTACGGTAATGGCCGCTCGTCGGTACCTGGGGCTCTCGCGGGCATTTTTCAACATGTTGAAAAATCTTCACGAGTCTTCCCGAGCTTACCTGCCATTAGCGAGTCTTCCCGAGTACCTGCCGTTAGCGTTACGAGCCGCTAAGAGACGTCCCCGAGCTCCGACGTACCTGCTATGTTCATTCTCCGTGCTTACCACGAGTTTGATTTTTTTAAAACTCAGGAGAGTTGTTGGAATGAACTCGCACCGTGGGACAGGGCTATTACCTTGCACTAAACGTTATTACCTTATCATGTATCTGTACACTGTAAATGGCTCGATTGGAATCATGTATTGTCTTTCTGCCGACTGGATAGCACGCAACAAAAAAGCTTTTCACTGTACCTCGGTACACGTGACAATAACCTGAACTCAACTGAACAGGGACCCCGGTTCGATCCTGACCACGGGTGCTGTCTGTACGGAGTTTGTACGTTCTCCCTGTGACAGCGTGGGTTTTCTCCCTGAACTTTGGTCGCCTCCCATACTGCAGGTTATTTTGCTTCGGAAAAAAATTGTAAATTGTAAATTGTCCCTCGTGTGTGTAGGATAGTGTTAGTGTATGGGGTCGCTGGTCGGCACGGACTCAGCGGGCTGTAGGGCCTGTTTCATGTATTGTAATCATATATTGTCTTGGGGTGGGAGATTGCAACCTTCACGTGGTCCACCCTGTTTTGACAATAGACAATAGCCAATAGACAATAGGTGCAGGAGCAGGCCATTTGGCCCTTCGAACCAGCACCACCATTTAATGTGATCATGGCTGATCACCCACAATCAGTCCCCCGTTCCTGCCTTCTCCCCATATCCCCTGACTCCGCTATTTTTAAGAGCCCTATCTAGCTCTCTCTTGAAAGCATCCAGAGAACCTGCCTCCACCGCCCTCTGAGGCAGAGAATTCCACAGACTCACCACTCTCTGTGAGGAAAAGTGTTTCCTCGTCTCCGTTCTAAGTGGCTTACTCCTTATTCTTAAACTGTGGCCCCTGGTTCTGGACTCCCCCAACATCGGGAACATGTTTCCTGCCTCTAGCATGTCCAAACCCTTAACAATGTTATATGTTTCAATGAGATCGCCTCTCATCCTTCTAAACTCCAGAGTGTACAAGCCCAGCTGCTCCATTCTCTCAGCATATGACAGTCCCATATGACAAATGCAATCAACCTGGCGTGCACAAACAGAAGATCAAACAGAACAAGTTGTCTTACAACTTTAGACTGTGCACGCTATATGCAAGAAGAAGAATATACATTGTCTTTCAGCAAAAGCTTTTCACTGTACCTCGGTACATGTGACAATAAACTAAACTGAACTAATGATCGCAATCTGAATTAGTCGAACTCAAAGCTGAACCTGGAGGGCAGGGAAATGATTTTTCGAGGGAGCTGAATATTCTGTGATTCTATCATTTCTTAATTTGTCAATAAAAAAAAAGACGTAATGCCGATTCTGAACTGCAATATAGAAGGTTAATTTGGGCTGGGAGGATAATTTGTCTCTTAGTTTCATCTCAACTATCGTCATCATGGACTTGTATGCTGGTAATCAATTTATTGTATTTCTGCATTTTTGCAAATTACAGACATTACTTTCAGTATTTCAATGATGTTAGGTGCATCCTCTAGATGAAAAATTACCATAATCTATAGCTGTTTGGGAACTGCAAATCACATCAGTCACAGTTAGGCACAACAATTTGTAACAAGGATGGAAGGCCAATATAGTAGGTGTGGCACAGGTCCAAGTGAATTGTGATTAGCCTTAAAGCAAATGACTTGAAATCTACCTAGCAAGACATTTGGAAAATGGATTGCACAATTGTGTCCCAAAACTGCTTTTACTCATGCCTTGTTTCTGCAGTCTTTTTTAGCACTCACTTGGTTGGCACGGTGTTGCAGTGGTAGAGTTGCTGCCTCACAGCACCAGACACCTGGGTTTGATCCTCACTACGGGTGCTGTCTGTACGGAGTTTGTACATTCTCCCCGTGAGCTGCGTGGGATTTTACCGGGTGCTCCGGTTTCCTCCTGTGATGTTTGGTGGACTGTGTGGGGTGGGAAGACCCGTTGCTCCTCCTGTGCAGCAGGTGGCGCTGCACAGGACAAAGGGAGATGTTTTGTATATAGTTCTCTCCTGTCTGTGTGTGTGTGTGTGTGTGCAGCCATTTTGAGTTGTCTTGCTGCCAGCATTGAGTAAAGCATTAAAGACTTCTGTTGTAAATGTTGTGCAGACCTAGAAAACGAACACGAAAGTGGTGTCAGGAGTGAGATACTTCGGATTGCGTCCAAAGACCCAAATAAGGGCCTATTTTTTTATTTAAAAAACCCCAGCTCAAACTAACATGTCACGGCAATTCGATCATTTCGTGGTGGTCGGCGTATTTAATGTGCGCTGAGTTTTATTTTGAAAGTATGGCAATTACGACTGACCAGAGGAAGAAGGCTCTCTTGTGTTCATCAATGTCTCCAGAAACGTTTGCACTGCTTCAAAATTTCCTTACAGAAGAAGTAACTAAAGTTTCATATGCTGAAATCACAACGGCTTTGCAGCTGCAGTTCGAAGAAAGTCGAAATTGCCTCGCAGCTCGCCTCGATTTCTACCGGACGTTGCAACAGGAAGGGCAATCGATCACCGAATTTCTTGCTGAACTTTGCACCAAGGCAAAGGCATGTGATTTTAAAGCTCAATGCTGCGAAAAATGCCAAGACAATGCGTTGCGGGATAGACTGGTCATGGGCTGCAGGCACGCATTCATCCAGCGGGTGATTCTCAAGGAATCAGACGCCTCATTGAAGAATGTGCTGCAGTGTGCAAAGATGGCCGAGCAGCTGAGTAAAGAACTGCACAAAATGGCCGGCGAAACAGCGTCGAAGCTCCCTCAGGAGGTGCATACAGTTCGTCAGACTCGTCCGCAACGCCGGAAACCAGTTGATCAACCCAGAGCAAATCCGGAGAAGGTGGGACAGTTTCAGAAGAGCCATCCCCCTGTGGGGGGAGGATCGAAACCCTGCTACCGGTGCGGCTCGACTGCTCATAATCACCATGAGTGCCCGTATATCGAGCCGTTTGTTATGCCTGTTACCGTAAAGGTCATCTCCAGGCAGTGTGTCAATCCGTAGGAAAGCTGAGAAAGGGCAAGAAAGCGCTAAACACAGTCGATCAAATCGCGGAGACCATTTCTATTGAAGTGCTCGGGGTGTCTATGATCGTCGACAAGCCGAGGATTTCGCTGCGGGTCTCGAACGTCGATCTACAGTTCCAGGTGGACACTGGTGCGGCTGTGTCACTAGTGGGTCAGGACATCTGGGAGAGGATCGGATCGCCAAAACTGAAACCGGCCAACATCCACCTTTTCGTATACGGACGACAGCCCATTCCCACGAAAGGCAAATGCACTGTCGCCGTTTCCTGTAATGGTATGACACAGATGTTGCCGCTGATCGTCGTTGGCAAAGAAGCCGACTCCCTGTGCGCCATCGACTAGATCCATGCTTTCAACCTTGACATGAACGCATTGATCTACGATGGAGCAACTATGGCATTGTCATCTACCACAGATTGCAATATGGTCAGCATGGCCACGCATTCACCAGGTTGAAGGAGATGCTCGCCCAGAAGACACGTTTGGTCCACTATGACCCATCGAAGCCGCTCTCGCTGGCCGCCGATGCATCGGCGTCTGGTCATGGAGCTGTAATCTCACAAACGGCGCCAAACGGCAAGGAAGAACCAATCGCGTTCGCATCCATAACGCTGACGACCGCCGAGAAAAACTACAGCCAAGTGGAGAAAGAAGAGCATACAGATAAAGCAAATACTGATATCTCTACAAAAGAGAACACTGAGGAAAACTCTGTTGATTCTGAGCCTTTAGCAAGGGTTGTGAAACGCCAAAAAGGCTGGAAAAAAAGAGTGAAGCGAGGTCTAGCTAAATGGGAACGTTCAAACTGGAAAGGGGGAATGTGATGTTTGGTGGACTGTGTGGGTGGGAGGACCCGTTGTTCCTCCCGTGCAGCAGGTGGCGCTGCACAGGATAAAGGGAGATGTTTTGTATATAGTTCGCTCCTGTCTGTGTGCGTGTGCGTGCGTTTGTGCAGCCATTTTGAGTTGTCTTGCTGCCAGCATTGAGTAAAGCACTAAAGACTTCTGTTGTAAATTGAAGACTCTTAAGTTTTGTGCAGACCTAGAAAACGAACACGAAACCTCCCGCACTCCAAAGAGGTGAAGGTTAATTAGGTAGGTATAATAGTAAAAATGTGTAGTGTTAACGTGCGGGGATCGCTGGTTGGTGCGGACTCGGTGGGCCGAAGGACCTTTTCCCGCGCTCTAAACTAAACTAAACTCTCTGTATAATATATGTTTTGAGTTTGTCCGAGTCTATGTGCCCGTGTTGCTGCTGCAAGCAAGATTGTCATTGTACCGAAGATAGACACAAAATGCTGGAATCATGAGCAACTCAACAGGTCAGGCAGCATCTTACAAAATTCTCAAGGGGTTGGACAGGCTAGATGCAGGAAGATTGTTCCCGATGTTGGGGAAGTCCAGGACAAGGGGTCACAGCTTAAGGATAGAGGGGAAATCCTTTAGGACCGAGATGAGAACAACTTTTTTCACACAGAGAGTGGTGAATCTCTGCCACAGAAGGTAGTTGAGGCCAGTTCATTGGCTATATTTAAGAGGGAGTTAGATGTGGCCCTTGTGGCTAAGGGGATCAGCGGGTATGGAGAGAAGGCAGGTACGGGATACTGAGTTGGATGATCAGCCATGATCATATTGAATGGCGGTGCAGGCTCGAAGGGCCGAATGGCCTACTCCTGCACCTATTTTCTATGTTTCTATGTTTCTATCTGTCGAGAGAATGGGCAGACTTCTGCATTTGAGAAGGATCCCAACCTGAAAAGTTCTCTGACCGACTTTGAGTCCTGAAAAGCGCTATATAAATAAAATGTATTATTATTATTATTATTATTATTCCCTCCACAGATGCTGCCTGACCCGCTGAGTTCCTCCTGCACTTTGTGTGTTGCTTCAGAATGAAAGATTCCACCATGTCCTTGCAATTCCTAAAGTTTCTTTATAAGCTTTGGCTCGATTGTAATCGCGTATTGTCTTCCTGCTGACTGGTTAGCACGCAACAAAAGCGTTTCACTGTACCTCGGTACACGTGACAATAAACTCAACTAGCTCAGATAAACGAAACTCAAACCTCTTCACCATCCACCGCTTCCCACTGCCTGACAACAATGTTCTGTCTGAATAATTTTGATTCCTTTCCTGAAACAAATAAAAGTTGTGGTCTCATTGGAGCCTTTCCATAAAGCAAAAATAAATTAGTTTCTGTGTATTAAAAATACAAATATTGAAAGTACCTAACTAATAAAGTACATGTGGGAATTCCTTAATGGCTCTACCTGCTAACTCATTGAATTGAAAATGCCACTGGGACTCACGCGCAACCAGACACACAAATGGAGGAGTTGAAAATCTCAGCAGGGGCCATGAAATAAAAAGTTGCTTCAGAAACAACGGCCTGTTTCCTTTATCATCATTACTTTTTTGAATATCTTTCATTCATTGTTCTTTATCTCTCTACGAGAGTACATAGATACATAGATACATAGAAAATAGGTGCAGGAGTAGGCCATTCGGCCCTTCGAGCCTGCACCGCCATTCAATATGATCATGGCTGATCATCCAACTCAGTATCCTGTACCTGCTTTCTCTCCATACCCCCTGATCCCCTTAGCCACAAGGGCCACATCTAACTCCCTCTTAAATATAGCCAATGAACTGGCCTCAACTCCCTTCTGTGGCAGAGAATTCCAGAGATTCACCACTCTCTGTGTGAAAAAGTTTTTTCTCATCTCGGTCTTAAAGGATTTCCCCCTTATCCTTAAGCTGTGACCCCTTGTCCTGGACTTCCCCAACATCGGGAACAATCTTCCTACATCTAGCCTGTCCAACCCCATAAGAATTTTGTACGTTTCTATAAGATCCCCTCTCAATCTCCTAAATTCTAGCGAGTATAAGCCAAGTCTATCCAGTCTTTCTTCATATGAAATTCCTGACATCCCAGGAATCAGTTTGGTGAACCTTCTCTTCACTCCCTCTATGGCTATAATGTCCTTCCTCAGATTTGGAGACCAAAACTGTACGCAATACTCCAGGTGTGGTCTCACCAAGACCCTGTACAACTGCAGTAGAACCTCCCTGCTCCTGTACACAAATCCTTTTGCTATGAAAGCTAACATACCATTAGTTTTCTTCACTGCCTGCTGCACCTGCATGCCTACTTTCAATGACTGGTGTACCATGACACCCAGGTCTCGCTGCATCTCCCCTTTTCCTAATCGGCCACCATTTAGATAATAGTCTGCTTTCCTGTTTTTGCCACCAAAGTGGATAACCTCACATTTATCCACATTATACTGCATCTGCCAAACATTTGCCCACTCACCCAGCCTATCCAAGTCACCTTGCAGTCTCCTAGCATCCTCCTCACAGCTAACACTGCCCCCAGCTTAGTGTCATCCGCAAACTTGGAGATGTTGCCTTCAATTCCCTCATCCAGGTCATTAATATAAATTGTAAATAGCTGGGGTCCCAGCACTGAGCCTTGCGGTACCCCACTAGTCACTGCCTGCCATTGTGAAAAGGACCCGTTTACTCCTACACTTTGCTTCCTGTTTGCCAGCCAGTTCTCTATCCACATCAATACTGAACCCCCAATACCGTGTGCTTTAAATTTGCATACCAATCTCTTATGTGGGACCTTGTCGAAAGCCTTCTGAAAGTCCAGATACAACAAATCCACTGGTTCTCCCCTATCCACTCTACTAGTTACATCCTCGAAAAATTCTATAAGATTCGTCAGACATGATTTACCTTTCGTAAATCCATGCTGACTTTGTCCAATGATTTCACCACTTTCCAAATGTGCTGCTATCCCATCTTTAATAACTGACTCTAGCAGTTTCCCCACTACCGATGTTAGACTAACTGGTCTGTAATTCCCCGTTTTCTTTCTCCCTCCCTTCTTAAAAAGTGGGATTACGTTTGCTACCCTCCAATCCTCAGGAACTACTCCAGAATCTAAAGAGTTTTGAAAAATTATCACTAAAGCATCCACTATTTCTGGAGCTACTTCCTTAAGTACTCTGGGATGCAGCCTATCTGGCCCTGGTGATTTATCGGCCTTTAATCCATTCAATTTACCCAACACCACTTCCCGACTAACCTGGATTTCACTCAGTTCCTCCATCTCCCCTGCTATTTCCAGCAGATTATTTATGTCTTCCTTAGTGAAGACGGAACCAAAGTAGTTATTCAATTGGTCCGCCATATGCTTGTTCCCCATGATCAATTCACCTGTTTCTGACTGCAAGGGACCTACATTTGTTTTAACTAATCTCTTTCTCTCCACATATCTATAAAAACTTTTGCAGTCAGTTTTTATGTTCCCTGCCAGTTTTCTTTCATAATCTATTTTCCCTTTCCTAATTAAGCCCTTTGTCCTCCTCTGCTGGTCTCTGAATTTCTCCCAGTCCTCTGGTATGCTGCTTTTTCTGGCTAATTTGTACGCATCATCTTTTGCTTTGATACTATCCCTGACTTCCCTTGTTATCCACGGATGCACTACCTTCCCTGATTTATTCTTTTGCCAAACTGGGATGAACAATTTTTGTAGTTCTTCCATGCAGTCTTTAAATGCCTTCCATTGCATATCCACCGTCAACCCTTTTAGAACTAATTGCCAGTCAATCTTGGCCAATTCACGTCTCATACCCTCAAAGTTACCTTTCTTTAAGTTCAGAACCGTTGTTTCTGAATTATCAATGTCACTCTCCATCCTAATGAAGAACTCAACCATATTATGGTCACTCTTGCCCAAGGGGGCACGCACAACAAGACTGCTAACTAACCCTTCCTCATTACTCAATACCCAGTCTAGAATAGCCTGCTCTCTCGTTGGTTCCTCTACATGTTGGTTTAGATAACTATCCCGCATACATTCCAAGAAATCCTCTTCCTCAGCACCCCTGCCAATTTGATTCACCCAATCTATATGTAGATTGAAGTCACCCATTATAACTGTTTTGCCTTTGTTGCACGCATTTCTAATTTCCTGTTTGATGCCATCCCCAACTTCACTACTACTGCTAGGTGGCCTGTACACAACACCCACCAGCGTTTTCTGCCCCTTAGTGTTTCGCAGCTCTACCCATACCGATTCCACATCCTCCAAGCTAATGTCCTTCCTTTCCACTGCGTTAATCTCCTCTCTAACCAGCAACGCTACCCCACCTCCTTTTCCTTTCTCTCTATCCCTCCTGAATATTGAATATCCCTGGATGTTCAGCTCCCAGCCTTGGTCACCCTGGAGCCATGTCTCCGTGATCCCAACTATATCATAATCATTAATAGCTATCTGCACGTTCAACTCATCCACCTTATTACGAATGCTCCTTGCATTGAGACACAAAGCCTTCAGGCTTGTTTTTACAATGCTCTTACCCCTTATACAATTATGTTGAAAAGTGGCCCTTTTTGATTTTTGCCCTGGATTTGTCTGCCTGCCACTTTTACTTTTCACCTTGCTACCTATTGCTTCCGCCCGCATTTTACACCCCTCTGTTTCTCTGCTCACCCATTTAAGAACCCCACCACCTCTTATTCTCTGTTTATTATTGTTTTCTTCTTCCCCCCCTACATGTTGGGTCTGAGTGCTTTCCTTCTCTGCCTCCTGCCTCACACACTGTCTAATAGCATTCTCTATTTGAGTCCCTCCCCCCGACCATTCTAGTTTAAAGTCTCCCCAGTAGCCTTTGCAGATCTCCCCGCCAGGATATCGGTCCCCCTCAGGTTCAAGTGCAACCCATCCTTTTTGTGCAGGTCGCACCTTCCACAAAAGAGGTCCCAATGATCCAGAAATTTGAATCCCTGCCCTCTGCACCAGTCCTTCAGCCACACATTTATCCTCCACCTCGCTCCATGCAGTAAGTCTGAGGTCATCCTTCTCGGCCCCTCGGACTCAATCAAAATGATAGCAGGCAGCCTTGGAAGCCTTACCCCACTACTCAAACCTCATGTCAAAAACCTTGGCGTGATATGTGACTCAGCACTGAAATTTGACAAACAAGTCAATGCCATGGTAAAAGCTAGCTTCTTTCAGCTTCGGACGATAGCTAAAATCAAACAATTCCTCCAGTTTGATGACCTCGAAAAGATCATCCACACATTCATCTCCTCCCGCCTAGATTACTGCAACTCCCTTTACACTGGCATCAGCCAATCTTCCCTGTCCCGCCTGCAACTGGTCCAAAACGCCGCAGTGAGACTCCTGACGGGCACCCGAAAAAGGGACCACATCACCCCGATCCTGGCCTCTCTCCACTGGCTCCCTGTGCGGTTCCGTATAAACTTCAAGATCCTCCTCCATGTCTACAAAGCCCTCAATGGGCTTGCCCCCACCTACATAAAAAGTCTACTCACCCACCACTCCACCTCCAGGCCCCTCAGATCGGCCGACTTGGGGTTGCTGAATATCCCACGGTCTAGGCATAAGCTCAGGGGCGACCGCGCCTTTGCGGTTGCAGCCCCTAGACTGTGGAACAGCATCCCCTTTCCCATCAGAACTGCCCCCTCCATCGACTCTTTTAAGTCAAGACTAAAAACTTATCTATACTCCCAAGCCTTTCCTGACGTCCTCTGAGTGAGGGCTACATGTATATATGTATGTAGTTTGTTTTGTTTGTGCTATTCTTATAACAAATGTAAAGCACTTTGGCCAACGAGAGTTGTTTTTTAAATGTGCTATAGAAATAAATGTGACTTGACTTGACTTGACTATGTCAGTATCCATATTTCTCATTTCCCTTATCCCTAACCAGTCTGAAGAAGGGTCTCGACCCAAAATGTCACCTCTTCCTTCTCTCCAGAGATGCTGCCTGTCCCAGTGAGTTACTCCAGCTTTTTGTGTCTACTCACTTGCATTTTAACATCAAGGTTTCCTCGAGGAAGCGGACATTTCCAGTGAATATATAGAGAAGAGGGCATTCCAATCATTGTTACATTTCTACTGCTATTTTCCTGCAATTTTAAGTTGTCAGCTCAAACATTTGCTGTATCTCTAAACTAAACTAAACTAAACCTGACTACTTTGCATCGCTCCTGATCCTAAACATCAATTATTGTATTTCATTGCAATGTTCTTAAGTAAGTGATTTGATGAGTGGCCGCAAAAGTGAAGAGTTACTTGCTAAACCAGTATTAAATCTCTGAGATCAATACAAGATGCAGCAGGTATTAAATTCTAACGGTGAATGTGTGACATACAGTAACATTTAATTATTTTTTTTGCAAGGTTGGACATTGGTGGCAAATGGATTTATTCGGTCGAATCTCTCAATCTGGGAAAACCCAGTGTGTGTCTGAGACTGCAGACTGAATTACTGCGCAACTGAGCTCCAAGCTAGCTCGATAATTTAATCACGTTGAGCAAAGACTCTTCCTAAAATATTGTGGCGTCTTAAATAATCCCATGAAAGATTGCGAGAGAGAGAGAGAGAGAGAGGGAGCGAGAGTGCGAGAAGAGAGATTTACAAAAAGAACAAGAGATTAAAAAGAGAGAAAGATTTGGGGTGGATCCATGTAATCCTTGGCTCAGCACTTTGACCAGCTCGAGAGGCCAAGCAAGAAAAAACTACCGCAAAGACCAAGTTGCTCTTCTGCTTCTTAGTCACCTTGTCCCGGCTTTTATGGATTGTTAATAGATTCCTATTAAATATTCCTATTTTCCCCTTCACCTTGAACCCATGTCCTCTGGTCCTCGATTCCCCTACTCTGGGCAAGAGACTCTGTGCATCTACCCGATCTATTCCTCTCATGATTCATTATCTTGTTCCATGCAGTCTTGAACCAAGATGCAGGCAGTTCGGCCAGGGTGATTCAATCATGGCACCAGGTGCCTGCAGAGAACAGCATCTCCCCTGCGAGTGGATATCCAGCTTCCCCGACTCAAATCTCTGCTGGAGACAATGACTCGCAGTTTACTGTGGTCAGAAATGAAAAATAGCTTCTGGGAGGCAATCAAGTTTTGACCTGTAACTGGAGACACAGTTTCTGGCAGGCAGTGGAACCTGATGAAGTCAGGGATCGCGAGGAGCAATTATAAATTGGCTGGAGAGAAATATGCCAAAAGTAATCACGTTGACCTGTGTAAAGGCCAAGGAATGCGATGTACAACATTTTCCAATTATTCTAAAGTTGAACGGAATTTGATTTACTGATATCCTGTAAATTCACTTATCACCTGTGAAATAAAGTATTTTAATAGCACATAGAAACCTAGAAACATAGAAAATAGGTGCAGGAGGAGGCCATTCGGCCCTTCCAGCCAGCACCGCCATTCATTGTGATCATGGCTGATCATCCCCTATCAATAACCTTCTCCCCATATCCCTTGACTCCACTAGCCCCATAGAGCTCTATCTAACTCTCTCTTAAATCCATCCAGTGACTTGGCCTCCACTGCCCTCTGTGGCAGGGAATTCCATAAATTTACACTCAGGCTGAAGAACGGTTTCGGCCCGAAACGTTGCCTATTTCCTTCGCTCCATAGATGCTGCTGCACCCACTGAGTTTCTCCAGCATTTTTGTGTACCTTCCATAAATTCACAACTCTCTGGGTGAAAAAAAAATTCTCACCTCAGTCTTAAATGACCTCCCCTTTATTCTAAGACTGTGGCCCCTGGTTTTGGACTCGCCCAAAATTGGGAACATTTTTCCTGCATCTAATTTGTCCAGTTCTTTTTATAATTTTATATGTTTCTATAAGATCCCCCCTCATCCTTCTAAACTCCAGTGAATACATGCCTAGTCTTTTCAATCTTTCCTCATATGACAGTCCCGCCATCCCAGGGATCAATCTGGTAAACCTACGCTGCACTGCCTCAATCACAGCACCTATCTGACTTCACCTCAAACAAGCTATACTTAATTGCCCAAGTCAGAAATACTTATCGGAAAGAGATCCAACTGCAAGAAGGAAAATTTTATGAGGAGATTCCCAAAATTCAGGCGAATTAATCAAAACTAAAGTTGGAAAAAAGCAAAGAATTCTACAAGGAAGTTTGATAGGTTTGAGGTGCTGGGCTACGGGGAGAAGTTGGGCAGACTTGTACTTTATTCCTTGGAGTGCAGGAGGCTGAGGGGTGATCTCATTGAGTTGTATAAGATCGTGAGGGGAATAGATAGGGTGAATGCGCAGAATCTTTAACCCAGGGCGGTACGAGAATCAAAAACAAGAGGACATTTGTTTAAGGCCAAGATGTAATAATGAGTTAGATTTACCTCTTAGGGCTCACGGAATCAAGGGACATGGGGAGATAGCAGGAACGGGGTACTGATTTTGGATGATCAGCCATGATCATATTGAATGGTGGTGCTGGCTCGAAGGGCCGAATGGCCTACTCCTGCACCTATTTTCTATGTTCCTAAGTTTCTACGATCCCGAGGGGCAGCTTTTTCACTCAGAGGGTTATTGGTCAATGGAATGAGCTGCCAAAGGAGGTAGTTGCAGCAGGGACCATCACAACATTAAAATAAAACACTTTTATAGTTACTTAGACAAGTCAGGTGTAGACGGGTAGGTGTCAAACGCAGGTAAATGGGACGAGCTTGCTTGGGGCATCTTGGATGGCATGGACGAGTTGGGCTGAAGGGCCTGTTTCCGTGCTGATAGTCTCTTTGACTCTAAAAAAACAACCTGAACAGCTGTCACACAAAATATCCTATTCATTTTGTTAAAAGGAAATGCATTCAAAATATTAGACATTGTGTACAGTTTTCAATCACTGTTAAGAAATTCTACACCAAATATTCTAACATAAGAGAATAGGTGACTGCATGAAAACTTGATCAAGTGCCTTGAAAAATCGATGTGTCCAAGTTGACTTCAGACACTAGTTCCTTCAGTTTGAAGCACAACTTCAATCTTCCATTCATGCAGCATCGAGATAGAGTCATAGTCATACAATGTGGAAACAGGCCCTTTGGCCCAACTTGTCCATGGCCACTAAGATGCACCATCTACACTCGTCCCAACTGCCCATGTTAGACCCAATCCCACCAAACCTTTCCTATCTATGTACCTGTCCAAATGCTTTTTAATTCAGATAGATACTACTTTTTTTTGGTACTTTGATGAAGGAAAAGCCTTAAACCCCTGTCCCACGGTACGAGTTCATTCCAAGAGCCCTCCCCGAGTTTGCCCTGGTTCGAACTCGGAGATTTACGGTAATGGCCACTCGTTGGTACTCGGGGCTCTCGTGGACATTTTTCAACATGTTGAAAAATCTTCACGAGTCTTCCCGTGCTTACCTGCCGTTAGCGAGTCTTCCCGAGTACCTGCCATTAGCGCTAAGAGACGTCCCCGAGCTCCGAGGTACCCGCTACGTTCATTCACCGTGCTTACCACGAGTTTGATTTTTTTTTAAACTCGGGAGAGCACTTGGAATGAACTCGTACCGTGGGACAGGGCTATTAGTGCGTTGAAGATTAAGCCATCAAACAATCGTAAAGCTTGATATTCCATCTAACAGCCCACATGCTGTTTCCAAGCTAGTTTGAACTAGTTAATAGCCTTTTTATGAGGTTTTACCAAAGCACTTAACAGCCCAATATTGTGCTTGTGCCCACATAGCACAAGTGAGATATGGCATTGTTAAGGTGATCATGTAATACACACTAAAATAATGCAGTTTAGGTTTTACAGGAAATCAAGGAGGCTGCTGTTGTGCAGTCCAACACCTGGAGGACCACATTGTCCAAAAAACAGGACATGCAGAGGAAGACAAACAGCTGGAAGAAGCAAGGTGAGTCTAACAGGAGGTAAAAGGGACAGATGTTCCAAACATGGTAACTGAGAATCAGAATCTACTAAGCTGTGGTTCCGGGGGATGGGGGTATGGAGCAGGAGGCGTGTTTGATGGTTCAGTTTAGTTTAGAGATACAGCATGGAAACAGGCCTTTCGGCCCACTGGGTCCATGATCACCCATTCACACTAGTTCTATGTTATCCCATTTTTGCATCCACTCCCTACACACCAAGAGGCAATTTTCAGAGGACAATTAACTTTTTAAAAATGTGCACGTCTTTGGGAGGTGTGAGGAAAGTATGTATGACTATATATATATATATATATACACACACACACACACACATACATACATACATACATATATATATATATATATATATATATATATCTTCTTAAGCCCTTTGCTCCCCTTGGAAGCATAAGGCCATTGACAATGTGATCGGTGGTGGCAGTTATTTCGAGATCTCCCCAGTTGAACCCACTCTCAGACATTTCTGTCTGGACACCTCTTCTCCAGTTGTTCCTGGGGCGACCACTTTTCCTTTTTCCTTGGGGGTTCCATTACAGGGCTTGCCGGGTGATGTTTGTGGCAGGTTTCCCGAGGGTGTGTCCAATCCAAGTCCATTCTTCCTTCGAATTTGTAAGTCAATGGGCTCCTGGCTTGTTCTTTTCCACAGGTCCACATTGCTCACTTTGTCTCTCCACCAGATGTTAAGTATTCTCCTAAGGCCATTCTACATATATATAAGAATTTCTTTTGTCCCATGGATTATATATATATATATATAACTTGGAACAAAAGATATGCAAGACTAGAAAAATCAAGAACATCCAAATTAAGATGTAGATATTACACGGAAAGTTATGATGTGGCATTTGTAGGGCCAGGGCTGTATGATACAATGGGAACATGCCAGAATTGGACAACTCCAGAGAAGGCACAATGTATTTAATATTCATGGGAGTTGTATTTTGGAAATGATAGATGAGATACAAGTGGAGATCATGCAGACAGACACCTGTGACAAAGGAAATTGTTCCATTGCAATGCAGAAATATACACAAAAAAACGATTGTTCAAGCAAATATTGGGAGGTGCTAGAGATTGTTCTCACAAAAACAGGAGACTTTACACAAAGCCTACGCACAATAGCTGTAAAATGGTTTGATTGAGCGATTTGAATCAGCTCTGACATAAATAAGTAAAACTAAAGTGATCTGGAGCCAGTGCGTGTACATTTAATTCAATCAGCAAATAGTGCAGGAACAGGAACAGGAACAGTATCTTCAGCCCACAATGTCCTTCACGTAGATGGCAGCAAGATAAACTAATGTCCTCTGCCTGCATGTGACCCATATCCCTCCATATCCATGTGCCTATGCAAATGACCCTTGAATGCAATGATCGTATCTGCCTCCACCACCACCCCCCGCCTCACGTTCTTGGTATCCACCACCCTCTGTATAAAAAAACTTGTCCCACACATCTCCTTTAAACTTTGTCTCATCTTAACCCATACCCTGATTGGGGATGATCAACCATGATCACATTGAATGGCGGTGCTGGCTCGAAGGGCCGAGTGGCCTACTCCTGCACCTATTGTCTATTGTCTCTCGCCTTTGACGTTTAGATAGTCATAGTCATACAGCGTGGAAACAGGCCCTTTGGCCCAACTTGCTTGCGCCGTCCAACATGCCCCATCTACACTAGTCCCATTTGCCTTGCGTTTGGCCCATATCCCTCTAAACCTATCCTATCCATGTACTTGTCCAAACATTGTGACAGTACCTGCCTCAACTACCTACTCCAGCAGCTTGTTCCATTTACCTAACACCCTATGTGTAAAAAGGTTGCCCTTCAGGTTCCTACTGAATTTTTTTCCCGCTCATTTATGTCCTCTGGTTATAAGGTCAAAGTGATAGGAGCAGAATTAGGCCATTCGGGCCATCAAGTCTGCTTCACCATTCAATCATGACTGATCTATCTCTCCCAACTACATTCCCCTGCCCTCTCCTATAACCTCTGACACCTGTACTAATCAAGAATCTATCTGTCTCTGCCTTAAAAATATCCATTGACTTGGCCTCCACAGTCTTCTGTGGCAATGAATTCCACAGATTCACCACCCTCTGACTAACAAAATTCCTGCTCATCTCCTTCCTATAGGCAGGTCCTTTAATTCTGAGGTTATGACCTCTATTCCTAGACTCTCCCACTGGTGGAAACATCCTCTCCACATCCACTCTATCCAAGCCTTTCACTATCTGTAAGTTTCAATGAGGCCCTCATCCTTCTAATCTCCAGCGAGTACTGGCCCAATGCCGACAAACGCTCATCATATGTTAATCCACTCAGACCTGGGATTCCTGGTTCTTGATTCCCCTACTTTGGGAAAATAAACCCAGTGCATTTACCCTATGTATTCCACCCTGGGAAAAAGGTTCTGACTGTCTACCCTGTCTATGCATCTCATTATTTTATATTATGCATCTGCTCTAGGTGTCAACTGCTCTACATCGGTGAGACCAAGCGCAGGCTTGGCGATCACTTCGTCCAACACCTCCGCACAGTTCGCACTAACCAATCTGATCTCCCGGTGGCTCAGCACTTCTACTCCCCCTTCCATTCCGTATCCGACCTTTCTGTCCTGGGTCTCCTCCATGGCCAGAGTGAGTCCCACCGCAAATTGGAGGAGCAGCACCTCATATTTCGCTTGGGCAGTTTACACCCCAGCGGTATGAACATTGACTTCTCCAATTTCAGGTAGTCCTTGCTTTCTCCCTCCTTCCCCTCCCCTTCCCAGCTCTCCCACTGCCCACTGTCTCCGCCTCTTCCTTTCTTCTTCCCGCCCCCCCCACCCCCACATCAGTCTGAAGAAGGGTCTCGACCCGAAACGTCACCTATTCCTTCGCTCCATAGATGCTGCCTCACCTGCTGAGTTTCTCCAGCATTTTTGTCGACCTTTGATTTTTCCAGCATCTGCAGTTCTTTCTTAATCATTTTATATACTTCTGTCAGGTCTTCCCTTAATGTGTTAGAATGACTGAGTAGGCAGCAGACAGTGCACATCTTATGACTTCCCTAACTGCAGGAACATTCATGTTATCTACAATTTAGAAATAAGAGAGCAATCAGATATATAATATTGAAAAGAATAATATCAAAGAACTGCGACAGCAAATGTTAGAGATGTCAATGTGCTCTTCCAATCTCTCACATATGATTTAAAACAGAAATCTCAGGGAAAACGCAAACACGACCTACCTGTGCAGGAACTTTCTTGTTTTATTTCCGTTGCAGTGAATAGTCAATCCAGTTATGTCCTGAAATTGAATCAGGGTCCTTTTGCACATGAAGATTGACACAAAAGCTGGAGTAACTAACTCAGCGGGACAGGCAGTATCTCTGGACAGAAGGAATGGGTGATGTTTTGGGTCGAGACCCTTCTTCAGAAGACCCAAAACATCACCCATTCCTTCTCTCCAGAGATGCTGCCTGTCCCGCTGAGTTACTCCAGTTTTTTGTGCCTATCTTCGGTATAAACCAGCATCTGCAGTTCCTTCCTACACTACTCCTTTTGCAAGTCACAGATCCCTGCTTTGCAGGCTGTAAAGAATGTACGTGACTGTGAAGAGGAACGCTTCAAAGTGTGACAGTGAGTGAAATCTGGGCATTGGGAGGACAGTCATTGTTTTTGAGTTTGAGTTTAGTTTATCGTCACCTGATAACAGCTGGGAAGAAACTGTCTGAATCTGCATTTTCACACTTCTATGCCTTTTGCCCGACGGGAGAGGGGGAATTGAGGGAGTGACCAGGGTGAGACTGGTCCTTGATTATGCTGCTGGCCTTGCGGAGGCAGCATGGGGTGCAAGTGGCGTCAATGGAAGAGAGGTTGGTTTGTGCAATGGTCTGGGCTGCGTCCACAATTCACGCTGCCTCAGCATAGCCATGCCTTTATTTTCATTGAGCGGATTCAACTAAAGTCTATGTTATTGATTTGGACTTTGTGTGAAAGCTCAGCATAAGAGAGACTAATGTCCAAAGCAGCAGATGAAGGTTCTTGACCCAGGTCCATCCTCAGGCCAGGGGTGCTGGAGCTGTGAGGCAGCAGGTCCATTAGTAGCACCTCTGTGCTAGTTTCTGGAAGTTACATCCGCTAAAACATTCAAATTATTTTACTTAAAAAAAAATCTGTCTAGACTTTTAATATTTTCTATAATGCATTGTTCCTTAATAATGGCCTCATCACAGAATGAGACATTTATGAAGTGATTAAATAGTTGGTTTGTAAGATCCTTAAAGCATATTAAACAGAATAGATGTTTAAGAAGGAACTGGATGGAGATGCTGGGAAATCGAAGGTAGACAAAAATGCTGGAGAAACTCAGCGGGTGAGGCAGCATCTATGGAGCGAAGGAAAAAGGCAACCTTGGGTCTCGACCCGAAACGTCGCCTTTTTCCTTTGCTCCATAGATGCTGCCTCACCCACTGAGTTTCTCCAGCATTTTGTTTACCTTAAACAGAATAGAGGTGACCTTTGCAATATTGTGGTACAGCTGGCAGGGCTGTTGCCCACATCTCCCTTGACCTGGGTTCAACATGAACATTTGTGCTGTGTGGAGTTGGTGTGTTTTTTCTCCGTGACCTTGGGTTTTCCCCACAAGGGCTGGTTTCCTCCCAAATCCCAAAGAGCTGGTAGGTTGAATTGCAACTGATAAGTGCCCCTGCTGTGCAGATCTGGGGGGAGTTGATGGGAATGTAGAAATGGGATGGGTGGCACGGCGGTATATTTGCTACCTCACAGCGCCAGAGACCCGGGTTAGATCCCAACTACGGGTGCCGTCTGTACGGAGTTTGTACGTTCTCCCCGTGACCTGCGTGGGTTTCCTCCCACACTCCAAAGACGTTCAGATATGCAGGTTAATTGCTTGGTGTATGTGTAAAATTATCCCTGGTGTGTGTAGGATAGTGCTAGTGTGTGGGGATCACTGGTCAGTGTGGACTCAGTGGGCCAAAATGGCCTGTTTCTGTGCTATACCTCTAAGCTAAACTAAAGAATGAATGATGGTTAGCATGGACACAAAGGGCCAAATGGCCTGTTTCCAAGCTGCAGGAATCTACTTTAGATGTTGAGAAAGTAATACTTTGTGAAAGTTTTTTGCATATTCTTGTACCGTATCATTTTTCATCACCACTGTATATTGTGTACAATGTTTTCCATTAATACTCTACATCTTCTGCTGAATTGTTTCCTGTCAAACCTCCCCATTTCTCTTGTGCTTTCATGATTTCCCATTTGCAAACAGTTTTGAGATTTTGCATTTCTTCACATGAAGCAACAAATCCCAGCTTGAGACATTCTAGAACATCGTCACCAAGATGGCAACAGTTCCTGACCATGGGTGAACCTGCGGAAGAGATATATATATCTTGTAGGAGCAGGAGTTTGTGAAGTTATGGGGATAGATAATACTGTTTGCAGGCAGATGCAGTATAATGTGGATAAATGTGAGGTTATCCACTTAGGTGGCAAAAACAGGAAAGCAGACTATTATCTAAATGGTGGCCGATTGGAAAAGGGGAGATGCAGCGAGACCTGGGTGTCATGGTACACCAGTCATTGAAAGTAGGCATGCAGGTGCAGCAGGCAGTGAAGAAAGCGAATGGTATGTTAGCTTTCATAGCAAAAGGATTTGAGTATAGGAGCAGGGAGGTTCTACTGCAGTTGTACAGGGTCTTGGTGAGACCACACCAGGAGTATTGCATACAGTTTTGGTCTCCAAATCTGAGGAAGGACATTATAGCCATAGAGGGAGTGCAGAGAAGGTTCACCAGACTGATTCATGGGATGTCAGGACTTTCATATGAAGAAAGACTGGATAGACTCGGCTTATACTCGCTAGAATTTAGGAGATTGAGAGGGGATCTTATAGAAACTTACAAAATTCTTATGGGGTTGGACAGGCTAGATGCAGGAAGATTGTTCCCGATGTTGGGGAAGTCCAGGACAAGGGGTCACAGCTTAAGGATAAGGGGGAAATCCTTTAAGACCGAGATGAGAAAAAACGTTTTCACACAGAGAGTGGTGAATCTGTGGAATTCTCTGCCACAGAAGGTAGTTGAGGCTAGTTCATTGGCTATATTTAAGAGGGAGTTAGATGTGGCCCTTGTGGCGAAAGGGATCAGGGGGTATGGAGAGAAGGCAGGTACAGGATACTGAGTTGGATGATCAGCCATGATCATATTGAATGGCGGTGCAGGCTCGAAGGGCCGAATGGCCTACTCCTGCACCTATTTTCTATGTTTCTATGATATGGGGAGAAGGCAGGAACGGGGTACTGATTGTGGATGATCAGCCATGATCACATTGAATGGCGGTACTGGCTCGAAGAGCCGAATGGCCTACTCCTGCACCTATTGTCTATCTGAAACCTGGTTTAGGGTCACCCTGCCTGATAGGAATTGGAAGGGGAATTGAGGGCTTCCGTAGCTGTGTGGAATGAGCTTCCAGTGGAAGTGGTGGAGGCAGGTTCGATGTTATCCTTTAAAAATAGATTGGATGGGTATATGGACGGGAAAGGAATGGAGGGTTATGGTCTGAGTGCAGGTAGATGGGACTAGGGGGAAGTATTTTATTTTTAATTTAAAAAAAAAAAAAAAAAAAAAAAAAAAAAAAATTTAAATGTTCGGCACGGACTTGAAGGGCCGAGATGGCCTGTTTCCGTGCTGTTATGGTTATATGGTTATATGGTTATATGGTTACTGTGCAGAATATTGGAACCAATGAGAGTTTACTGATCAAGGATCATTACAAGCCCGCTGACTCTCCCAGCTATCTCCACGACATCTCACCACCCTGCTTCCTGCAAGAACGTTATTCCATTTTCCCAACTTCTCTACCTCTGCTGCAGCTGTTCTGATGATTCCTTCCACACCAGTGCATCTGAGAGATCTTCCTTTTCCCATAAAGCATGGCTTCCTCTCCACCGCTGTTGACGAGGCAATTAGTTGCGTTGGTTCCATTTCTTGCTCTACGCTTTCACCATCCATCCTTCCACTTGGCGCAGGTTTTCCACTTTGCAGCTCGTCACTCAACATTCAACAGATCACAGGGCTGCCTCACAGCTGCCTCACAGCGCCAGAGACCCGGGGTTCGATCCTGACCTCCGGTGCTGTCTGTGTGGAGTTTGCACGTTCACCCCGTGACCGCTTAGGTTTTCTCTGTATGCTCTAGTTTCCTGCCACATCCCAAAGACATGCGGGTTTGCAGGTTAATTGGCCCTCGGTAAATTAACCCAAGTGTGCGGGGAATGGATGTGAAAGTGGGGTAACATAGAACTAGTGTGAATGGGTGATCGATGGTCGGTGTGGACTCAGTGGGCCGAAGGTCCGGTTCAATCAATCATTACCAATGTTGGTAAAAGTCCACTGATCTGAAGCATTAATTAGTTTTTCTCCCCATAGACACCGACTGATTCACTGAGCATTGCCAGCATCTTCCATTTCTCTTTTAAATCTCTAACATCTACAATATCTTTTGCTTTTTGACCACACGAAGAATATCAGAGGTTTGGAACTAACCTGAACTGAACTTTTGTCTCTCTCGTTCATCATATCATACTATATTTACATATTCTGTAATGCTGCAGCAAGTAAAAATGTCATTGTTCTATCTGGGACATATGACAATAAAACACTCTTGATTTGATTCTAAATTCAAAATCAGCTCATAATTTGAAAGGGTGCTCTCTGGGTGTTCCAGTTTCCTCCTACATTCTAAAGACATGCAGGTTTGTAGGTTAATTGGCTTCTGTAGATTGCCCCTGGTGCGTAGGGTGCAAAAGAGGGTGAACATAGAACTAGTGACCGGGCGATCGTTGGTCAGCACGGCCATGGTGGGTTTCCATGCTCTAAAAATAAAGAAAACAATGACCTGGGTCACAAGCAAACTGACATTGGAGCAGACAAAGTAGATAGGTCAACCTGTGGTTGAATGAATGCGTCAGGAGGGAAGATACGCTCAGCGACAATCCTGGGCCAAAATAAATTTGAACCCTGCAGTGTTTCATCAGAACAGGGCCCCTGCAATAAGGATAAATAGAGCTGCAAATAAGATTTCAAACAAACAATATATGGAAGGAGAGAAGCAAATGGGTGACTTTTCAGACTGAGTCTGAAGAAGGGTCTCGACCCGAAACATCACCCATTTGCATGTTAACATGTTTCTCCCTCTGCCCTGACTCTCATGAGGTCATAAGGTAATAAGTGATAGGAGCAGAATTAGGCCATTCGGCCCATCAAGTCTACTCCGCCATTCAATCATGGCTGATCTATCTCTCCCTCCTAACTCCATTCTCCTGCCATTCTCCCCATAACCCGACACCTCAGTCTGAAGAAGGGCCTCGACCCAAAACGTCACCCATTCCTTTTCTCCAGTGATGCTGCCTGCCCCACTGAGTTACTCCAGCATTTTGTGTCTATCTTCGGTTTAAACCAGCAACTGCACTTCCTTCCTACACAATATAAGGAAGGGTTGGTTCTAGAAAGGGTGAGATAAAGGAATAGACAATAGGTGCAGGAGTAGGCCATTCGGCCCTTCGAGCCAGCACCGCCATTCACTGTGATCATGGCAATCAAACAAATGGGAACAAAGGAGAAGCAGAAGTATGAAATGAATGGTCAGAAATTAGACAGGTTCTTGGCTGCACTGGTCTCAACGCAGAAATATAAAAAATAAACTTGGTACAACAATGAATGGAGTTGAGGTAATAATTGTGAAGAAGATCAGAATATGACCGGACTGACTGAAATATGGAGTAAAGGGAATGCCACCGACATCTTAATATAACATATTGATGATGGACCGTAAAGAAAGGCATTTTAGAGATGATCTTATTAATGTATTGAAGGATATAAACATAATTGAATCTCAGGAGGACAATAAATCATATGAGCAAAAGGATATTGATTCAAGTTTAGATGAAAATGTATTTAAGATATAACTTTATTATATTAGCAACAGTTTATGTGGAGACTGCTTTTTATTAACACTGGATGATAAATAGAATTTTACAGTCACGTGTATTGAAGTAGTTTGACCATTAAAGTGCAGTTAGAAGTCTTTAACATGTAAGACTGTTTGATGAACGGCAGTGTTCTTTGCAAGACCTCTACTTTCCTGCAATTCCAATGACAGTGGGGCATATTGATGGGTGAGATGAGTAGTTTAAGATTATCTAGTGCATTTCTGGATCCTGGTCAAAATCATGAGAAGCAAAGTGATAAGAACAGCTCAGAACTCTTCCTGAAATTGGCTGCAGGATTTTCTTTCTTCTGTTTTATCTTGGGTGGCACCGCGGTAGCGTTGCTGCCTCATGAGGTCAGCGGTTTGACTCTGACCTCGGGTGCCGTCTGTGTGGAGTTTGCATGTTCTCCCCGTGACCGCGTGGGTTTCCTCCAGAAGTCCTGGTTTACTCCTGCATCCCTTGTGAGTTTGTAGGTTAATGATAGGCCTCAGTAAAATTGATCCAATTGTATAGGGCGTGCATGAATAAGTGGGAGAACAAAAGCACTAGCACGGGCGATTGATGGGCGGTGTGGACTTGTTGGGCTGAAGGACCTGTTTCCATGCTGTATCTATCAATCAATATAGGTAGCATTTGACCAAGTGTGGTTTTGAGGAGAATTGGGAAACATGCTATCAATGGGAATTGAGAGAAAAGAATGACAGTGCCAAGCATAAAGTGCTGGAGGATATCTCAGTGGGTCAGGCAGCATCTGTGGAGGGAATGGACAGATGACGTTTCGCATTGGGCTCCTTCATCTCCATTCTCAAACTTTCCAAACCTAATGCAATGATTGAGGTTGTTGAGAGCCATTTAGCCCAGGCCCAGAGTTACAGCACGACTTACTAGAACTCAAGTTTCCAGCTGCTGAATAAATGGTCTTTTCATCTCATGGTCAGAGGCGGGGATGTCCCTTGATGGTTGTACCATGCTTCATTCCATTTGTGAATGTTGCAGTCCATGTCTGCAGCAGCTAGAACCAGACCATCTTCAGACGTGGGGGTCATGTGGAAGTAACATTTGTGCCACTAGAGTGCTGGTTAATGACTCTACCAACAGCAGGGAATATAAGCACCTACCCTTGATACACATGACATAACCTTTGTGGTGGCGCAGCAGTAGAATTGATGCCTTGCAGCACCAGAGATCGGGTTCGATCCTGACTGGTGCTGTCTGTACAGACTTTGTACGTCCTCCTCGTGGGCTTTCTCCAGGAGCTTGTTTCCTCCCACACACCAAAGACGTACTATTGGGATATGGGATATGGGATATCCTATTGGGATATGGGGAGAAGGCAGGAACGGGGTACTGATTGGGGATGATCAGCCATGATCATATTGAATGGCGGTGCTGGCTCAAAGGGCCGAATGGCCTACTCCTGCACCTATCGTCTATTGTCTATTGTACAGGTTTGTAGGCTAATTAACTTCAGTAACATTGTAAATTGTCGCAAGTGTGTGTTGGATACTGTTAGTGTGCGGGGATCGCTGGTCGGCGTGGACTCGGTGGGCTGAAGGGCCTGTTTCCACGCTGTCTCTCTAAACTCAACTAAAACTTCATGATCAACATGTGGGTTGGGCCGGAGATGGTGGCGTGGGGGAGGGGGATGGGGGGGCAGTGTGGAAGGTGCTGGATCACTACTGACCAAAACTTCACTGCATCTGCTTTGTGCGAGTTGTGGTGTCTGCATATGTAGGGTGATTGATGTGTAAAACTCACTGCTTTACCTCCTCATCCCAAGGAATAAGTCTGCAATGTGGTGGGATATCCTCCATTTCCTGGGATGAGTGCAGCTCCAATAACTCTCAAGAAGCATAACAGCATTGAGTCAAAGCAGAACACTCGAGTGCACAACGTCAACTACCCAAGTATTCAGACAATAGGCACAAAATACTGGAGTAAGTCAGCGGGACAGGCAGCATCTCTGGAGAGAAGTGGGATAGCTGCCTGTCCTGGTGAGCTACTCCAGCATTTTGTGTTTATCTTCAGTGTAAACCAGAATCTGCAGTTCCTTCCTGCCCAAAATATTCAAGCCTTCCACCAGCAGTGCACAGTGACTGCAGTGTACGGTCTACAAAACACACTGCACTTCCTTGCCTGATCTACTGGCTGCATCTCCCAACCTGCAGCCTATCACACCAGGCACATGGGAACACTACCAGATTCAGGCACCCCTCCAAGGTGCACATTACCCTGCACTGGGAACACATCAATAGGCCTGACTTTGGGTGAACTGAGGTTGGGGACTGGACAGTGTGCCTTCCCCCACAGTGGTAATTCATTGTGGGGGGATGATTTTTGTGTGCTGTGTCTTTGTTAGTCTGTGTGCAAGATGGCGGTCGGAGGGGAGAGTGGACGCTGGCGCGGTTTAGCTGCCGCTGCTCTCTCCTCAAATTGTGTTTCTGATTTTCTTTTTTGTGCCTTTGGAATGAATTTTGTCCTTAATTTGTGTATTGTGATGTTGTTGATGTCCCTACTATTTTTTATTTTTTATTCTGCTTATATGTTTTGTAATCTGCTTATCTGCAAGGCGTCCTTGAGAGTCTTTGAAAGGCGCCCAGAAGTGTAATGATAAATTAAAAAAAAAAAAATCAGCATCCCTTCATCATTGTTGGCTCTAAATCTCGCAACTCCCTGTCCAACATCAACATTGGGTGTCAGTTTGCAACCTTCACGTGGTCCACCCTGTTTCGACTACTGCAATCAACCCGACGTGCACAAACAAATAGATGTTGTGTTTTGACGTCTACAACTTAAGGCTGCGCATGCCATACGCAAGAAGAAGACAGCAACATGGGAGTACCTATACCACCTCTCAGGGTCAATTAGGAATAAGCAATAAATGTTTACCCCGTAAACAAAGCTTAGTTCCCGCAAAATGGATAATTAAAAAAAAAAAGTTATTGGCAATTAGCGATGGTGATATATTAGATCACACGCTCTAATGGGGAGAGCAGCTGCTGCCTCACAGCGCCAGAGACCCGGGTTCGATCCCGACTAGGGGGTGCTGTCTGTATGGAGTTTGTACGTTCTTCTCGTGACCTGCGTGGGTTTCCTCCCGCATTCCAAAGACGTACAGGGTTTGTAGGTTAATTGGCTTCTGTAAAATTGTAAATTGTCCTTTGTGTGTTGGATAGTGCGAGTGTACGGCGTGATCGCTGGTCAGCACGGACTCGGCGGGCCGAAGGGCCTTTTCCCCACACTGTATCTCTAAAGACCACAGTGTAAGCTGTGCAGTGATTGGTCCGGTGGAGACACAAGGAACTGCAGATACTGGAATCTAGAGCAAAAGACAAAGTGCTGGAGGAACTCAGAAGGTCTTTGCCAGACATTTTGTTCATTACATGCAGATATGGAATATAGAGGACGCTATCTGAACCGTTACACTCAACCTTGCCGACTCTGAACTTCTGAGATCAGTGTCTGCAACAATTTGAAGACTATTCCAGAGAGGACGAGCACTGGTTTGCAGCAGGGTGGGCTGTTTGGTTCAGCCGTTGCAGAGCCCTGGAAGCTGTCTCTGGTTGTTTGTCCACAGAATACACCAGGCCCAGAGAATCAGAAGAAAATTTAGTTTTAGTTTAGAGATACAGCGCGGAAACAGACCCTTCGGCCCCACCGAGTCCGCGCCGACCAGCGATCCCCGCACACTAACACTACCTTACACACACTAGGGACAATATACACTTACACCAAGCCAATTAACCTACATACCTGTTTAAGAAGGAACTGCAGATGCTGGAAAATCGAAGGTAGACAAAAGTGCTGGAGAAACTCAGCGGGTGCGGCATCATCTATGGAGCGAAGGAAATAGGCAACGTTTCGGGCCGAAACCCTTCTTCAGACCCGTTTCGGCCCGAAACGTTGCCTATTTCCTTCACTCCATAGATGCTGCTGCACCCGCTGAGTTTCTCCAGCACTTTTGTCTACCTTTAACCTACATACCTGTGTTTGGAGTGTGAGAGGAAACCAAAGATCTCAGAGAAAACCCACACAGGTCACGGGGAGAACGTACAAACTCCGTACAGACAGCACCCGGAGTCGTGTTAGAACCTGGGTCTCCAGCGCTGTAAGGCAGCAACTCTACCGCTGCGACACCGTGCCGCCAGAAATAGATATGGAAATAAAACTAGTAACATGTATTATAAAAAACAAGAAACTCCTCTTAAATTTGCTCTTTCCTTATTTTGTATTTTTGTGAGTCTCATCTATAAAACGCTCTAGTTTCAATAAGAGATTGATAACAGCAAATGATGTGCACATTTTTCAAATGATGTGGGTTTACAAATTCAGTTTGAAACATCCCGTTTTTATTTAACAATTATATATTGTAACATTAGTTCACATGCAAATTCTAAACATTTGATGCCCAATAATCATAAATAGCATCACACTCACTAAACTGTTAAAATATAAATTAATGTCTCAATGTATTGAATATAACCTCTCTCGTACAATCATGCACCAACATTTAAATGACCTTATTTCGAGAGAATACATTGGCAGTTAATGATATAATCCTTCTTGCAATGCAGCAGCTGAAATCTGGCCAACAGATGTACTCTCTGTATGTGCGTCTGATTACATCGATGTAATAACATGCATTCACACACATCGCAAATCTCATTAACATGCAGATTCCTCAAGTTTGGCATCTTTAACTGATCACACAGGGATCATCCACGGATGACTTAACATCACCCTCAAGTAATGTGTTCATCACAGCTTTCATCAGGTAGCTGGCTGTCCCTCTCATCCCCGTTGGAGGAGTTTGGTAGAAGTCCTGCATGCCCTGGAAGTAGACACAGTATAAATCAAGCAACAAGATCCCGCACTACTTTTGTGTTTCACACAACTGGAGTTAAGATTAACAAAAAAGGAACAGCCATTGGCCAGCAACTCTGTGAACAGTTTAGCCATGTCATCATTCAATTTAAAATCTTGTGGACACAAGGAACTAGAGATCCTGGAGTCTTGCGTAAAACACAAGGTCTGGAGTAATTCAGCGGGACAGGTAGCATATGACATGGATCCAGGTCCTCCACAGATGCTGCCTAACCCGCTGAGTTATAGAGTTATGCCCAACATGCCCACGCCCACCAACATGCCCAATCTACACTAGTCCCACCTGCCTGCCTGAGTTCGGCCCATATCCCTCTAAACTTGTCCTTCCCATGTACCTAAGCAACTTTGAGTCCTGAAAAGCGCTATATAAATAAAATCTATTATTATTATTATTATTACCTGAACAAATGTTTCTTAAACGTTGCAATAGTACCTGCCTCAACTACCTGAAATCTAATTCTTTGTCTATAGCATAGGCAGGACTAAAGGAAAAAAAAAACCTCAAACCTCACAGACCTGGTATGTTAACTCTGTTCCTCGTTTTGTAGATGCTGCTTGAAAAGGAATCAGGATAGCAGCAGTGGAAGGTGAAGCGGAATGTCGGTGGCTATAAACAGTCTGTGAACTTGCCTCACACACCCTCAGCAAGGGCCCTAAAGTTTAAGTCAGGAAGCGGTACATTTTGTGGGTCGAAGGGTCTGTTTCTGTGCTGTCCTGCTATGTTCTATGGCACTTTAATTAATAATAGACCAAGCTACAGGCATCAAGGACGTACATAAACTATCAATGCGGATAAATATGAGATGTGGATCTCAACAGTCACAAAGATCGTCCTGATAATCTACTGTCTGAACCCAACGCCAAGGGATGAACTATCTGGAAAACCTAAAACCATGGGAATTGAACCATGCACACCCATTCATGGACATGCCAAGGGAGTGAAGGGGAACAGAACCAAGATCTGGGTAAAAAAGAGTGACTCACACACAACCCATGCATAATGCCTTTTGCCACCTCCTTCACAAGAGTGGGTTGGTAATCATCAACTACTCTGGTTGCATCGCTCATGTTTATTTGACCTTTGACACTGAACTACTGGTGCTCGTTGTGTTTGCTTATTAATGTTTTCTGTTAATCAACAGAAGTTAATTGAAATGTGCAAATGTGATCTATTCTCAGTCAACATCTACACTTGAGTTCCTATTCTCAGGCATCTCTACAGTTGTGTTTCAGAGACTCCAGACTGAAGGGCCCGTCCCACTTAGGCAACTTTTTAGGCGAGTGCAGGAGACTCTGCGCTCGCCACATGTTCGCTGGTGGTCTCTGGTGAGTCTCCTTCATGGTCGAGAGGAGTTCCCGTATTCTGGAACTAGTCACGGCCTCAGTCTGGTCACAGTGTATTTTTCAACATGTTGAAAACTTTTCTGCGACCAAAAATTGGTCGCCATGGAGAAAATCGATACTTTTGTAGTCGTAGGTGCAGTGGTAGTGGGGTCGCCATGTAGTTGTAGGTAGTCGAGGTAGCCGTAGGTAGTTTTAGTTAATCTCCTTAGCTGAACGGGCATTTTCGTTGGCTCATTGGGGGAAAAAAAACATAAGCACGAGTTTTCAGAATCAAGGAAAACCGACTAGTAATGTTAAATGCCCGCCAAACTTCACAGCTGTGTATCCCTGGCTTCTTAAAAGTTGTCTGGCTTCTTAAAAGTGTCTCCACTCCTTCTCCCCCCTTCTTCCCTCCCCCCCTCCTCCCCCCTTCTTCCCTCCCCCCCCTCCTGCTTCGTTTAAAGGACTTACCGTACACTGTGCTAGCCGTCTTTAACCTTCCTGTTCATCGCGGTGTGTGTCTGTATCCCCTTGGCTTCGCACCGTGTGAATTTCAGAGAGCACTCCTCCGCTTTCCCTGGCCCTTGCGGCGGAGGGGTGCGGTGGGGTGGTGTGTGTGTGCGTGTGTGTGTGTGCGCGCGCGTGTGTGTGTGTGCGCGCGTGTGTGTGTGTGTGCGCGTGTGTGTGTTCCTCTCTGACGGTCGCCGTTCCAGTTCGTGGTTTTTCAGGCGAGTGCCTCGAGCTTGAAGGTCGCAGGCAGTCTGCTGAAAAGTCACCTAAGTGGGACAGGCCCTTGACACTCAACAGAAGTAGTTGTGTGGCTTGGGGCTACTTACAGGTGAGGCTAACATATTGTGCAATGCATTTCATTTCAGGACAAATAACCACAACGGATGTTCCATTTAAATCTACTCAGGACTGCTGGCTTTTACTGACCTACTTTTGTGAACGTCTGGGACAGGGGTGGGGAACCTTTTCATGTTGAAATGCCGCATTAAGTTAGCTGTAATCTAATAAGGCCGCATCCAAGATACTTCAATCAGATATGCTTCAACATGTACATTATTTTGTTAAAAGCCCTCATGACTTACTAATGTTTTCATTGTGGCCATCAGTCGGGGAGGATTATTTCATTGAATCTTCTTTTACTCTTTGGTATTTTAAATACATTCATTTTAAGATTAAAATTAAAATTAATAAAAGAGGAACAAAAACATATTAATAAAAATAATAGGATTTGTTCTACAAAATTTGGATTCATTCAAAAGGCCGCACTTAATGGCCTAGAAGGCCGCATGTGGCCTTAAGGCCGCAGGTTCCCCACCCCTGGTCTGGGACAAAGTGAAAGTAAATATCCACTTAACAACAGGGGTTTAGGTTTATTATTGCCATGTGTACCGAGATACAGTGAAAAGCTTCAATTTTGAGTGCTATCCCGATACACCTTGCCTGAGTCTCAAGAGCTGGATTCTGAGTGGAAGAAGGTGTCTAGCCCAATTAGGGGAAGATTTGAAGGCAGGTGACAGGTGGCAGAGGTGGTTTGCCCGTAAAAGTGGCACAGATCTAAACCTGTGATAAGTTAGTTTAGTTTAATGATACAGCTAATACTGTAAAACAAAGCTGTATCTCTTTGGATAGCACACAATACAACGCATTTCACTGTACCTCGGTACACATGACGACTTGGGGCTGTACCAAAAATATGGATTTAAATGCATCTATTCCTTTGCACAGGTTATGCCTACACCGACAGAAAAAAAAGGGTACAATTTAGCAACAACTAATTATAAAGAAGGTAGACAAAAGTGCTGGAGAAACTCAGCGGGTGCAGCAGCATCTATGGAGCGAAGGAAATAGACAACGTTTCGGCCCGAAACCCTTCGGGTTTCAGCCCGAAACGTTGCCTATTTCCTTCGCTATTTCCTTCGGGTTTCAGCCCGAAACGTTGCCTATTTCCTTCGCTATTTCCTTCGGGTTTCAGCCCAAAACGTTGCCTATTTCCTTCGCTATTTCCTTCGGGTTTCAGCCCGAAACGTTGCCTATTTCCTTCGCTCCATAGATGCTGCTGCACCCGATGAGTTTCTCCAGCACTTTTGTCTACCTTCGATTTTCCAGCATCTGCAGTTCCTTCTTAAACACTAATTATAAAGAAGTTTACTCACTTCAACCTCAACATGTTCCAGCCTTATTTTGTCTTTCTTAAATTCGTCAAAAGCGTCTTTGACCAGATTGTCCAAGTTCACTTCAGCTACAAATTCCAGTTCAGGGTTGCGTTCCAACATAACAGAGACCACCATGATCAGCTGCAGCAAAGTAACCCAATGTCATTGCCTTTGCACCATCATCAAATACATCTCCAACTTACTTCATTCCATCATATGATTACATTTTCGTGTTGTTAGTTGGGTGTTAATTGTAGCGCTATATTTAAATCAAAGGGATCTACAGGAAGCACAAAAGGCAGCCAGCATCATCAAAGACCCACACCACCCTGGCCACACTCTCTGTAGGGGCATGTCAATGAGGATCACCTGACTAAATACAAATGATTACTCTGCTATATTTTACACTAAGATGTGCAAACAGGGGAGTAGCGATTGTATATTTAGTTGGTTCAGTTCATCTTCAAATTACAATTACAATAAAAAAATAAAAGAACATGTCAG
>CM075978.1:193400662-193642032 GCA_038087875.1 Malacoraja senta
CAATGATCTGCCGATATTCTGGCTGTATGATGTCCTGCAAAGTGTCTTCTACGAGGAGAGAAAAGTTCATCTCGTACATGGTCATATCTGACAAAGTTGGTTGCTGCAGAAAGAAAACAGAGAGCAAGGTTTCTGCTGATGCAGAGTAACATCATTTCTCATGCATTTAGACTATAGAATATAGAAAAGTACAGCACAAGGACAGGCCCTTCGGCCCACAAAGTCCGTGCCAAACATGATGTCAAGGTACACTCTTCTCATCACCCCGCACATGATCCACACCCTTCCAATCCCTACATAACCGTGAAAGCCTCTGAAAGGCCATTACCGTATCTGCCTCGTGGTAGCACGTTCCAGGCACCCCCTAACGCTGTGTAAAAAAACTTGCCCCGCACATCTCCTTTAAACTTTGCCCCTCTCACCTTAAAACTACGCCCTCTAGTCTTTGACACTTCCATCCTTGGAAAAAGGTTCTGTCTGTTTTCCCTATTTGTGCCTCTCATAAACAGTAGAGCGATTTGTCTTCATTCACCATTTTGATAACTTATCACAACTATATTGACAGATTCTTGATTAGTGTGGGTGTCAGGGTTCCGGGGACAAGGCAGGAGAATGGGGTTAAGAGGGAAGTTAGATCAACTGTGATTGAATGACGGAGTAGACTTGATGGGTTGAATGGCCTAATTCTGCTGCTACAAATTATGAACTATACTAAAAACTGACTTTTTTATTTTCCAGTGAACCTAACCAGCCGCACTGTGAACTATTTCAGTATCTGCAATTGTTAGAGCCCAACAGGGCAGATTCTCTGCTGTAGTTACTCTCCGCCTCAGTGGAAACTCAGCAGTTGGACAGTAAGTTAAGTAAGTTGCCATTCATTGAACAATACCGCACAGCAACAGGCTCTTCAACCCACCCTGGGATGGAAACCCAGCCCTTTGATCTGGGAGCAAGATCAGGAAGATGTTTGCTCTCCTGATCTTCTCCCACGCACCTTTGAGATTCTTCACGAGAAATGACGAGACAGAGAGTAAATCCAACTAAATATGGAGACGTATTCTAAATAGATGCAAATTATAGCATTAAGTTCATATGTTTCCTGTCACCCATGTTTTTGATGTTGCTGAGGCAGTAGACAGTAGAGCCAGTATGACTTGATGTTTCAATCCCTGTAGTAAGTCGGCACTCTTGCTGTTTGCAGTGGGATTGGAGTGGTGGAAGGTAGGGTAGGTACATCATCAGGGTCATCAGGTGGGCACCCTCCTTCTTTGACGTTTCATTGATAAGCCCACAACATCTCCAGAGGGCTCAACGGTGATACCTGGCATCCCAGTTACACCCCCCTCAATTCCATACCCTCCTGTCTTCATCTTGCAGCCCGATTGTTATCTCTCCTTTTGATCCAAAGCCAATTGCTGTTTTTTTTCCGCATAATTTGATAATGACTGATTGCTTGTTGGAGGGAGCGACCCCTCACCCCCATTTTCTTTAATAGCCTGGTCATAGATGTAGCAACAAATCCCCTGCATCCCGCTTCGACAGGGAACATCTTGGTCTTCCAGCCATTCTGGGCAGCATCAGTTGCCAGTTCAGAGTACTTGGTCTTTTTCCTCTCATAAGCTTCTTCAACACCATGGAACTATCAATTCCACAACGTATGCCAACTTGGCTGTTGTGGACCACAGGACCATGTCTGGCCGGAGTGTTGTAGCCGCAATGTCTGGGGGAAACACAAGCTTTTTTTCTAAGGCCACTTCCATTTTCCAATCCCGAGCAGGCTGCAGAATGCTTGCATCCATTGATGCTATCTGGTGCTCTGGAGGTTGGCCTGCTGGTACAAATGTTGTGAAGTGGACATTTCCTGCTGATGTTGGTGGGGAAGCATTTGTGATCTTACGCTCTGTTCAAGGATTGATGCCAGCTGTCTGAGAACTTGGTTATGCCGCCAAGTGTAACGACCTTGGGCGAGGCTCATAGTGCATCCTGTTAAAATGTGCCTTAGTGATGCAGGTGCTTGGCAAAGGGAGCAAGTGGGGTCTTCTCCAAACCACTGCTTCAGGTTCTGGGGTGATGGTAGAAGTGGCTCTGATGACAAAACTTAGCCGAGATCCTTCCATTTGCCAGGTGTCACGCCAGCTGAGTTTCCTCTTTTCCAGGCTCTCCCAGTTAGTCCATTGGCCCTGCTTGGCCATTGAGACGGCCTTGGCGTGTCGCTCTGCCTCCTCCCGTCTTCTCACCTCCTCCACCACGAGCCGTCTCTTCTGTCCTGATGTTGCCTTGTGCCATTGAGGAGCTTTTGGGACGAGCCCGAGCCCGGCTCTCCCGTGTTGGACTTGGCCAACCACATCCCGGAAATGAAGAGCAGACTTAGCACTCTGAACAACTTCAGATGGGGTCCACTTCCTCCCCGTTGCCACACTGGGGGCCGCTGTTCGAATAACAGTATCTTCAGATTCAGTGAGGGTCATGACCAACCTTGCTTTAGTGCATTTGAACTCTTCCACAAGTCCTGCAATGGGTAATTCCAATTTGCCACTCCCGTACAGTCCGACAGCACTTAAGCATCGTGGAAGTCCCTTCCACTGTTTCACATGTGTGCTGATCATTCTTTCCAGCTTTCCCACTTTGTTGGTGGGGATTTCATACATAGATAAAGGCCACATGATTCTTGGTAGTATGCCAAATTGGAAGCACCACAGCTTGAGTTTTCCTGGTACCAAGGTCTTGTTGATGCGAGCTATGTGCGTGATGGTATCCTTTTTGAGCTGTTCAAACTCTTTCTGAAGTTAAAACATTTCTTTGCAATTTATCAGCAGGATTGCATTCAAAGGTAATACTTTGCAAATGCTCCAGGAACCTTGGAGACTGGAACCATTGCCATGGCAGGATTAGGCTCAATGGTCTGTTGCATTCATTGTTTACCTGCTCTTCAAATGGAATGAATGGTGGAAGAGGAAATGTACCAAAGATATGCATTTGCAGATGATTTAACTATTAGATGGAAAATAATGTAGATACAAGGAACTGCAGATGCTGGTATACCCTCCTGGTCTGTATCGCCCTTTTACCTGCCAGGTATTATCCTGCCCCTGTTCTCCGCCAGCTTTCTTTCCCACTCCCCCCCCCCCCCCACCCCCCACTACAATCTGAAGGGTCCCAACCAGAAAAGTCACCTATGCATGTTCCCTAGAGATGCTGGCTGAGTTATCCCAGCACTTTGTGCCTTTAGATGAAAATAATGTTTGTCTCAAGTTAAATAATTACTTGGGGCAGGTGCTTCCCAGTTACTCTTATGCCCTCTGGAGTCCTCTCCAGAATCTGCCAGACTCTGTCATAAAAACCTTTCGGAGTGCGGTTTAAGGAGCCATCAAGATGTCGCCTGTTCAGCCATGACCTGAAGGGAAAGATAAGTTCTCTGGTTATTATTTACTCCTGATGATGTTAAATATCCACATTTACTACACAAGTCACACAAATATAACTTTCATAGTTCATTTAGGGTGAGTCACAGATTCTGCAAATGAAATGTATGAAATAAATCTCGAGGCAGGAACACCATATACAGAATTAATTAAAAAAGTTCCAATTAGCTTTGACATTAAGCAAAAAAAACCCAAATAGTTAAAAGAACAATTTCCATTTGAAATTTTGCAATTTGTTTTCTAAAAGTAATTGTCATATTTGCAAATACTTTAAATTTTATCACCACAGCTGCTTGACGTATTTTGAAATGCCAGCAATATGAAATAAAATGTGTTTAGAACTGTCTTTTTAATCTTATGGGCAAGGTAGTGAATCTGCTCCAATGGTTCTTTATTATCACATTTACATTGATTATCTATCGCTCACACAGTCATGAGATGCCATATTGCGGCACCATTTACAATAGTCCAACGGAATAGGATCAAGCTTTGCCTCCTTGCTGTAAAGATACGTCTTGAATTGAGTTTGAACAGTTACTTTTGATATAGATATACATTAACCAGCAATCTTACTTACAGTGGATACGTGGCAGCTTGAAAATAAAAGTGGATGGGTGACGTTTCGGTTTGGGACTGAAGTCTGGAGAAAGGTCCCAACCCAAAACATCACCCATCCTTTTTCTCCAGTGATGCTGCCTGACCGCGGAGTTACTCCAGCACTTTGGGTCTATCTTCGGTATAAACCAGCATCTGCAGTTCCTTTCTACAAATAAGACAGGGGCTTCTCTTCTGCAGATTTGAGGAAAGTAGATCAGCCTAAACTTTACCTCCATTGGTGAAATATCAATGCTAATCCTTGAAGGAAGCCAACCACACAGATCTGGCACCTCTGTGACATGGGCTTCCCTTTCCTGCCATTGGTTGTTATCAGATGTCAAAAGAAGAAAATCTTTGGCATCCGGGAGGGAGATGTCTTCAAGTTGATTGATCAGTTAATTCGCAGTAGAGAACTCAGACAGCAATCCACAAATTTATTTTATTTTAGTTTAGTTTAGAGATACAGCGCTGAAACAGACCCCTCGGGCCAACCAGTGATCACCCCGTACACTAGCACCACCCTACACACTAGGGACAATTTACAAATTTTACCAAAGTCAAATAACCTACAAACCTGCACATCTTTAGAATGTGGGAGGAAACCAGAGCACCCGGACAGGACCAACGTGGTCACAGTGAGAACGTACAAACTCCGTACAGACAGCACCCGCAGTCAGGATCAAACAACTCTACCGCTGCGCCACTGTCGCCCAAACCTTACAATTTTACCAACCTTACAAGTGTTTTACCAAGATCAACATTAAGATAGGAAATACATGACATTAAGCAACTGAAAAGTCAAAAACATACCTCAAAACATTTTTTTTACTAAGAATTATGGAGTTTTGTCATAATTTTCTTCAGAAATCAGGCTCTACATATAAAATTAGTAGCCTCATGTCAGAGATATTGCTGGAGTGTTATTCGGGTTTACCACACTGTTGAAACCTAATCTACAGAACTTCAACAGACAACTTTCAGGTCAATATCAATCCTTAAATTGCTGATCATTATTTTTCAACTTTCGTTCTGAATGACCTCTTGCATAAATCTCAAAAAAATTAAGTTATAATCAATGTTTTCCATTTCCTGGTTCTGGGAACTCTTCAATCTGATTTATTTTTATATACAGAGGATGGTGGGTGTCTGGAATACTTGCAAGGATGGCAGTGGAAGCAGATATAGACAATAGGTGCAGGTGTAGGCCATTTGGCCCTTCAAGCCAGCACCGCCATTCAATGTGATCATGACTGATCATCCACAATCAGTACCCCGTTCCTGCCTTCTCCCCATATCCCCTGACTCCGCTATTTTTAAGAGCCCTATCTAGCTCTCTCTTGAAAGCATCCAGAGAACCTGCCTCCACCGCCCTCTGAGGCAGAGAATTCCACAGACTCACTGTGAGAAAAAGTGTTTCCTCGAACAGTAGCATTTCAGAGGCTTTTGGATAGGCACATGGAAGTGCAGGGAATTGAGGGATATGGATCATGTGCAGGCAGAAGAGATTAGTGTATCTTGGCATCAAGTTCAGCACCGACTGTGGGCCGAAGGGCCTGTTCCTGTGCCATACTGTTCCATGTTCTATCTTGCCTTTCCAATCGCAAAAAGTGATCAAGTAAAAACTTTGGGAAAGGAATCATCACTATCTAAAAGGTAGACAAAAATGCTGGAGAAACTCAGCGGGTCTGAAGAAGGGTCTCGATCCAAAATGTTGCCTATGTCCTTCGCTCCATAGATGCTGCCTCATCTGCTGAGTTTCTCCAGCATTTTTGTCTACCTTCGATTTTCCAGCATCTGCAATTCCTTCTTAAACTTCACTCTCTAAAATGCATCTTGATTTACGTTAGTAACCTATAGGCTTAAAAAGTGAAGATCTTGATTTAAAACTTCCACAAATGTCAGCAATATTTTTATGACTTTGCTTAATACTGCCTTATAAATTTCCTACAGATTGCAATTCTCTAAATTACCCATATGATCCATTAGTGCTCTTGAAATCGATCACAATTCATCTTCCAGTTCTTCTGGCGTTCAGATTATTAGTTATGAGTTGAAGTACCACATGTGTTTGTTCGTACAGGAGTAAGAGGGCAGGTCAGATGAAAGTTTGGCTAAAGGGATTCATTAGGAGGGAGGGCTTTGGATTAATGGATCACTGGGACAATTTCTGGGGAAGGTGAGAGTTGATTAACTGGGAGATCGTAGATGGTAGGAGAACAGATAGAGAAGATGTTGAAGAACATGGAATGTTTGCTTCAGCCAAGCAGAATATACAAGTCGGGAGATAACGTTGTAGCTTAATATGACATAGGTTAGAACATAGGTTAGAACGCTTAGAGCACTATGCATAGTTTTGGCTCGCCTCACTATAGAAAGGATGTTTAAGAAGGAACTGCAGATGCTGGAAAATCAAAGGTAGACAAAAATGCTGGAGAAACTCAGCGTGGATGGAGAGAGAGAGTGAGAGGAGTGGAGCGGGGCGGCAGCTCCCGGGGGCCCGAGCGAAGCCCGGTGCGATCTGTCTAAAGCAGCGGAGGGCCGCGAGGGGAAGCCCACCCACCAGCGTGAGAGACGATCGGGCGGGGGAGACGGAGAGGAGGCCGTCCCCTGTGACAGCAGCCACGGCCAATTTTCCACCGCGCTCGCGATGGTCATGAGGTAAATCTTTACCGGAATCTGTAAAGATTTCACCATTACCGCGTCGGGTTTTCGAGGAGATGTGAATCAAAGAAAAAGAATCAAGTAAACAAACACATAAGTAAACATCCAAGATCAGAGTTTTATAAAAATACTAGCCCAAGGGGGACCCGTTGGGTCCCGTCCCCTCAACGCGCGGTTATTGGGGGGGGGGGGGCCTGCAGTGTCACACACACACTAACCACCCCACACACAGGGGGGGAGGGGGGTGAGAGTGGGGGGGAAAGGGAGCGGGAGGTGAGTTAGGGAGGGGGGTGAGGGGAAGAGAGAGAAGGGGAGAGAGGGGGGAGTGGGGGAAAGTGGCGGAGAGGGGGGGGAGGGAGGTGGAGGGAGGGGGAGGGGAGGGGAGAGGTGGAGGGAGGGCAGAGGGGTGGGAAGAGAGAGGTGAGGGTGCGTGGCAGATGGGTGGAGTAAATGGCAAAGGCTGGAAGTGAAAAGGAGACAAAATGATACCAGATAAGGAGAGGCAAAACATTATAGGGAGGGATATGGATGGAAGGAAGGCAGGGAAAGAGGAGGAATAAAAGGGAAATGGGAGATGGTGATGGGTGATGAGTGTACAAAGAAGGGAGCAGGGACTGGGGCTGGTAGGAGTAATGTGTAAGCACTGGGGTTGGGGGGGGGGTTTGTTTGTATTTGGAGAATTCATTGATCATAGCGTTGTGTTGTAGACGACCCAAGCGGAATACGAGGTGTTGTTCTATGTGTGCCTTCTAAAGGACATTGATACAGAAATATGTTCACATGACTCTAAAAAAGGTACTCTGCAAATGTTAATAGGCTTCTCCCAGAAGACTGCACCATTTTGGCAAATTTCTGGATGTCCCATTAGAAAATTCCTCCTTTCTGTGATGGGGTTTTTGTTTGCCAAACAATTTATTAAGCAGAAATCTCACCCCCAAACCATTCAAATGACATTAACAGCTTTGCAACACAAAAAAAAGTCTACAAAAAGATTTTCAAATTTACTGAACTGAGAAGTAATCACCTCCCTCCCTCCCATCATGCTCAGGGTTCGAAATTAACGGTTGCCCGGTTGCCAATGGCCACCTAAAGTCCCGCCGGGCAACCTAAAAGCCGTGGCATTTTGCCCGGCTTGATACTGTAGATACTGGTTTATACCGAAGATAGACACAAAAAACTGGTGTAACTCAGCGGGTCAGGCAGCATCTCTGGAGAAAAGGAATGAGTGACGTTTTGGGTCGGCGCCGGAGACGGCTGTAGTGCGGGGTGACGGAGGGTCGGAGCGAATCACGGGCCCTGCACAGCAGCAGCTCCACCTCCTCCCGCACTCCGCCCGCCCTCATAGCGGCCGCTGCGTGCCACTCCGTCTACGGCGATAGCCGCTTTCAAAACAAACCCTCCCACACGCCAAGGCCGGGAGGAGGGAGGTAGGGGGAGGCCGTCTGAAGCATCTGCACCGCTCGGCCCTGCACCTTCCTGTTGGCTGGCGGAGGAGGGGAGGCGGTGGCGAGGAGATCCCAACTGCCTCCCCCTTTGGCGGCGGCCAGAGACGGCCATAGCAGCGGGGCAATGATGCCGGTGTTGTCTGAGGAGCGCTGACCTTCCTTCCTCCCCACCTCCTCTGCCCCTTCCCCCCTCTCTCTCTAGTACGCCCCCCCTTCACTCCCCTTATCATGGGACCCCTCCTCTCCACCCCGCATTGATCCCCATTCCCGCCTCTATTCAGTCCTCACTGACAACCCCTGTGCTCCCCTCCCCATCTACCCCCCCATCTATTCATCCTGCACTGAACTCCCGATCCATCCTGTACTGACCCCCCTTCCATTTATCCTGCACTGATCTCCCATTCATCCTGTAGTGAACCCCCCATTCATCCTTCACAGACCCCCTGATCCACACTGTACTGATCCCCCCATCCATTGTGTAGTGATCCCCCCATCCATCCTGTACTGATCAACCCATTCATCCTGTACTGTACCCCCGATCCATTCTGTACTGATTCTCCCATTCATCCTGCACCGATCACCCCATCCATCCTGCACCGATCCCCCCATCCATCCTGTACCGATTCCCCCATTCATCCTGTAGTGATACGCCCATTCATCCTGCACAAACCCCCCGATCCACACTGTACTGATCCCCCCATCCATCCTGCACCGATCCTCCCATTCATCCTGTACTGATTCCCCCCATCCATCCCATACTATTCCCCCCATTCAACCCCCACCGACACCCCCCGCGCTCTCCCCTTACAATTTAATCTACTCCAACCAACACGCACTAATTCCCCTGCCTCAATCCATCCATCCCGCACCGATTGCCTTCTCAACTCCCCCCACCCCCCCCCCCCCCCCCATCTATCCATCCCGCACTGATTTAATAGGGCCCTGAAGTGCACTTTTTTCACACAGAGGGCAGTGGGTAGGTGGAATGATCTGCCAGATTAAGTGGTTGAGGTATGCACAATGACAACATTTAAAACACATTTGGACAATTTCATGGATTGGAGAGATTTAGAGGAATGTGCGTCAAATGGGACTAACATTAATGTGGCATCTTGGTTGGTATGGACGAATTAAATGAATTAATGGATTAATGAATTAATTGATTAATTCTGGACGAGTTGGGCAGAAAGGCCTCTTTCTGTGCTCTGTGACTCTACCACAGTTTTACTGATTCAGTAACAACACTCATTTCAAGCTGGAAGATTGATGCTTGTACTGTGCTATGCCCCATTAAGAGCTGTCTGTAAAGATTGCACTCGTGAAGCTAAATGCTGACAGCTGCATGAACTTAGAACACTGCATTAGGGAATAGCGAATGGTGACTGACAGTATCAGTTTCAATATAGTGCTGCATTGGGAACCTGAGCAATGTATTACTTTGCGAATAAACCTGTCGCTTTCAAAAGTAGTTTCAGAGCAATCCACAATTCCAGCTTAACATTGTTAAAACATTGTAATTCAATTCCTAGTTCAGCATCTCCATCGAAATTCAGAATCTCTTTTGATATTCAGACTGCAATATTACTTAGTTGGTTCAGATTACCTTTCCTTTTCATCAGGCTGCAGAATATCCAGTAAAAGCTTTTTAACATCACTTGGCGACATCTGGTACAGATAATCTGCGGGTAGATCTCCACCTCGGGCTGCAAGAGCATGTTCCATAGCATGGATGATCCATCTGAAGCAGATTAGAAAACTCATACTTATGACAATACTCACAAGATAGCTGAAAGAACACAGTGTTGAATTAACCAACTATCGAACCATCAAAACGAAGCAGATTTTAAACTTCAAAGAACGACCTGTGGTATTATGACAGATCCATTCTATGTACTTTCACTGACAGTTTCATTAAAATCCACTGCATTGAAGTACTTTGATGTTAACTCAATCTGAGGTGGGAATGGGAAAGATCGTTCAGAAGGATGCCATTTTGGAACTCATGGCAGTCTTTCAATCATTAACATTTATCTTAAACAATCAAGAGTCAAGAGTGTTATTGTCATGCCCTGAAAGTGAATAATGAATATATAAATATATGTGTGTGTGCATGTATATATATATGTGTGCGTGTGTATATATATATATATATATATATGTGTGTGTGTGTGTGTGTGTGTGTATATGTGCATATGTGTGTGTGTGTGTGTGCATATATACATATGTCACGCACACATATAGCTGCAAGAATGTCATATATATACATTTTAACAATAGACAATAGGCAGGAGTAGGCCATTCGGCCCTTCAAGCCAGCACCGCCATTGAATGTGATCATGGCTGCTCATCCCCAATCAGTATCCCGTTCCTGCCTTATCTCCATATCCCCTGACTCCGCTATCTTTAAGAGCCCTGTCTAGCTCTCTCTTGAAAGTATCCAGAGAACCGGCCTCCACCGCCCTCTGAGGCAGAGAATTCCACAGACTCTGAACACAGAACTTTTCACATATACTTTGCACTATTATCGTCAATTTGACTGTATTAGTGCAAAGTAAAGAATAATGTCCCGAAGTCTCTGTAGTTCAGAGCCTATTTGGAGGTTGTAGTGTTTAATAGCCTGATGGTTGTAGGGAAAAAGCTGCTCCTGAACCTTTGCTTTCATGTAGAAGAGTCCTGACCCAAAACGTCACCTATCCATGTTCTCCAGAGATGCTGCCTGACCAGCCGAGTTATTCCAGCACTTTGTGTCTGTCCGCTCACTATCCCAATCTATATTTCACTGAACTGCATATGGTTTCACTCTGCCTTGGTTACAATTTAACACCCATCATGGTTCACTAGGATTTATTCTCCACTCCATTACACCAAGGTCATTAATACTCTCAATCCTTTGGTTCCTCCAGGGGTCGACTGACAATGTGTCATTGCCAATTGGAATAAACCGGCGAGGTATTGACAAGTTGTTTGTTGGGAGAGCAAATATGGCAGCTTTATCATTAATAACATTGGTTAAAATGAGATGGTGATCAGGTATGCTTCCCTCAGGGGCACCACTTCAAGCAGAGTGCAGCTTATTCCCCTTGTACAATAAAGAGCATTTTTGATAGACAATAGACAATAGGTGCAGGAGCAGGCCATTTGTCCCTTCGAGCCAGCACCACCATTCAATGTGATCATGGCTGATCATCCCCAATCAGTACCCCGTTCCTGCCTTCTCCCCATATCCCCTGACTCCACTATTTTTAAGAGCCCTATCTTGCTCTCTCTTGAAAGCATCCAGAGAACCTGCCTCCACCGCCCTCTGAGGCAGAGAATTCCTTAAGGAACCAAAACTAATCCAAACATTTCCCTCAAGAAACATTTCGGGATAACAATAAAAAGTCAGTTGTTTTCTAGTAATCCTACACAGCTTCAGAACATGTGGAGTCAAGACACTCTTTTACCCACCACCTTATGTTTGAAAAAGTTATTCCCCTAGGTCCCTTTATCAGCAAAGTTGCTACGAACAGCTTCATTCCAGCAATCATCAGGCTCTTGAACACTACCCAACTGTGAGGTTCTATGAACTATCATTGATTGCAGTGAGGACTTAGGGTCTTTTTGTACTAGTATTGTGAGTCATAATCATACAGTGTGGAAACAGGACCTTTGGCCCGACCAACGTCACATCTACAATAGTAGATGGGATATCTACCTACCTGTGTTTGGCCCATATCCCTCTAAACCTATCCTATCCATGTACCTGTCTAAGTGTTTCTTAAACATTGCAATAATACCCGCCTCAACTACTGACAGCTCGTTCCGTACACCCCCCTCACCTTAAACTTATGTCCTCTGGTGCTTATTAATTTAATTCGTTTGTTTATTTACATTTCTGTGTGTATTACATTGTGCTGCTGCAAGTACGTATTTCGTCATTCTGTTGTTGACAATTGCCAACAACAATGACAATTAAAAACCCTTGACACCCGACATACAAATTCCTGCCAGGATTTTCTACAAAAATCTTTGAAACCTACATTTTAAAGTAAAATCTACTTCATTCACAAGAGTGATAAGCACCAAACACCAGATATTTAACATACCCAATTCTAAATTTCAGCATGCCATGGAAGAGTTCTGGAGAATTGGAGATAAGCCAACCGATATGGATGACAAGTTCTTGTTGAAGGACCGCGTCCCGTACATCATGTTTGGCGCACTTAGTATAGACAATGTTCTTTATTTCCGTTGGAGATAGGGGGTTTGAAATAACCTCTTCCTCTTGGCCAAATACCCCAATTGTCACCTGTTATGTCCAAAATCAGTGAAGACATTGAATGAAGGTATACTGATATGAACAATTTTTTAATCAAATTATTTAGACTGTGGCATTTAAGATTCTCTATAGATGTTTCTTCAAAATATATCACTCCTCAATAACTTTCAATAAAAAACAAAAAAATAGCATTTCTTCTATAATTATATTTATATAAAATGCATCTCTAATGTGTATAGAAAATGAACTCAGTTTTAAGCAGTGCTTTTTTGTGACGGTACAACATACTGGCACTTCTAAAAAGTGAAACGTCATTGTTTTCTGGCCACTTGGCACGTATGTTTACTAATCGTGCATTGGCCGCCTTTTGTCCACAAAAAGAAGCACTGTTTTTTTAAGCAATAAATGGCTACAATCACAACTTAGCTACTTGTACAACTTTAAACATGTCCAATTATTGCTCATATTTGGGTTCGAATTCATTTTATATCATTGAGAAATTGTGCTTCTTCATTATTGTGTGGGGGTGATAATGGCGACAGCTTAAATGGAGGCAGCCACGAAGCTGGCAGCACATTGCAACAAACCATGCATAATATCCATTCACTCAAACGGCCATGTTGAATGTGATGAAAGACCTTGACAGCACTCCCTATCAGATTCCTTTTGATAACCATTTTGGTTTTAATGTGTGCTGGCTAAAGAAACGTCAACAATTGTTTCTGTACCTAATATAGCGGAGACCAGTTGATAAATATGAAAATATTCTGATTGCAACATTTTTAAAATAATGTTGCCAGTCTAAATCCTAATGAGAGCAGCTGTTATTTAGCAGTCCAGCTGCACTATAAAAGAAGAAATTAATTAGCTTTTACAAGCTAGAAGCTTACACAAAGAAAAGTGCATTGCTTCAGAGTTTTATTCTTCAATTTTTGCATAAATCATGGGTATTTCATGCAAAATCATGGCAATTTTCTACGTATGACAGCATGCCAATACGAGTTAAAACACAGGGCTTTCATCCATGGAATCTGGGTTGGAGTGCAGTTAGCACAGTTGAAAAGAAATTATCTACTTTTGCAATGGACATTCAATTACTCTGGAGATACCTAGCACAATGGATTTCAACAAATCTGCTCCAGTCTCCAGCACAGCAAAAATTGCCCATCATTTTCCACATGATTTGAAAAAAACTGAATTCAGAGGAGTTGAAAGGACACATTTGTTTGGTTTAATTTAGTTTAGAGATACAGCACGGAAACAGGCCCTTCAGCCCACCGAGTCCACACCGACCAGCAATCCCCGCACATTAACACTATCCTACACACACTAGGGACAATTTACATTTATACCGAGCCAATTATAAACCTGTATGTCTTTGGAATGTGGGAGGAAACCGGAGATTTTGGAGAAAACCCATGAGGTCACAGGGAGAACGTACAAACTCTGTACAGACAGCGCCCGTGGTGGGATCGAACCCGTGACTCTGGCGCTGAAAGCGCTGTAAGGCAGCAACTCTACCGCTGCCCAGTGAGAACGCAAATGGGGTGTTGATTTGAACATAAACACCTGCTATAAGTATGGCCTGTGCACGGAGAAACAACCACAGTACTTCCAGAGGTGGCAGGAATATTTCAGATCGAGTCTCAATTTAGTTTAGAGATCTTTTGGTTTGAGGAAATGAACAAGCTGCAAACAAAATCTGAATGTTCCATTCATCAGATCAGACATTCCTAATCTAGATGTCTCCAGATTTTACTGGAGAATATAAAAATAAAAGTGGGAATTGTTCCTGCTCATGATTCTGGCTACTCCTCAAAATCCAAGATGTTTTCAGACTGTGGAATACATTGCATTTCTTTCCAATGCTCAGGGAAATGTCACTTGCCATATCGACAAATATTGGGCATGAAACCCATTGTTACTTGCGTGGATTACTTTATAAGGCAAGGAAAAGTTAGACTTGGCAGTCGCAAAAAAGGTCTTGTTAATTTACACGACTCACCCATGATATGTAGATTAAAACATTAAAAACTCACAAATTACAAATAAACAGAAAAAGTGACATTACCGTGAAACTGTTGTATAGTGAGTTGTATACTTACTTGTTTACCCTGAACTAAAGCCCTAGTAATTGATGGAGCAAGGCTGTCCACTTGTTTACCTAAAACACTCGCTGTGAAGCGTACATTAGACCTGGTAAACAAAAAAACATAATTCTACTATATGCTGTTTGCATAAAATAATCTATAGGCGACTACCCGTACAAATTTCCAAATGTATATTCCATGAGATAACTGAAGCCTCTCTCACCCCAGAATCTTCTAAACAGCTGAATAATGGAACTGAAATTAAATATCATTAACTTTACTCTGTAAAGAATAACCATGACCACATTTTCACACTGAATAACCAGATAGCAGAGAGATCCAAGTATTTGTATCCAGAGATCATTATTAACCTTTGCCCATTTGTGCTACGAAATGCTGGAGTAACTCAGTGGGTCAGGCAGCATCTCTGGAGAACATGGATAGGTGACGTTTCAGGTCAGGACCCTTCTTCAGGTTTCCCTGCTGCCTGACCCACAGAATTACTTCAGTACCTCGTGTCCATTTTTGTAAACTGGCATCTGCTGTTCCTTGTTTCCCCATTTGTGACAGGTTGTCTGACTTACATCTTTGACTCTTCTGATAGCTTCTGTCACCTGACGTTTCCTAGTCCTAGTTCCTGTCCTATCCATTTCATTTCTTATCATGGATCACCTTGGCTCCACACCTCACGTGTGTGTAAAGACAACCTTCGTTTCTTCTTTGAATCCAGTCTTCATCCACTATCATCTCTCTTCGTTCTGACAAAGTGACTTCAATCTGGAGCATTCACTCATTTCTTTCCCACTGATATGGCCTGGTCAACATTGTCATCTTGAATAACATTACCTTTCGCTCCTCCACTAACAAAAGGGAATCAAAGAGGGCTACCTAAACACATTTATGGGAAATAAACAGAGGACAATTTGCCAGAATGGATGGTGATGGTAGTGGATGAAGACTGGCTTGGCCACCCTTCAAAGAAGGCAGAGCTGTCCTGACAGAAACACAAAGTGTGGAGGAATTTGTGGTTAATGCTTAAAAAACAATTACCTCAAATCTTTAAACCGTGTGTCCGCATTATAGATTTTCCCACAAGGGGACATCCTGTCCACATTCATCCCATCAAACCCCTCATGAACCTTCCTAATCACTTGCATTACTTGCAGACTAATCCTTTGCGATCCCGATCCCTTTGCAGCTCAGAGCTTTGTAATATCTTACCATTTAGATAACACACCTCCCTAATACTTTTGATGCCAAAATGGTCAACTTTGCATTCTCCCACATAATGCTCCACTTGCGTTATTTTTTCTAAGTACTCTTCACAACTTACTTTCCTACTAGCCCCCCTGTGTCATCAACAAATTTAGAAATCCTACATGCAACCAAGTCATTGATATAAAATGTAAAATATTGAGGCTCCAACACGATCCCCGAGGGCAAACCACTTGTCACAGCTTGACAACTGAAAATATCCTGTTTACGCCTATACTTTATGCCTCCAGGGACAGCACGGTGGTGCAGCGGTAGAGTTGCTGCCTTACAGCGCCAGAAACCCGGGTTCCACCCTGACTACAGGTGCTGTCTGTATGGAGTTGTGCGCTCTTCCCGTGACTGTGCAAGTTTTCTCCGGGTGCTCCGGTTTCCTCGCGCACTCCAAAGACGTACAGGTTTGTAGGTTAATTGGCTTTGGTAAAAAATTGTAAATTGTCCCTAGTGTGTAGGGTAGAGTTAATGTATGGGGATCGCTGGTTGGCGCTGACTCGGTGGGCCGAAGGGCCTGTTTCCACGCTGTATCTCTAAACATATGTTATACAGCACAGAAACAGGTCCTTCAGCTCAACTTGACAATGCCAAACAAGATGCCTACCCGAACTAGACCTATTTGCTGGGTGTTTTGCCCATATCCCACTGCACGTTTTTCACTCTTGTACCTATCAAAATGTTTTTTTCAAACATTGTACTTGTACCCATCTCTAGCAGCATGTTCCACACACCCATCACTCTTTGTGGATCCCCAGCTCCCTTTTCCCTCTCAACTTAAACTTCTGCCCACCAGACTGAGATTCCCTTCATGAGCTAACAAACAGGTTAGCTGATGAACCCATGAACAGAAACTCATCATGGTGATCAAATCAATTTGGCCTTGTGGCCAGGGGATGTTTCTTGAATAAACAATAATATGGAAACTCAATTTGTAGTAAGCTTCAATTTAGCCTAAAATTTACCTTGCTCATTAACTGATTTGGATAGTCTCGAGAAATTATGTTGGAATTATTAGAACCATATAACCATATAAACATTACAGCACGGAAACAGGCCATCTCGGCCCTAATTTTTTTTAAATAAATACTTCCCCCTAGACCCATCTACCTGCACTCAGACCATAACCCTCCATTCCTTTCCCGTCCATATACCCATCCTATCTATTTTTAAAGGATAAAATCAAACCAGCCTCCACCACTTCCACTGGAAGCTCATTCCACACAGCCACCACTCTCTGAGTAAAGAAGTTCCCCCTAATGTTACCCCTAAACTTCTGTCCCTTAATTCTCAATTCATGTCCCCTTGTTTGAATCTTCCCTACTCTCAATGGACAAAGCTTATCCACGTCAACTCTGTCTAACCCGCTCATAATTTTAAAGACCTCTATCAAGTCCCCTCTTAACCTTCTGCGCTCCAAAGAATAAAGACCTAACTTGTTCAACCTTTCTCTGTAACTTAGTTGCTGAAACCCAGGCAACATTCTAGTAAATCTCCTCTGTACTCTCTCTATTTTGTTGACATCCTTCCTATAATTAGGCGACCAAAATTGTACTCCATACTCCAGAATTGGCCTCACCAATGCCTTGTACAATTTTAACATTACATCCCAACTTCTATATTCAATGCTCTGATTTATAAAGGCCAGCACCCCAAAAGCTTTCTTTACCACCCTATCTACATGAGATTCCACCTTCAGGGAACTATGCACAGTTATTCCTAGATCCCTCTGTTCAACTGCATTCCTCAATTCTCTACCGTTTACCATGTGAGGTCCTATTTTGATTTGTCCTGCCGAGATGTAGTACCTCACATTTATCAGCATTAAACTCCATCTGCCATCTTTCAGCCCACTTTTCCAAATGGCCTAAATCTCTCTGTAGACTTTGAAAATCTACTTCATTATCCACCACACCACCTATCTTAGTATCATCTGCATACTTACTAATCCAATTTTCCACACCATCATCCAGATCATTGATGTACATGACAAACAACAGTGGACCCAACACAGACCCCTGAGGCACCCCACTAGTCACCGGCCTCCAACCTGACAAACAGCCATCCACCATTACTCTCTGGCATCTCCCATTCAGCCACTGTTGAATCCATCTTGCTACTCCACCATTAATACCCACTCTAAGGAAACTGTGCTCCAATAGTCAAGGTGCATCAAACAGCCATCCAGCCATTAAGAACACTCTAAGGTGCATCAAACAGCCATCCACCATTAAGAACACTCTAAGGAAACTGTGCTCCAATAGTCAAGGTGCATCATAAGCTTGTGAGCACGTTTTTCTTCCTTCGATTGCAACTCTGTCCAACTTACTGGGCTCAGCTCAGCTACAGCATTAGGAATAATCTGTTAGACTAAATATAGAAACTAAACTGTCCACTGACAGATTTCATTTTAGTTTACTGATGCAGCACGGAAACAGGCCCTGCAGGCCAGCGAGTCCACGCCCACCATGTTATCCTAATTTCGCATCCACTCCCCACACACAAGGGGCAATTTACAGAGGCCAATTAACCTACAATCTTGCACATTTTTGTGACATAGGAGGAATCCCGACCACCCAAAGGAAACCCACGCAGTCCCAGGAAGAATGTGCAAACTCCGCACAGACACACCAGAGGTCAGAATTGAACCCTGGTCTACCAGCTGCACCACCATGTTGTCCTCTAAACAAGCTTTTTTATTTCACCAACTAGAAGGAGAAAATATCAATAGCACTGATACACACGTATTGGATTTTACTGTGACGAATTGCAAGCGTAAAACATTGTTTGTGTTTGAAAATAAGTAGCCCTTGAAGGGTTAAAAAGAAGCTAAGCCCTCGCAGCTTTCAGCTTGGTAAATCAGTCCCATAAATCCCCTGTAGTATTTAAAATTAGCTGGTGACCCACATTTCGTTGCAAGAATATGCTACAATGCATAAACTACTTGACAACAACTGCCAGTAAGCTTAGCTACTTCTTGAAAGCACTTCCTTTTTAATATCACACAATATTACTGTGGAAGGTACACAAAAATGCTGGAGAAACTCAGCGGGTGCAGCAGCATCTATGGAGCGAAGGAAATAGGTAACGTTTCGGGCCGAAACCCTTCTTCAGACTGCTACTGTGGAACATGCACTTCATGTATACATATTCCTGCACTGATAGGAGGCTTGTGGGGAAGCAAGATTTACTATTTCTTGATCCTTCCTGTTTCTACCAACATATTAGTCCTAATTATGCAGAAACCAAAGTGTGAATCTTATTTAGTGCCTCTCTTTCCCTGTTTAAGCAGCGCATCGAAGTAATGAGTACGGAACTTGGAATAGTGTGCCATGTTCCCGACACAGATTCTGAATGCAGTGGTTTCGCAAGGAGAAAGTCCAAGGAGAAGGAACCCATAAATGGGTAGAGACAATTACGTGAGGTTTAACGAAGGAAAATATACATCACCCAACAACAAAAATAAAATCCAAGATAATTAGAGAGGTTAAAAATAGTGAACCATCTTGTGTACAGATAAGTGGGGAAAAACTGAAATCATTGAAAGGGCCAGGGTGAAAGGTGTTGTACTGACGAAAAGTTGTACTGACGAAAAGTTGGGCGGGAGAGATCAAACTCATCGAACCAGTCTTAGTTTAATGTACAATTACAGCACAAAAACAGGTCCTTCGGCCCACCGGGTACACACCAACCAGAAACCACCCATACACTAGTACTATCCTACACACACTAGGGCCAATTTACAATCGTTACCAAATAAATTAATTTACAAACTGCTACGTCTTTGGAATGCAGGATGAAACCAGAGCATCTGGGGAAAAATCCAAGCGGTCACAGGGAGACGGTACAAACTCTGTACAGACTGCACCCACAATCAGGATAGTACCGGGTCTCTGGTGCTGAAAGGCAGCAACTCTACCGTTACACCACCATGCCACCCCAAACCCCAGTCATGGGCTTTTTTGACCATTTATCCCTCTGAACTACCTACTCGCCTCCTCTCCCATCTGTGTAAAATACAACAGCATAGAAGGAGGCCATTTGGCCCTGAGTTGATGCCGAGATGCAAATGGAAACTAAAAGCAGACTGGGTTATCCGTTTTTGGAACACCCACGTAGTGGACAAAGATACCCTGAATTTCTTATTCCCATTCACTTCAATTGCCCACGCTACTCTGACTCTTGCCTTTGGAGAGATCATGCTGGAATTACTAAAGCACTCTCGGCTGAGTGAGCTCCAGTACACCAAGATGCATGATGAGCTTGTGAGCACGTCTTTCTTCCTTAAATTACAACTCTGTCCAAATTTCTCTGACGTTTCAATAAATTTAGAATAAGTTCATGGAAAAGTTACTTCATCTCACAGAACTGTACAGCACAGGAGTAGGCTCTTCAGCCCACGATGTTTGTGCCGAATATTAAACTAATACCTTCTGCATAATTAGACAAATAACAGTCTTCCTGATCCAACACCACATTCAGTAAACCTCAGACAACGATTCTATTCTCCCCACATTTACACCTGCCGTAGACCAATCTTTCATATTTTTTTTGTGCTGTTACCATCATTTTTGCTTTCCACCATCATCCCTTTGTTGTTGAATCTCTCCTGCCTCCTTTCATAGATCTACCATTTCATCTCTTTCTCTCACCCAACTGTACTTCCAAACCTTTCCCTACTTCTTAAAACACGCATTTACTACTGATGTTTAAGAAAGAACTGCAGATGCTGAAAAAAAGATAGACAAAAATGCTGGAGAAACTCAGCGGGTGAGGCAGCATCGATGGAGCGAAGGAATAGGTGACGTTTCGGGTCTCGACCCGAAACGTCACCTATTCCTTTGCTCCCTCGATGCTGCCTCAAGGGCCTGTCCCACGAGCATGCGACTGCATGCGGCAAGCGCGACCTAACGTGGTCGCTTGAGCCGTACGGCCTCGCGGGACCAAGAACCCGATGGTCACTCTGACAGAGGCCCCACTTCGATCGCCGGAGCCGTATGGAGTTGTGCGGAGCTGGTCCCAACATCGCGCGGGGCTCCGAAAAACTGACACTGTTCAAAAATTCCGCGCGGCAACGGCCTGTCGGCCCGCAGCCGCCTCAATGCCTTACGCACCGCCTCGACGGGCGTGCGCAGCGTCTCGACGGCGTACGCAGCGTCTTGACGCCGTATGCAGCGTCTCGACGCCGTACGTCACGCGCGAACTTCCCGCGGACTTCGCTCGAACTTCACGTCACTCACTCGACCTCCGTGCGGCCCCCGCTTCCGGTTTGGTCGCGCTCGCCGCATGCAGTCGCATGCTGGTGCGACCGGCCCTGTACGGGGATCACTCGACCTCCACGCGGCCCCCGCTTCCGGTTTGGTCGCGCTTGCCGCATGCAGTCGCATGCTCGTGGGACAAGTCCTTCACCCGCTGAGTTTCTCCAGCATTTTTATTTACTACTGATCCTCACATTTATGATGCAGGTCTGAGGAATGATCATCGACATGACATGTCACTTCTATTTCCTTCTCTCGAGATGCTGCCTGACTACTGATTATTTCTGCAATATTTTTGTTTTTAATTTAAATTTCCAACATCACAGTATTTGCAGACAAATATGTTTACATGGCACCACCATAAAGATAAGAACAAATCACTACACCACCCATCATTTTTCTGATATAATACATCTAGAAAATTAAATTCCAAAGTGTTTAAATAATGTCCTATGAAACACATATGGTGCATTCAGAAAGTATTCAGACCCCTTCACCTTTTCCACATTTTGTTACGTTACAGCCTTATTTTAAAATGGATTAAATTCAGTTTATTTATCATCAATCTATACACAATACCCCAAAATGAAGATGCGAAAACAGTTGTTTAGAAATTTTTGCAAAGTAATTAAAAAAAAATAACTGAAATATCACATTTACATAAGTATTCAGACCCTTTGCTATGACACTCAAAATTAGGTTCATCCTGTTTCCATTGATTATCCTTGAGAGGTTTCTACAACTTGATTGGAGTCCACCAGTGGTAAATGAAATTGATTAGACATGATTTGGAAAGGCACTCACCTGTCTATACAAGGTCCCACAGTTGACAGTGCATGTAAGAACAAAAACCAAGCCATGAATGCGAAGGAATTGGCCGTAGACCTTCGAGACAGGATTGTGTCGAGACACAGATCTGGGGAAGGGTATAAAACAATTTCTGCAGCATTGCAGGTCCCGTAGAGCACAGTGGCCTCCGTCATTCTTAAATGGAAGAACTTTGGAACCACCAGGACTCTTCATAGAGCTGGCCGCCCGGCCAAACTGAGCAATCGGGGAGAAGGGCCTTGGTCAGGGAGGTGACCAAGAACCCGATGGTCACTCTGACAGAGCTCCAGAGTTCCTCTGTGGAGATGGGAGAATCTTCCAGAAAGACAACTAAATCTGCAGCACTCCACCAATCAGGCCTTTATGGTAGAGTGGCCAGACGGAAGCCACTCCTCAGTAAAAGGCACATGACAGCCCGCTTGGAGTTTGCCAAAAGGCACCTAAAGGACTCTCAGACCATGAAAACAAGATTCTCTTGTCTGATGAAACCAAGATTAAACTTTGGCTTGAATGCCAAGCGTCACGTCTGGAAGAAACCAGGCACCGCTCATCACCTGGCCAATACCATACCTACGGTGAAGCATGGTGGTGGCAGCATCATGCTGTGGGGATTTTTCAGCGGCAGGATCTGGGTGACTAGCCAGGATCGAGGGAAAGTTAAATGGAGCACAGTACAGAGAGATCCTTGATGAATACCAGAACGTTCTGGACTGGGGTGGAGGTTCACCTTCCAACAGGATCATGACCCTAAGCACTGCCAAGACAATGTAGGAGTGGCTTCATGACAAGTCTGTGAATGTCCTTGAGTGGCTCAGCCAGAGCCCGGACGTGAAACCGATCGAACATCTCTGGAGGGACCTGAAAATAGCTGTGCATCAACGCTCCCCATCCAACCTGACAGAGCTTGAGAGGATCTGCAGAGAAGAATGGGAGAAATTACCCAAATACAGGTGTGCCAAGCTTGTAGTGTCATACCCAAGAAGACTTGAGGCTGTAATCGCTGCCAAAGGTGCCTCAACAAAGTACTGAGTTAAGGGTCTGAATATTTATGTAAATGTGATATTTCAGTTATTTCATTTTAATTACTTTGCAAAAATGTCTAAACACCCATTTTCGCTTTTTTTATTATGGGGTATTGTGTGTAGATTGATGATAAAAAAAAAAAAGATTTTAATCCATTTTAGAATAAGGCTGTAACGTAACAAAATGTAGAAAAAGTGTAGGGGTCTGAATACTTTCTGAATGCACTATACAATAATGGCTTCAAAAGGGCTATGATGCGTCAAAAATGCTGATCGATATATCATGACTTCCACTGTAAAAGGTGAGAATACTTATCGAAGAGATGTCACAATATGATTGAAGGCAACAAAGCGTTATCAAAAAAAATGATGCACACTCACAGCTAAATCTTTTTGCAAGACAAGTAAAACCACAGCCAGATGTATCCTCATTAAAATTAAAACAATAATATTAAATGGAAAGATTTTGTTTCCCATCAAAAACAAAGCTAGCCACACAGTCAAATTAATCCCAATGCATGCGCAAAATCTAGCACAATGCTTGCAAGAAATTGTTAATAAGTCGAGTATCCATTTCCTCTGGTGGTTGTTAGTAAAGCACTAAAGCCCAGTTATGCAGTCAAGACATTCATTAAATAAATGTTGGTGATGCTATTACAATTGACAATGGCACCAAATCTCACATATGCTGTCCTAATTACCTGCTTCCCATGTACCAGCAGAGAGGTAATATTTGGGGCTATAGAGGCAGCAATCAGCTCTAAATATGCAGCACTGTAACGTAGAGCCAACCTAAATATATTGCACAATCATTGTATGAGGACATGGGAATTGTAGAAAGTGTTATCAGATCTGTAAACATATTATGTAAAGACCACATTTTATAAATTGATACAGAGATTTAAATTTAACAACCATTACAGTTTGTCACTCATGACTGTAATGTTGGCAAAGAGGACAATAAATCACAAAGCATTGCTAAACACGGTGGTGAATACAAATGAACATTATAACCCTCTTTTTTGTGCAAAAATTGCTCCTCCCCCTCATAATCCTCCTTCCCACTCTGTCATATTATCAAAGTTGATCCAGGTAAAAAAAATAGTAGTTAATATACCAAACAACATATGGGATTTTAATTCACAGCGGTAGTAAGATCTTTGATGTCCTTGTTAACAAAACTATGATTTTAGTAAAGAATTTTTAATTGTTATAGCAGCCTAGATTAATCCATTAATCATCATCGAAACATGAGAAGTTTTAAATAAAACACCAAATACAATGTAAATAATAAATGTTAGCTGAAATTTAAGTGTTTTACAGAACAACAGCAGTTCAAAGATAAATTTAAAGAAAAGTTAAAAGACAACTAACAGCCAGTAGGAAATAAATAATGCAAAATGGTAATGGAATATATATTTAAAACATTGAGTACAGGTATATGTCACGGGAGGGAAATTAATAAACGGTGAGATCAGAGCATACGATAATTATTGGAATGTTAATAGAGATGAAAACAGTCAAATATCAAAACAATCAGAGCACAAAAAGTTATCCTCACATAACTTTGCAATACAGTAAAAAAGTGATGGATATTACAAGTAAAAAATTGTTGCTAGTCAAAGGGATGTGACAATTGAGTGTCTAAAGGATCGCCTTACCTCTGTGAATGAGGAATGCAAGAAGTAATTTACTTTCAAAAGAAAACAGCAGCTGGAGTAGGCCATTTGACCTCTCAAGCCTGCCCCACCTTTCAACATGACTGATCTGCCTCAGCCCACATCTCCTCTTCTGTTCCACTTTCCTGTGGTCCTTAATTCCCTGATTATTCAAAAAATTATCCACCTCCCTTTTAAATATTTCAAAGATCAAGCTTATACAACCCTTATAGGTAGAGGATACCAGAGATTCTCACTGTAGTTTTAAAAGATGCCCCTTGCTATTTAACTCTTGCCCCAACAATACCCACCATTTTGAATTCCTCTCACCCACAGGAGCATCTTGATCTCACCTGTCTTGCTCCCTCATGTTCTTATATGCTTCATCATTTTTCGAAGAATAGGGATCCAATTTCTTTATTTGTTCATGATAAGACAACCTTCTCATCTCAGATATTAGTGTAGTGAATCTTTTCTACACTGCCTCCCAATGCTTGCAAAAGCTTTCTTAAAAATGGGACCAAAGCTGTGCACAACTCCCTGTAAAATTGTACCCGAACTCCAACCTTCTTGCAGTAAAAGCCAATTACATTCCTTATCTCTTGTTGCACTAGCTGACCAGGTTGTTGCGATTTGAACACAAGAAACCTATATCCCTCTTTAATCTTTCCCTAGTCAGACTTTAAATTCCTCTTACATAAGTGAATAACTTAACACTTTCCCCACATTAAAGCCCCTTGGTCGAGTTTTTGCCCATTTGCTCTATTTATCTATATCTTGCCCCAGCAGCAAAATATCCTCATTGTGACATGCCCTCCCACCTATTTTTGTGTCATCTGCAAAACTGGACATCTAATGCTTTGCCTCCTCCTCCAAGTCATGAGTGTAAATAGTAAATAAGTGAGGGCCAATAGTTGATCCTTGGGTTATATTCCTCCAATCTTAAAAAGTTTACTACAACTCTTTGTCTTCTATGCCACCCTTTAATTCGTACAAACACAACTCTCTTAACATGTGGCTTCTGATCTTGTGCACCAGTGTTTTTGATGGCACCTCGTCAAATGCCTCTTGAAATCAAAATATACAATCTCTACTGGTTTACCTCTATCAACTCTGCTTACAAGAGGATCATAGACGTGATCTACAAGTGATTGGAAGAAAACTAATAAAAACCATTTGGCTTAGGCTGTGAGTATTCTGGTTTTTGAAAGATTTCTGGAAATGGAAATTGCAACAAAGGACTGGAGGTTAGCAAATGTTAACCACTGTTAAAGAAACTGGAAAGGCACAGATGGAAGTTATAATAAATCAGATTGTGCAGAGTTATATGCACAGATTGAGGCTAATCAGTCCACTGTGCCAGAGTCTGCTCTTGGAAACAGTCCCCAGTATATTTCTAATCTCACACTCTATACACACAGCCGTCCAATCTTACTCATTTGACATTTAGTCATTTCCTCTTCAAAGTTATTTGGTCGTAATTTGGTCAAAATTACGGCAAAACGATTGCCATTTGCTTTAATTTTTGGCGAATATGGCAAATAAACAGTTAAACATCAAGATTAAAAATTGTTATATAATGATGGTCACATTCCATCTTAAAATTTTCTCTTGCCTGTTTTAATTGAAATAATCTTTTGATAGCATAATCTGACACTTCTACAAAACGTCTCTGCTTTGAAAACAATCTACTCTGTGGGGAAGCATTATCTGATTTTAAGTAGTATTACATTTCAGATTAATCCCATTGCTGTTTTCCCATGGTCTTCTTGTTGCAATTTCAAACCAATGCCCCCTTTTTCTCTCTTTAATTCTTTCTACTGGATTTGACTTTGGTAGCATCCATTCCAATATTGAGCTGTTTCCCACAGTTTGTGCTAATAACTGCTAATTCTTGCCCTGTTCACTCAGTTACTGGATGACTGGTTTACTTCACTGTGCAATTCCAAAACCAGTCAATTGCAAGTCTGATAGGTGATGCCCTTCTTTGCACTGCTGAAGCAAATTCTAGCTTGCAAGTGAAACTAAATCCCTCCACATTATAGCCGCCTACTGCGTTAAAAGAACTTCACCTCACCTTTGGTACTTTTGCCTGTTATCTTAAATTTGTGACCTCTGGTTTCTGACCATTTTGTTACTCGTAGCAATCTGAGGTTTCTGACTTTATGAAAACACTTCTAGATTAAACAATCAAATGAGGTATCAAATTTCTCCTTATCCAGTGCCGAGCAAATGAGAACACAACTTTTTTTTGCCTTGGCAGATTACAAAAGTTTCTGGTAATATCTCCCCTCTATTCTCTGTCAAGTCTGGATGTTCTGAAAGTTCACTACCCAGAAATTAGCACCAAACTTCATCTGGGGACAAACTTATGAATGTATAAAGTCCTGGATAGGTTTGAGGCTGTTTCAACCCAATGCAATAGGAATTAATATGTAGGGGAGCATGAAATTTAGTGTCATATGTGGACAAAAGGTGCACAAAGATTTGAAAAATGGACCAGGTCAAATAGAAATTAAAAAATATATATAATTTATAAGATTTTACACAACAACAAATTCTAGGCAAAATGCATAAAACATTAAATCATAGTTAGGTTATTCCATGGGGTTTTGAGCAGACTACAATAGATAGGGCCTAGCAATTTGGTAAATTAGTAATGATTTTATGAGTGTGAACAATATAGTTTTAAACTGCTGTCAAATCAGTAACTGGAGTGATGATGGTAGGGTGGAAGGGTGATGCACACAAGGCCAAGAAATTAAAGGAGAAATGATAAGAGAAAAATATTTACACACTATCGTTAGATCACCAATTCATTGGACACAAGAGGGTATTTTGATGGAGACTGTAACAATTTAGATGGATAAGAATTTGACAAGGAAGATTGTGAAAGAACATTGGAAAAATAAATGGGAATCGATAGTGCAGATATAAATTTGAATCAACACATCTTCTGGTCATTTGGTTTGATGCGCATAAGTCTAGTTGTGTGCATGATTCCAGTGACACAGTGTCACTGTCCAGTGACAGTTTCATTCTAAATAGCTCATGTGGAAGACATTGACATGTAACATACTGCACAGAAATATTCTGCGATACAGACCAGTTTTTTCTGCTGCCCGAACGTTGATATACTTTTTCCAAACGATCTATAACCAGACCTGAAAATGAAACATCATTTTTGATAGGATACAGTTTCATATATTAGAAATATAAGAGATGTTAAATGAATAACATTTTAGAACCTTTGAAAGGCACTTGCATTCAGTTTTAATATTTCACAAATTGATTGTTGGATTTAAACACAAAGAGTCAGAGCAACTCAGTAGGCCAGGCAGCATCTGTGGTAGCAGTAGATACAATAGCAACACATAAGTGGCATTTCATCAAGCACATGAAGAGGCAGGGGGGCATAGAGGGATACAGACCACATGCAGGCAATTAGGCTTAATTGTACTGGCATCATGGTAGGGGCAGAGATGGCGTTTCAGATCAGGACTCTTCTTCAGACTGATGTTTGTGGGTTTAAATGTCCTGTTCATGAAATAACGTGGAGTTCAGGATAGCTTCGCAGGTGTTGCTAAGCAATTGCTGCGTTAGTTAGACACTGGCCAGCTCTACTGCTCCCATGCCTGTGCTACTGCTGGGACTTCCACTGGGGAATTCCTCATGTCAACAGGACAGCTTAATCTTTGCAGGTTTCCCAGAACAGCAGTCCCATCAAAATAAATGGGAGGCACTGGGTGAAAGCTAGGCAAAGACTTGTTATTTACGTAAGCAAATTTCAATGGTTTAATTGTTTGCAACTGGGCCTGTGTTTTAAATGAAAATTAATGTAATTTAAAGCATGACCCAACTGTTCCTGAACATATTTGACATTCACTTTGAGTGACACCGACTGTGCTGACAACTGGTAAGCCCGGTACTCCACACAAACTTCCTCACGCACACCTTCTGATCAGTAACAAAAGACCGGCGGTAGAGTTGCTGCCTTAGAGCGGCAGAGACCCGGGTTCAATCCCAACCACGGGTGTTGTCTGTACAGAGTTTGTACGTTCTCCCCGTGGGTTTTCTCCGAGATCTTCGGTTTCTTCCCACACTTCAAAGACGTAGAGGTTTGTAGGTTAATTGGCTTGGTGTATGTGTAAAATTGTCCCTACTGTGTATGGGATAGTGCTAGTGTACGGGGTGATCGCTGGTCGGCGCGGACTCAGTTGGCCGAAGGGCTTGTTTCCGTGCTGTATCTCTAAACTAAACCAAACCATCAAATGAAGCAAAGAACATGCAGAATCTTAATCTAGCATGTCTTATTCGTATTACATAGAACAGTCCAGCACAGGAACAGGCCCTTTGGCCCACAATGTCTGTGCCAAACATGGTGCCAAGACCAAGTCTATCTTAATCCACTTAATCCATGTCTCTCCATTCCCTGCAGACCTACATGCCTATCTGAACGCCTCTTAAATGTCACTATTGTCCCAGCCTCCATCACCATCCCCGGCAGTGCGTTCCAGGCACCCACCACCCTCTGTGTTAAAAAACCTGTCGGCACATCTCCTTTAAACTTTGCCTCTCTCACCTTAAAGCTATGCCCTCTGGTATTTGATATTTCCATATGGGGAAATAGGTTCTGACTATCTGCCCTAACTATGCCAAATGTTCTTGGTTTTTCTTGGAGACTTTCATTGATTTTCCTTTTCTTTCTTTTCTATGTTACCACATTCTGTCCTTTCCCTCTTATTTCATCTTCATTCACTCAGTTTCTAATGCATCCTACTTCCTTCTTCGCTGTTCCTGTTTCTTTCCCTATTTTTAATAACAGAACAAATAGCACAAGGACAGTTCCCTCTGCACAGACCGTGATGCCAATCTAATTAATCTCATCTGCCTACATGTAACCATTATCCTTCTATTTCCTCCCTGTTTCTATGCCTGCCTAAATGCCTCTTAAACTTTGTCATTGTTTCTGCTTCTACCATTGCCTGGTACATTCTAGACATCTGCCATTCAGTGCGCAAAGAATCTCCTTTAAACGTTTTACCTTTCACCTTGAGGAGGTATTTCTTTAGTCAGAGGGCGGTGAATCCATGGAATTCATTGCCACAGAAAGCTGTGGGGGCCAAGCCAATGGATATTTTTATGGCAGAGATGGATAGGTACTTGATTAGTACGGGTGTCAGGGGCTATGGGAAGAAGGCAGGAGAATGGTGATGGGCCAAATGGTTTAATTCTGCTCCTATCATGTATGAATTATGAATTTATGAAACCTGTGATGTTTATATTTGACATTCCTATCCTGGGGAAAAAAACTCTGATTATCCACTCCACCTATGCCTCATAATTTTATATATATTATATATATATATATATATATATATATATATATATACTTCTATCAGGTCTTCCTTCAGCCTCGATTGTCCATTAAAAAAATCACCCAAGTTTGTCAAAACTCTTCTAAAATGTAATACTCTCTAATCCAGGAAACCTCCAAAGCTTCCTGTAGTGAAGCAACCGGAAAAGCACACAATGCTCCAAATCAGAATGGGTAAAGGACAAAGACCATTGTTTCTGACCTACATGAAACCCCAGACGTGCTGCTAAAAATCACAAAGCTGCTATTAATTCCCTGTTCAAAAATCATATGAAAAAGGAAATCAGTAAAGATTGATGCCATTTACCAGGAGGGAGCTGCTGAATACTTTCTGGGGCAAGTCCTCATCAAGATCATAAACACATTATGACTATTTAAAAACGGGAGAAGCACACTGACATTATTTGTAAGTAGCAAGCAATGAGGAGTCTGGACTGACAGAACAATATTATTATACCCTAAATGACAAAATACTTCTTTTTAATAACTGTAATCACCTGTGTTCATGTGGAAAGAATTTCCCTTCAACATAATATTCAATTAAGATACAATTATTTACGAGATGCTGCACAGAGAAACTAGTGCTATACTGACAATCGCATGGTGATTTCCTCTCCTGCTGCTCCTTTGTGTTGTAACAAAACCCAGGGAAACAGATGTGGAGGTTACAGTAGCGTTCATACCTTTCATTTTTAAGGATCTAACTGCATTACATAAACTCATGTTGAGCTACAAATGATATATATGCCTTGCGATGTACCCCTTCATTACATATGAGTTGTACTTTTCTTACATTACGTGAGACTTCTTTTAAAAACTGTTCATTTTTTGTCCATCTGTGCATCTCTATCAGAGCCAATATTTACTGCCCACCTCTAACTGCTCCGGACCATGTGTTGGTGAGCCACCTCCTCAAACTGCTGCAACCCTTCTGGTGAAGGTATACCCACACAGCTATTGATTAGGAAGTTCTAGGATATGTCAGGGGGAAATCCCCCCGCCACGGGTACCATGTAATCCCGTGCTACCTGCTCCATGGTCGGATAGTCGGCAACTAAACCGTCTCCCCCACCTGGTTTGCCAGATGAGGAGGGGGCTGTGGACCCCCAGCAGGACCAAAAACAAGACCTGTCAAAGGGCGGATGAGCTTCTAGCGAGCTAACGGCCATCCACACTTCAGTAGAAGTTGCGATCACTGTCGTACATGGCATTGTATGGAATGATGATAAAGCACACCCACCAAAATCCTATACTTCCAGCGGCGGAAGTCAGCAGGAACTGGAGGACAGAGATGTGTGGTGCGACCGTCACCGTTCCCGTCGGAAACCAGCACCACTGCGTCGCTAATGTTTTCAACGATGATGATGAGGATTTAAACCCAGCACATAATAAGGAAGTGCTGCACATCTCCAATTGAGTTTAGTGAATTTAGAGATACAGCACGGAAACAAGCCCTTCAGCACACGGCGGCCACGCCGACCATCCATCATCCATTCACGCTCCTTTTCTATGTACGAAGGAACTGCAGATGCTGGTTTATACCGAAGATAGACACAAAATGCTGGAGTAACTCAGTGGGACAGGCAGCATCTCTGGATAAAAGGAATAGGTGACGTTTCAGATTGGAACCCTTCTTTAGACTGAAAGATAGAGGTGGATGCAGTTACTGGAGGTAAGAAAAGGCAAGAACAAAGCAGGGCCGGCAACAGATGACCTCAGGAAGGATGGAGTCCACCGGCAACAGATCCCACCACTATCTTTCAGTCTGAAGAAGGGTGTCGACCCAAAACGTCACCTATTCCTTTTCTTCAGAAATGCTATCTGACCCGCTGAGTTACTCCAGCATTTTGTGTGTATCTGCTGGACAAAGGTTGCAGAATATGGTTGTGTATATTTCTGATGCTGCTGATCATCAAGGATGTTCAGTATTGGGCTCTCAGATCCGTTCCAAATCATTCCATTTTGGACAACTGATTTTTCTGATGATAGAGACGAGTAGTTATCTTACTTTTCACACACACTGTATAGCTGGCTGATTTTCCCCCACGTTTTATTTGGTGAATGTGTTGGAGCAGCTTGGCTGTACGCCTGGCTATTTCTGCTGCAAGTCTTCATGACAGCAACAAAGACGTTGTCTGGTTCTGTAGTGTTGTGTATTCAGAATTTTCAGACATTTCTTGATGTCATGAGGAGCGTGAAACTGCAGTTAATCAGTAAACCAATCAGCGAAAACAAGGTCATCCTGGAGGTCACAGATTTCTTCAAGAGCAAAATATCAGAAACATGTAGTTTTTTAATTATCACAATATATCAAATTATGGATTTCTATGCATCCCTCTGATGATCCATTAGCAGGAAAGATGCTTAGAACATCTGTCTCCTTATCTTTCATTTCTATTTACATCCACTAAAAGCATCTCCCTTTCTGACAAACCTTTAATTGCCAAATTCTCCTACAGTGACACACAATTCATTTATTTCTTAACTCCTGAGAATCCAGTGGCAGTCGTTTTATTTAAAAAAACACAAGATAAATCCAAATGGAAGATGAAAGAGTACTTACAAAATGTGCAGAACTAGGGTTTTAAACTCAGGATAAGAAAGATTGTGATTCATCGTGGCTTGGGGGGGGAAACAAGTAGTGGGCGATTTACTCGAATGTATATAAAAGCTGAGGGTACCTTTCAAAGGGATTCTAGTCAAGTGGAGTTTGCTACAATCCTGTTTCACAGATGACAAATGGATGCAGTATTATCTAGATTCCTTCAAGGAAATGTTATATTCCAATTGTTTGCGCAGGCATATATACAGTGGCTTGCAAAAGTATTCATACCCCTTGAACCTTTCCACATTTTGTCATGTTACAACCACAAACGTAAATGTATTTTACTGGGATTTTATGTGATAGACCAACACAAAGTGGTGCATAATTGTGAAGTGGAAGGAAAATGATACATGATTTTCAAATTTTTTTACAAATAAAAAACTGAAAAGTGTGGCGTGCAAAAGTATTCAGCCCCCCCGAGTCAATACTTTGTAGAACCACCTTTCGCTGCAATTACAGCTGCAAGTCTTTTGGGGTATGTCTCTACCAGCTTTGCACATCTAGAGACTGAAAATTTTGCCCATTCTTCTTTGCAAAATAGCTCAAGCTCAGTCAGATTGGATGGAGAGCGTCTGTTAACAGCAATTTTCAAGCCTTGCCAGAGATTCTCAATTGGATTTAGGTCTGTACTTTGACTGGGCCATTCTAACACATGAATATGCTTTGATCTAAACCATTCCATTGTAGCTCTGGCTGTATGTTTAGGGCCGTTGTCCTGCTGGAAGGTGAACCTCCGCCCCAGTCTCAAGTCTTTTGCAGACTCTAACAGGTTTTCTTCCAAGATTGACCTGTATTTGGCTCCATCCATCTTCCCATCAACTCTGACCAGCTTCCCTGTCCCTGCTGAAGAAAAGCATCCCCACAGCATGATGCTGCCACCACCATGTTTCACAGTGGGGATGGTGTGTTCAGGGTGATGTGCAGTGTTAGTTTTACGCCACACATAGCGTTTTGCATTTAGGCCAAAAACATAAATTTTGGTCTCATCTGACCAGAGCACCTTCCTCCACATGTTTGCTGTGTCCCCCACATGGCTTGTGGCAAACTGCAAACGGGACTTCTTATGGCTTTTTTTCAACAATGGCTTTCTTCTTGCCACTCTTCCATAAAGGCCCGATTTGTGGAGTGCACGACTAATAGTTGTCCTGTGGACAGATTCTCCCACCTGAGCTGTGGATCTCTGCAGCTCCGCCAGAGTTACCATGGGCCTCTTGGCTGCTTCTCTGATCAATGCTCTCCTTGCCCGGCCTGTCAGTTTAGGTGGACGGCCATGTCTTGGTAGGTTTGCAGTTGCAATCTGACTGAGCTTGAGCTATTTTGCAAAGAAGAATGGGCAAAAATTTCAGTCTCTAGATGTGCAAAGCTGGTAGAGACATACCCCAAAAGACTTGCAGCTGTAATTGCAGTGAAAGGTGGTTCTACAAAGTATTGACTCAGGGGGGCTGAATACTTTTGCACACCACATTTTTCAATTTTTTATTTGTAAAAAAATTTGAAAACCATGTATCATTTTCCTTCCACTTCACAATTATGCACCACTTTGTGTTGGTCTATCACATAAAATCCCAATAAAATACATTTACGTTTGAGGTTGTAACGTGACAAAATGTGGAAAAGTTCAAGGGGTATGAATACTTTTGCAAGCCACTGTATATTATGTAAATTTCGGCAAACAGCAGCAAATGAACCAGCACAAAAATCTGCGCACAAGCTGCCAAGCCTTTTGCCATCAGTCTACATTTTAATGTTTTGTTAATATAAAGCAGGATAAAATTGTAAATTGGTTTGATAAGGTAACAAATGTTTCAAAAGGCCTCAATGTAATATTTCTCAAAGTCTGATAAAATAATGTACCAACTAAACAATGTTAAATGCTCTACCGAGTGTTTTGTCTGTCTCAACACTGCAGGCAAAGATATCAGCTGGAAATTGTTTCCCTTGGAAGAGTGCTGATGTGGTACTTCCCCATCATGGATGTATGCTACATTAGTTCTTTTCACAATATGCAAGGTTATTGAAACAGAAATAACATCATAATGAAAGTGCCATCAAATATTCTCAACCGTGCAGAGATAATGCAGAAATATTTTTTGAATCCTGCCCACTGCGTGATTTAAAACGACTACATTACTTCATTGTTAATCCTGCAAACCTGCTTCCAAATATTTCTGGAGCTCTTTATATCTCCTCCTGCACATTTCCTTGCTGGATCTGACCTAATGTGCGCACCAGCTTGCTGCCAGAGCAAGAGTTCATTCTCATTGCTCTCAAATTGGCCCCAGTTCAAATAAACCATGCATCAAACAGACAATTGATCCCGCGCAAAAATATTACTTCTTCGTGCATTTATAAAGAGCATAGGATGTGGGAGCGGAATTAGGCCATTCAGCCCATCGCGTCTACTCCGCCATTTGATCACGCTGATTTGTTTTTCCCCCTCTTATCCCCATTCTCCTGCCTTCTCCCCGCAACCTTTACTAATCAAGAACCCATCAATCTCCGCTTTAAAAATACCCAATGACCTGGCCTCCACAGCTGTCTGTGGCAATGAATTCCATAGATTCACCACCCTCTGGCTAAAGAAATTCCTCATCATCATCATCGTTGAAAACATCAACGGGCACGGTGCCTTACGACAGTGATCGCAACTTCTACTGAAGTGTGGATGGCCGTTAGCTCGCTAGGAGCTCATCCGCCCTTTGACATGTCTTGTTTTTGGTCCTGCTGGGGGTCCACAGCCCCCTCCTCACCTGGCAAACCAGGTGGGAGAGACAGTTTAGTCGCCGACTATCCGACCATGGAGCAGGTAGCACGGGATTACATGGTACCCGTGGTGGGGGGGAACTCCCCCCGACCTGACCTTAAATCCTAGAACTTCCTAATCAATAGCTGTGTGGGTATACCTTGGACTGGAGAACATCAATCAGACCCTACTGCCTGGGAAACTGAAGCTCTGGTGCCTACAGTTTGGACTCCTTCCTCGGACAATGTGGCCACTGACCGTTTATGAAGCCCCAATAACAACTGTGGAGAAGATGGAGCGAACCATAACTTCATACGTGAAGAAATGGCTCGGTGTCCCACGATGTCTAACTAACATCGGCCTCTATGGCAAAGGGGTCCTGGAACTACCTCTCACTAGTCTAACAGAGGAATATAAGTGTTCTAAAGTAAGACTCCAGATGACACTGAGGGACTCTAGAGACAAGATCATCAGTGCTGTTGCGCCGCCCCTAGCAACTGAGGCACAAAGACATAGTGGGGCAAGTCCAGCAGGGAAGAGGAGGCTTTGGCCTTACGACAAGTAAACCAACTTGGCGAAAGGCCACAACATCAGAGCGGAGGACGTTGGTGGTTGAGGAGGTGCGGCGACAGGAGGAGGCCGCAAGAAGTGCAAAGGCGGTCTCTCTTGCCAAGCAGGGGCAATGGATGCAGTGGGAAGGTGTGGAGCGGAGGAAGATCAGCTGGAAAGAACTATGGGAAATGGAAGCAAGCAAGATCAGCTTCATCATCAGAGCGACATATGACGTGCTTCCATCACCAAAGAACCTCCATCAGTGGTACAGCGAGGATCCAACCTGTGCCATCTGCCCAACTCCAGCGACCCTCAAACACATCATGGTAGGCTGCAAGACCAGCCTCACGCAAGGGAGATACACGTGGCGGCATAATCAGGTACTAAAAAGCCTGGCATCAGCCCTTGAGAACAGGCGGTGTGCGACCAACTCCTTGCCTCCGAGAGCAAGCAACCCTCCCCTAAGGGTAATAACCTTTGTCCGAGAAGGACAGAAAACTTCTAAACTTCCTTCCACCAGATCAGAAGAAGGAAGCCAATGCAGGGCCCGTGACTGGAGGATGCTGGCGGACATCGGCCGACAACTAATTTTTCCACCTGAAATTGCTTCCACCACCCTCAGGCCAGACTTGGTGTTCTGGTCCCCTTCACAGAAGACTGCTTACATCATAGAGCTCACAGTTCCATGGGAGAACTCTGTTGAGGAGGCCTATGAGCGTAAGAAGCTGCGCTACGCAGAGCTTGCAGCAGAGGCAACGCAGCGTGGCTGGAACACCAAAGTCTATCCAGTTGAAGTGGGATGCAGAGGATTTGTTGCGTCATCTACCATCAGACTGCTGAAGGAGCTTGGAATCCACGGTCAGGCTCTGCGGAAGACCATAAGATCACTCTCAGAGGCGGCTGAAAGAAGCAGCCGGTGGATTTGGCTCAAGCGGAAAGACCCATGCTGGGCCCCAAGTATGTCGGGGTGAATCTTTGGGACGGTTTGACACGGGACATGCGCTGAGGGTTGATCATCCTGCAGCGGGCCGCCCTTGTGGAGGGTGTATAGTGTTAAAAGGCCGAAACACCCAGTGACTATACACCCTCCAAAAGGGGGCCCGACTGCCAGGATGATCAACCCTACAGCGCATGTGTCCGTGTCCCAAACCGTCCAAAGGATTCACCCCGACATACTTGGGGCCAGCATGGGTCTTTCCGCTTGAGCCAAATCCCACCGGCTGCTCTTTCAGCCGCCTCTGGTTCCCTGACCTGTGGATTCCAAGCTCTCAGCAGTCTGATGGTAGATGGCTCACCAACACATTATCCGGAGCAGTTAGAGGTGGACATGTTAGCAGTTAGAGGTAGACTGGGCTCTGATAGAGATGCACAGATAGACAAAAAATGAAGTTTTTAAAAGATGACGTAATGTGAGAAAAGTACAACCCATACATAATAAATTCCTCATCTCCATTCTAAAGGTAGGCCCTTTTATTCTGAGGCTGTGCCCTCTGGTTCTAGACTCTCCCATTACTGGAAACATCCTTTCTACTTCCACTTATTTATAGGACTAATAACTGGTCTCTGCAAGGACAATAGGCCAAGATAAGATTCCATTTTACGAACTTGAAGGGCACACTAGCGCCAGAATCGTGGCGACTCTATGTACTGCCTCGGTGGTCTACTATTCTTGCATTACAAATTATTTATGATTGTGTTTATGTACAGAATTTCATGCAGAAACAAAAGAATTTCACTGTATCGAGGTACATGTGCAATAAAGTACCACTGAACCATTGAATACTCGTGAAATTAATTTGACAAGAGTACAAACTTGTGCTGCAAGCCATATAAATATCATCCTTTTGGCCAACTCACCTTCTCCAGTTATGAAATTAGGTCCTTCTCTCTTCAGCAAAATGCTCAAGAGCACAGCTTGCGTGGCAAGTGAGTTGGATTCCTGAAGAAAATGAGTAAAACTTTGCTGAAACTCTGAGTAATAGTGTGATTTAGTACAAAATATAATTTTATATTAATATATTTTTTTAATTAATTAATAGAGCAGTTCACATTCATTTTTTGAATCTAGGATGTGAATGGATATAAAGTCAGAGACCTCATGTGAAAACATTAAGATGGTGTCTTTGTGTGCTGAAGCCAGTGAAGGATCGCTATCCAATACAATCGCACTAATGATTTAAATCTGTTTTCTATCTGTAAATCTAACTCCATATTCTCTTTGTATCTTTCCCCTTGTTTCTACCCATTGTACTTAATGTTGACTTGATTGGATTAATGTATACCATTGCCTGATTTGATTGGATAGCATGCAAAACAAGCTTTTCTTTGCAAAGACATAAAGTGCTGGAGTAACTCAGCGGGTCAGGTAGCACCAAAGATCCTGTAGCGAGCAAGATAGATCACTCGACGAAAAAGACGTAGTACGGTCATGGGCAGATTCATGGGTAATTTCCCTCGGCCCCATTTCCGTAACCGGCTTCCGTCTCCGCACCAAAGATCCCATCATAGTGGAGCAAAGATAATAGTGCGGAGACGGAAGCCGGTTACGGAAACATCCTCCGTAAAAATAAAAGTTCTTTTGGTAAAAATCTTCTCATTTTCAGAATTATAATTTATTAACACAAACTGTTCCCCCGCAACGTTGATTACACTGTGAGTCGGGTCAGGTCGGGTTACTGAAATGGATGAAAAAAAGGCCCACGTTCAGCTCCGTTGCGTACTACACGTCAGCCCATTGCATTTAGCAGGAGTGGTCTATCTATAGGATCTTTGGGTAGCATCTCTGGATTGATGATGTTTCGGGTAGGGACCCTTCTTCAGGCAGAGTCCGAATTATCCATGATCTCCAGGGATGCTGCATGGCCCTCTGAGTAACAGGCCCTTAAGTCTCTGTTTTGTAAACCAGCATCTGTAGATCCTTGTTTCTATATTTTGGAAGCTTTTCTTTGTACATCAGTACTGGTGTCAATAATAAACCTAACCCTAAAACAATGATAAAATGTAACAGTGCTATCCTCATTATTGGTTATTTCTACCATATCATTGCCTGCTTCACCTCTGAAAGGCTAAACCAGCTGTTCAGATACCCCTGGATCTTAATGGTGAGGCCCAAGGGAGCTGTGCATGGGCCTGAACACCTTACCCTTCTAAATGCCCATGGTACAACTGAGAGACAATAAAGCATAACAACCCGCACTATCATCTATTTAAGCTAGTACAGCATTTCAATATTTTTAATTTTAAAATAGAATTAGACAAATCAATATATAGTTAGGTTTATAAATAAAATCAACTGAAACTGTACTTTTATATTAAATATTGTTATCAGGATTATCACCTGCAGATATTTGTGTCAAGTGTGAATTGTGTAAATCACAATTATGAAGGAAAAGTTGTCTGCAGCAGTAACAATGGAATATTTGAATTGTATGATAATCACGTGAAGATTATTGCCATTCTGCTATGGTTCTGGACATTAGCACAGATAACGTCATTTGTTTATATCTGGGCGGCACAGTGGTACAGTTGCTGCCTTACAGCACCATAGACCCGGGTTCCATCTTGATTACGAACGCTGCCTGTACAGTTTGCACGTTCTCCCTGTGACTGCATGGGTTTTCTTCCGGTGCTCCGGTTTCTTCCGGGTGCTCCGGTTTCACTTCAAAGAAGCACGGGTTTGTGAATTAATTGGCTTCAGCAAAATTGTAAATTGTCCCTAGTGTGTAGGATAGTGATAGTGTATGAGGTGATCACTGGTTGGCGTGGACTCGGTGGGCCAAAGTGCCTGGTTCAGAGCTGTATCTCTAAAACCTAAAGTCTAAATCCCGCTATCTTGTGAATGTTGCAAATTCATCACTTTTCTTTAATGGTTTTAAATGCTGATCTTCCTTGGCAACTATAATATATCTTAGATTGATACAAAAGGCAGCTAAAAGACTCATTGGTGCACATGCTGAATCCTACACTGAGAATTGAATGCTAGGCTAAAATAAAATTGCCCCTCATGTGTAGGTGTGGATAACATAGAATTAGTGTGAGCAGATGATCGGTGGGCCGAAGGACCGGCTTCCATGTTGTAATTTTCATTTAATCAATCGATCTCACAGCAACACAACAGGCACACCATTTCTCTCTGGTATAACACAGATTTACGTTTAAGGAACCAGTACATATTTCCATAAAGAATGACAAGTAAATGTAATTTGTTTCCTTACAGACAGTTTATTGAGGATTTCCGCTGTTGACCTAAACTTCCACTCAGCCGGGTCTATATCCAAATGTTCCACCAGGCTTGGAATACTTGCTATACTTGACTTACGCTTCACTTTTGAATGTTTCGGAAATTCTAGTTCTTCCAAACCTTGGAACTGCGGAATTCTGAAAAACAATTTCCCGTTATTAGTTATGCTGTCGAAAGGCAGTATAAAATAAAAGACAATTCCAAAAAGAATTAGATGGAACATACTCTTCCTCTTCACTTATCCGAAGGAAGTCTAGCTGTTCCACGATTGCTCCAGATATTAAAGTCTGCAATACAAATTATAAGAAGTTTGCTAAATGAAAACAATGTAATATTATCAAAGGTAGACAAAAATGCTGGAGAAACTCAGCGGATGAGGCAGCATCTATGGAGCGAAGCAAATAGGCAACGTTTCGGGTCGAAACCCTTCTTCAGACCCGAAACGTTGCCTATTTCCTTCGCTCCATAGATGCTGCCTCACCTGCTGAGCTTCTCCAGCATTTTTGTCTACCTTCGATTTTCCAGCATCTGCAGTTCCTTCTTAAATGTAATATTATCAATCCTTTTTTATGTTGTGAACATTATGCTAGTACGATCCAGATGCAATTAGCAAAGGAAATTAAATTAATTCATTCGTATCTAGGCACATCAAAAGTAAATGCTGCAAAAACACACAATTGGACATTATTTTATAAATTATGTTGGATATAAATTTGAGCATCGCATTTGAGCAAAGGCAACAATTCAAAATTCACCGGAATAGCTGATGTTGATATCCTGAATCGAAAAAAAGCCTTACTTCACCAGCCAAAATGGTAATTTCTGTGCCAAATATATTGACGTTGAAGTTCTGGCTAGACTTGAAACACCTTCAATTCTTTCCCATCAGAACTGCCCCCTCCATCGACTCTTTTAAGTCAAGATTAAAGACTTATCTATACTCCCAAGCCTTTCCTGACGTCCTCTGAGTGAGGGCTACATGTATATATGTATGTAGTTTGTTTTGTTTGTGCTATTCTTATAACAAATGTAAAGCACTTTGGCCAACGAGAGTTGTTTTTTAAATGTGCTATAGAAATAAATGTGACTTGACTTGACTTGACTTCAATGCACCACATTCCTCACTATTATATTACATTAGGTCACTCTCTTTAACTAGATAACCAGATTTTATCTAACACAATAATTTCCTGGAACCATTTTTACCTGGAGCGCCATCTGATTGCAACATTTCTAGGTTGTTTTACGCCACCCCTCCAGTAAAATGTCAATCACACTCCCAATGATATCTTCTTTGAGATGAATTGGCTGACACTGCCATCATCTCCAAAATGTTTATCCTGCATCATTTCAGAGCATTGCTAGTGGCTATTAGGTGATATTATCCCTTGGCATGACTAGGGTTAGGCAGTCACAAACCAACCAAGCTTCAACCCGGTCCGCAATAACCCAGCTGATCTACATCGGTGAGACCAAGCGGAGGCTTGGCGATCGTTTCGTCGAACACCTCCGGTCGGTCCGCAATAACCAACCTCAGCTCCCGGTGGCTCAGCACTTCAACTCCCCCTCCCATTCTGTATCTGACCTCTCTGTCCTGGGTCTCCTCCATGGCCACAGCGAGCAACACCGTAAATTGGAGGAAATGCACCTCATATTCCGCTTGGGCAGTCTACATCCTGGGGGCTTGAACATTGAATTCTCCCAATTCTGCTAGCCCTTGCTGTCCCCTCCCCTTCATCAGCCCTCTGGTTGTCTCCTCCCCTCCCCCAGCCCTCGGGCTCCTCCTCCGCCTTTTTCCTTTTTTCCTTTCTTCCCCCCCACCCCCTATCAGTCTGAAAAAGGGTTTCGGCCCGAAACGTTGCCTATTTCCTTCGCTCCATAGGAGCTGCTGCACCCGCTGAGTTTCTCCAGCATTTTTGTGTACCTTCAAGCTTCAACAATGCTATTCGGTCTACACAGCTACATGAACAAAGTTGAAACTTCTGCAGACTATTGCAGAACTCTGTGGGGGATTAGTGCTCAAGTGAAAACTGCTCCATATGAGTACAGGAATTACTACTGAGCTAGACAGTACAATTTAAACGTCTGAGAACAACATGATGGCTGCTTCCTTGGTAATCCCTCAGGCTGAGCATTTTGAATAGTAGCTTCAGGCTAGGTATTGCTGACAACTCAGGCAAAGTTGGGGATCTTGAAAGAGCAGGCATTGAACTGCTGACTTCAAAGTCAGACTGGCACCCAGTCATACTTGGACTGCTCTAACAATAACGGTCATGATCTCCATCACATTCAATCTTTCAAGCACTGGTTCTACTGGTTCTACCCTAAAGATTCAGGTCACTGATGTTCTACGTTCCAGGAATAGATTCTTCCATGAGTCTGAAGAAGGGTTTCGGCCCGAAACGTTACCTATTTCCTTCGCTCCATAGATGCTGCTGCACCCGCTGAGTTTCTCCAGCATTTTTGTGTACCTTCCATGAGATGAATTGGCTTGCACTACCATCTTCTCCAAAATTCAGGCAGTGATAAACTGCTGATATAGACTCAAAATACTGGAGTAACTCAGCAGGTCTGGCAGCATCTCTGGAAAAAGAAATAGGTGATGTTTCGGGTCGAGACCCTTCTTCAAACATGTTGAAGGATCTGATGAGGGATCTCAACCCGAAACGTCACCTATTCATATTCTCCAGAGATGCTGCCTGACCTGTTGAGTTACTCCAGTATTTTGTGTCCATTTTCGGTGTGAACCAGCATCTGCAGTTCCTTCTTACACAGTGATAAACTGCTGTTTTGTGTCATTTTGGGGACTCGACAAGTTGTGACAGACAACCAGAAGAATTTTAAACAGAAAGCCCCACTTCATTCAGAGTAAATCATTTTTGCCAAACGAATCCTCGGGCACTACTCCCCGAGGGATGGACCTTAAGAGATGAGTGCCATCTTTTACTTCATTGGCTTGTTTCCGGCTCATATTCCATGAAATCTAATTGAGCGTTACTGAAATCTAATTGAGTGCTGTTACCATGACAACAGCAGGACACCAGCAGAGAATGTTCATGGCCTTCTCAAAATATGATTCACTGTTTGTACAGTATATAATCACACCATGGCCCACATCAACTTCGTACTTATGATCACCTGCTGTAAGCTATGTAACATAGCCAACAGGAGAGCTCAAGTTTGCTTGTGGGCTACATTTGAGTAGGAGTAGGGGTAGGTCACTTGGCCCCTTGAGCCGATTCCACCATTCAGCATGATCATCACCTTGGAAAGAGACAATAGACTACAGATGTTGGGATCTGGAGCGACAAAACAAACTGCTGGAGGAACCCAGCATTCAGGCAGCTTCTGTGCAGGCAAAGAGATGTTGGTAGTTTTGGTTTGAGACCCTGTGTCAGGAGATAGCAATTATAAAGTGTTGAGGTGAAGGGGTGAAGCAGGAGCTAGCAAGTGATAGGTTGTCAAGCTGCAGAAGATTTGCTAGGTGGATCTCAACTCTGTAACCTCAACTCAGGCGGCATGGTGGCGCATCGTTAGAGTTGCTGCCTTACAGCGAATGCAGCGCCGGAGACCCGGGTTTGATCCTGACCAAGGGTGCTGTCTGTACGGAGTTTGTATGTTCTCCCCGTGACCTGCGTAGGTTTTCCCCGAGATCTTCGGTTTGTTGGTTAATTGGCTTGGTAAATGTAAAAATTGTCCTTAGGTTGTGCAGGATAGCATTAATGTGCAGGGATCGCTGGTCGGCGAGGACCTGTTTCCGCGCTGTATCTCGAAACTAAACTCTGCATTTGTATTCTGGGTAATTATTTCCCACCTTCACTTTTTCCCTTCAATTTCAGTGGATAATTGAACGAAATAAGAGAGTGATTAAAAAAAAGCCTGGACATAACCAATATGAAGATTTCAGTCATGATTCTCAGATTACAGTGACTCGGTGCCAACAAAAATTCTTTAAAAGGCGGAAGCAACCCGCAAAGTCATAGACTGGAAAGTTCCCATACTGTTGCACGCTGGCTGAGAGGGTTCTTTAAAGAATTATCGGAAATCCACATCAGCTTTGATTCAAACTGAAAGTCTTTTATATATACATTACTGTTCTCTTAATGTTAGGCAATACAATTCAAAATACTTCATAGACTTTATTAGTCTAAATTGAACAAGATCTTCCCAAATGTCTCTCCTATCTGTGATAAATGTCTCCTCCAAGAAGCGACTATAACCCATTCTTTTGTTTCCTGCACAAAATTACAAAACTTTTGATGGGGAATTTTTGATATCTTTTCCAAAATACTTAAATCTAAATTGGATCCCGATATAAAACTGATCACACTAGGTATGTATGTCAGAGGCCTGTTCTGTGCTAACGATATTTCAAAGACGTTTCCTTAACTATGGCCTAATAACGGCGAAAAAATTAATACTTAAATTTTGGAAACAGCCAACAGTCCCTACAGTTAAAATGTGGATCACAGACATGTCCGAGACACTACATTTGGAAAATATTAGGCTTGTCTTGGCAGAAAAACCAGTTCAATTTCTTAAGACATGGACACCCTTTTTCCGAATTCTTACAACAATAGTATGGTGCAACACAAATTTAAATTTATATCCGATGCTGGGTAGGGTGAGGTGGGCGGGGCGAGGGGCAAGGTATATCTCCACCTTTCTTTTTCTTTTTAAAAAAAAATCTATATCTTTCTGCCACATTGCTTTGGTAGTTTGGGGATTTTCTTTTGTTCTTCTTCAATCTAGATTTTCACTTTCTACTTCTTTTCTTTCTTCTTTTCTTTTTTCATTTTCATAATTTAGGTTATGGTTAAAAATGAAGCTGTACAATAAAATGCATAATTTTAGATGCCGAATGTTTTATCTCTGTACAATTGCTTCTAACAAAAAAAAAATAATTAAATTAAATAAAAATGTAAAAAAAATTAAAGCTTTGATCCAAACTACCTGTGGATATAGGCACCACGTATCAAGTAAGGAGCATTGCCTCAAAGGAACAAATTGTTGGCATTCAGGATTCTTTACCATTTCAATCCGTCGTGTTAATTAGTCTGTCCTGGAGGCACTACAACAGATTAATGTCTGTTTAATAATGGAGAAGCATTCCAATTATTCCAAATAAGGTGGTTCTTGAGATTCCCTTAATTTAATTGTTTGAGTTAATACCAGCTAGAAACATAATGACCAACAACTGATCCAATAATAGATCCAATCTCTGCAAACAAATACAGTTTTCAACCAATTAGTCGGAACTCTTGGTTATGGGAAAAAACTGTGATAAATGCATGTGTTCTCAAAACCTATATCCCTTCTGGACACCGTTCAGAGCCACTGAACTCTGTATCAGTCAACCAGTGACAAGGGAAAACTTCCATCAAAGCTCACAACATTTGTTAATATAAAGACTACATCACCCTGCTTTGAGCACTCTACCACTATCACTCTAGATTTTGTGATTCCAGTGAAGAGGAAGCCTCGACAATAAGTCAATGTTACAAATGGCTGTTGTAACAATGTGAAAGGGATCTATTTCTGACAGGGAAACTTATTTAGTAATTGATTGACCCACAGTCAGATTAATTCACTGTAGTTAACCATGGAACAATAAGCATGATAGCCTAGTTATCACAGTTATCGGAATCATCTTTGGAAATCTAAGCAATGACTGAGTACAACTGAAGAAGCATTACCTTATTCCATCTCCACATTTCAAATGAGTGGGAAATTCTGCGAACCGTTCATCACATGTGTGTTATGAGGCCGTGCAATCTGCTAATAATCTCCATCCTTTTCTATATCCACCTTCGTAATATTCTCTTCCTGCCATATTTCATCAGCACTGACACCCTCATCCATTTATGTTGCAACCTTTTTCAGACTATAATTCCAATTTATACCATGCAATTAACTTGAACTCACCCTAAGCTCCGCAGCCCAAGCACAAATTCATAAAACATAGAAAGGTACAGCAGAGGGTCAGGCCCTTCAGCCCCCAATGTATGTGCCAGCCTTGATGCCAGATTAAACTAATTTCATTTGTGTCCATGTGATCCATATCCCTCCATTCTCTGCATATTTGTGTGCCTATCTAAAAACCTCTTAATTGCCATTACTGTATCTGCCTCCACCACCATCCCTGGCAGTGCGTTCCCGGCACCCACCACCCTCTGTGTAAAAAAAAACTTGTCCTACACGTCTCCTAAAACGTTGCCCCTCCCATCTTAAAGCTATGCCATCTAGTGTTTGATATTTCCACCCTAGGGAAAAGAAACATTCCAGTAGTCTTACACCTCAATTTCCTTACCGACCAATTCTTGCTCTTGATCCAGCAACACTTCAATTTTATGATTCTAATCTTTGCTTTCAAATCTCTCAAGGTCATGTCTCTCTCCCTTTCTTCCAGCTAAACTATTGAGATCTTTTTGAACTTCCATTTCTACCTTCCCGATTTCAGTTTCTGCTATTATGTTTCATGTGTCTAAACTCTTAACACCGTAGGATGCTGTCTAAACATCTCTATCTCTTTACTTTCATCTGAATGGCATAATCCTACAGACCCCTTCCAACGGCACTTTGGAAGTACTTCACCAGAAGGATGTCAGCAGTTCAAGAAGACTGTTCACAAATGGTGAGGAAGGGTGGGTGACAAACGCTAGCCTTGCCCGTATGTCACTGATCGAAAAAATGAATGAAAAAGGAAAAGATTTCTGAAAATCAGTCACTTTTTACTTACCTGTCGTGAAGTCTCCTTACATGATCATGAGTAAGTTAATGGTCCCATGAAGTGCCTTGGGAATATATTAAAATAACTCTATAAATCTAGGTTGTTGTTGTACCCGACTAGATCAGCCTTCATTCCTTTCTAGGCTCATTTTTTATCTATCTCTATTCAATGTATAGAGTTGTAAAAGCTGATTATCCAGAAAACTTGCCATCCTTGATCATATTTTAGACGCTGGGAGCAAGTAGACGTACTGAATTTCCCAAGAGGAAAATAAATCAAATCTGTGTTGTAAATGTTCATTTTTTTCATTGTAACATTGGAAATCATTCTGGCAGGACAATTTATCATATTTCCATCTGCATATTATCATTTAAGAAAGCACTAGCAGCTGGAATACGATGCGAAGAAACACTTGGATTTATATAACGCCTTCCACCTCTTCCCGTTACCTCAAAGTATGTTACAGAAACTGCAAACGTATCATTACGTGAGAGACAGATGAATCAATTTGCCAACAGAAGATTGCAACAAATAGTTAGCTGACAAGGAACAGTCTTTTTTTATGACGTAGTTTGCAGTATGATCACTGGTCAGGATATCAAGAACATTTGCTCAAAAATAATATATAAAGCCCCCGTCCCACTGTGCGAGGCAATTCAAGAGTTCTCCCGAGTTCAAAACAAAAATCGGAGTCGTGGTAAGTACGCAGAATGTACTTACCAGGAACGTCGGAGCTCGGGACGTCTCTTAGCGGCTCGTAACGCTAACGGCAGGTACCCCGAGTACCCACGAACGGCCATTACCGTAATTCTCCGAGTTCGAATCAGGGGAAACTCGGGAGAACTCTTGAATTACCTCGTACAGTGGGATAGGGGCTTAACTTAGCAAATCTCCAAATAAATGAACACATTCATTATTTGTTTAAGGATCTATAAAATAATTGGGCTGGAGTCATAAGAGACTGTAGATGCAGGAATCTGCAGTAATAAACACACTGCTGGAGGAACTCAGCAAGATGAGCAGCATCTGGGCATTACTGATATCCACAGATTGTAATCATGATGATTGAATTTACACCCCATTAAAGGTTCATGTTTTGACCTTGACATACCTGAAGTCTATCGACATGAACTTTTACTCCCCCAACGATGCCATTTTTAAAAGCTGACAACATGTCCAAAATAGGATTGAGTCGACTCCCCCTAAATGAAAAAAACAATTAACCGATTTAGATTTAGGAATAGTAAGCCATCAGGAGGAAAGAAAATGCAATAGAAAGTAATCCTAACAGAAGACCATCTTACTTTATGTTATCTTCACGGATTAGAACGAGGAATAGTGGTCGTCGATTCATCTTCCAATATTGCTTAATAAACAGCAGTAAATTCTGTGGATCAAAATGATAAACATTACAGGAATTATATACATTTCAAGAAATGTTAGTGTAATTATCTACAGTGCCCTCCATATTGTTTGGGACAAAGATCCATCATTTATTTATTTGCCTTTGTACTCCACAATTTGAGATTTGTAATAGAAAAAAATCATATGTGATTAAAGCGCACATTGTCAGATTTTATTAAAGACCATTTTTACACATTTTGGTTTCACCATGTAGAAATTACAGCTGTGTTTATACATAGTCCCCCCATTTCTTTTGACAAAAGATACTGCAGATGCCTGAATCTTGAGCAAAACACTAAGTATTAGAGAACTCAGCAGATCAGTGGAGGGAATGGACAAGATATCTCCAACGTCATTTTTGAAAGACCCTCTCTCATTGCTACACCTCTGTGATTCCCTAGTCTGAAGAAAGGTCCCAATCCAAAATGTCACCTGTCCATTCCCTCCCCAGATGCTGCCTGACCTGCTGAGTTCCTCAAGCACTTTGTGCTTTGTTACTAATAAACTATCATAATTTTATTCATATCCACAAGCAATATTATTACTGATTACACAGCTTCCGGTTTATTGAAGGTACACATAAATGCTGGAGAAACTCAGCGGGTGCAGCAGCATCTATGGAGCGAAGGAAATAGGCAACGTTTCGGGCCAAAACCTTTCTTCAGACTGATAGGGGGTGGGGAGAAGAAAGGAAAAAAGGCGGAGGAGGAGCCCGAGGGCTGGGGGAGGGGAGGAGACAACCAGAGGGCTGATGAAGGGGAAGGGACAGCAAGGGCTAGCAGAATTGGGAGAATTCAATGTTCAAGCCCCCAGGATGTAGACTGCCCAAGCGGAATATGAGGTGCATTTCCTCCAATTTGCGGTGTTGCTCGCTGTGGCCATGGAGGAGACCCAGGACAGAGAGGTCAGATACGGAATGGGAGGGGGAGTTGAAGTGCTGAGCCACCGGGAGATCAGGTTGGTTATTGCGGACCGACCGGAGGTGTTCGGCGAAACGATCGCCAAGCCTCCGCTTGGTCTCACCGATGTAGATCAGCTGGCATCTAGAGCAGCGGATGCAATAGATGAGGTTGGAGGAGATGCAGGTGAACCTCTGTCGCACCTGGAACGACTGCTTAGGTCCTTGAATGGAGTCGAGGGGGGAGGTGAAGGGACAAGTGTTGCATCTCTTGCGGTTGCAAGGGAAAGTACCCGGGGAGGGGGTGGTACGGGAGGGAAGGGAAGAATTGACAAGGGAGTTACGGAGGGAGCGGTCTTTGCGGAAGGCAGACATGGGGGGAGATGGGAAGATGTGGCGAGTGGTGGGGTCACGTTGGAGGTGGCGAAACTGACGGAGGATCACTTGTTGTATGTGACGGCTGGTGGGGTGAAAGGTGAGGACTAGGGGGACTCTGCCCTTGTTGTGAGTGGGGGGATGGGGAGAGAGAGCAGTGTTGCGGGGTATGGCAGAGACCCTGGTGCGAGCCTCATCTATGGTGGAGGAGGGGAACCCCCGTTCCCTGAAGAATTAGGACATTTCGGATGCCCTGGTGTGGAACGCCTCATCCTGGGAGCAGATGCGGTGTAAACGGAGGAATTGGGAGTGGGGGATGGAGTCCTTACAGGAAGCAGGGTGGGAAGAAGTGTAGTCCAGATAGCCATGGGAGTCGGTAGGTTTGTAGTGGATGTCGGTAAGAAGTCTATCACCTGCGATGGAGATAGTGAGGTCAAGGAATGGTAGGGAAGTGTCGGAAATGGTCCAGGTGTATTTGAGTGCCGGATGGAAGTTGGTGGTGAAGCGGATGAAGTCAGTCAGTTGTGTGTGGGTGCAGGAGGTGGCACCAAAACAGTCATCGATGTAGCGGAGGTAGAGGTCGGGGATGGGACCCTGGTACGCATTGAACAAGGATTGTTCTACGTACCCGACAAAGAGGCAGGCGTAGCTGGGGCCCATGCGTGTGCCCATAGCTACGCCTTGTATTTGGAGGAAATGGGAGGAGTCAAATGACAAGTTATAAATCTCCTTCCAGTTTATTGAGTTTAATATGGATATGAAATAATTTCAATGCAATTGTTATATTTTATAAACATTTAAAGCCTTGAAATATAATTGAATTGATCTTAATGACATTTATGTTTTTTGCAAGAAATAAAACCAATAATAGAATTGATTCAGGATAAAATATATTAATATTATTTTGTTCTATTTGCACGATAAGTTATTTGCATATCAATTAACAAAGTTGTGGACTGTACTCTAGATAAAGTGGAATTTAAAGCGTTTAGCCACCACCAACAGTTCAGATGGTCGATAGACTCTTGCAGAATACCTTTATGTCATCTATCAGCAGCATGACGTCTTGAGCCATGTAAAAGTCACTCAAATCAAAAACAATGGGATAGCAAACAATTGTTTTTCCTAGAATTCTGTAAAGCTGTGGATAAAAGCAGAATTTATATGTTATTTGCATTTCAGGACATAGATGAATGTCTATGTCAAAAAAAATCTGACAAATGCAATCTGGCTAATTTTATAAATTCATGCCATTTGCCTTCTATTACTAGATTCTTATCAGATTTAACTCCAATCACTAATCATCTTGATATGAATACACGTGAAGATATTAAATATCACGAGTGATATTTGTGAGCTAAAACCAGACTTGGAGAACTAACAAACTCTTAACATTTACAGGGTACTTCAAATTAACAATGTATTTTGAAATTATCTAAACATAGGAAATTCAAATTAATTCACTTAATTCATGCAATCTGAATTATTATTCTTAAATAATGTGTTTTACCACAAAGGTGAAGTCAAAATATAAAGTATTATAATTAAACTTTGACCTGCACCTAAAGCTAAATCCATGCTATTTTTCATCTCTTCCTTAGGTCAAATAATTACATTCAGATTTTTTTAGTATATATCGCTTTCTAGGTTCGATAATTAAATGGAACTAGCAAGTGATATAATTTCCCTTTTAATATTTAAGGAATTACTTACCTTTGATGTTCCAATACATCCAATAGGTCTGTTGGGTCTGCCAGACAAATTAAGTTTTTTATTTATGCCCAGATGGAGGTAAGCCTGCAAGCACAGCATTCATGAAGAAATAATATTTATTTCCAAATGTCTTCTACAAATTGAATGGCAACAATTTAATTCTTCAATAACATTTTCAAATCTCGTACGTGTAGGTATTAAAGCAAGCAGCATCATAATAATTTTAAACTGTGCACCATCCACATTAAAAAAAAATCGAATCAATAAATTCACCATAACACTCAGGGACATAGCAATGTACAGTACTACTTCATAAGGAGATACATAAGCAAGCTACAATACACATCATCAATCTGGGCAGCTTTTCAAACATTTTCTGTGGTTCCACACAATCTTTCTCTCCCACTCCCCCTCTGTTCTTAATTTGTTTTATTAGACACCGACAATAATCATCATATTTTCTTAAGTCAGGAACATCCATACTGCATTACTTAATACATTCTCCACCATAAAAATGTCATATGCTTAGCACATTTTAACACCGCAAAATGTGTTTCTGGGCAGCTCTGCAATATATAAAATCCTTATCCCCTCCTCTGCAGGCACTGAATAGGGAGATAAAGTAATTCTGCATTGAGCATGTGATTATGCAGTCTCCAGAGTTTTAAAATGTCTTCAACCAAACATTATAAAGCTGATTTGATAATTTATTTTAAAGCAGTAGTTGTTTATAAAGAGCTTTCCATTTTATTTTATCTCCTTTCTCGCTACTACTCCCTTGCTTATTTCTTTGTCCTAATTAAATCTTCTACCTTATCTCTTTTGTTCCATGTCTTTTCCCCTCTTTAGCTCATTCATCCTCTTTGCCGTTTCTACCCTGCTGATCTTGCTTCTTCTTTTCCTTCAAGCCTTGTTTCCTTGCTTTCTTCCATTAGCCCTCCCTGATATTCCCATTCGATTTTCTTCCTTCAGTTAACATTACAATATTCAACCACCCAATTTCAGAATATATTTCATTTCTCCCCTATACCTGCTCATATATCCTTTGTTATATCTCAATACTGCATTTTGATACATTGATATAGTTTATTCTACTATTTACAATGTTTTGATGGAAGTAAAGTCACTGCTGAAATCTCTGAATGTGATATGGCAAAGGACATTGCCCTGAGGAACTCCTGCAATGACGTCTGAGAATGACTGAGGACCAACAACATAATCAATGGAATTCTAGTTGCCTCATAATAGGAAGGACATGGAAGTGTTGGAGAGGATACTGAGGGGGTTTAACAGAATGCTACCATGATTAGGTGGTATTAGCTATGAGGAGATGTTGGACAAACTTGGATTATTTTCTCAGGAACTGTGGGCATTGAGGGAAGATTTGATAGAAGTATACAAAATTATGAGACGCATAGATAGGGTAGATAGTCAGAACATTTTTCTCCAAGTTGGAAATATCAAAGATGAGAGGGCATAGCTTTAAGTTGAGTGGGGCAAAATTTAAAGATGTGCGGGGCAAGTTTTTTGCACAGAGAGTCATGGGTGCCTGGAACATGGTGCCGGGGTGGTGGTGGAGGCAGATACTATAGTGGCGTTTAAGAGGCTTTTAGATAGCCACATGGATATGCATGGAATGGAGTGATATGAATCAGGTGCAGGCAGAGGAGATTAGTCTCTTGGCGTGATATTTGACTCCGCGTTGAAATTTGACAAACAAGTCAGCCGTGGTAAAAGCTAGCTTCTTCCAGCTTCGGACGATAGCTAAAATAAAACAATTCCTCCAATCTGACGACCTCGAAAAGATCATCCACTCATTTATCTCCTCCCGCTTTGATTACTGCAACTCCCTTTACACTGGCATCAGCCAATCATCCCTGTCCTGCCTGCAATTGGTCCAAAAACGCCGCAGTGAGACTCCTGACGGGCATCCAAAAAAGGGACCACATCACCTTGATTCTGGCCTCTCTCCACTGGCTCCCAGTGCGGTTCCGAATCAATTTCAAGCTCCTTCTTTATGTTTACAAAGCCCTTAACGGGCTTGCCCCCACCTACATCAAAAATCTGCTTACCCACCACTCCACCTCCAGGTCCCTCAGATCGGCCGATTTGGGATTACTGACCATCCCGCGATCTAGGCATAAGTCAGGGGCGACCGCGCTTTTGCGGTTGCAGCTCCTAGACTATGCAACAGCATCCCTCTTCCCATCAGAACTGCCCCCCTCCATCGACTCTTTTAAATCTAGACTTAAAACTTATTTCTACTCTCAAGCCTTTCTTGACGTCCTCTGAGGGAGCACTGTATGTGTGTATCTATGTATTGTTGATCTATGTACCACTGTTTGTAGCACGTTAGTACCTCCACCAATGTAAAGCACTTTGGTCAATGAGAGTTGTTTTTAAATGTGCTATAGAAATAAAATTGACTTGATTTGACTAGTCTAAATGGCATCATGTTCAGCACAGACATAGTGGGCCGAAAGGCCTGTTTCTGTGCTGTACTGTTCTATATTCCATGTAACTACACTGATCTTCATGTGAGCAAAGTATGACTAGACCTTTGAGTATTATGCCTTTGATGCATATTGACATTAGGGCTCCTTGATTCTGCACTTGGTCAATGTTACATTGATCACAGGGCCAGTCAGTCTCATTCCACCTCTGGAATTCACCTCTTTGGTTTATAATTGGATCAAAGCTGTGAGATCCTGGTGTAAGACCGAGATGAGGAAAAACTTTTTCACACAGAGAGTGGTGAATCTCTGGAACTCTCTGCCACAGAGGGTAGTTGAGGCCAGTTCATTGGCTATATTTAAGAGGGAGTTAGATGTGGCCCTTGTGGCTAAGGGGATCAGGGGGTATGGAGAGAAGGCAGGTACGGGATACTGAGTTGGATGATCAGCCATGATCATACCGAATGGCGGTGCAGGCTCGAAGGGCCGAATGGCCTACTCCTGCACCTATTTTCTATGTATCTATGTATCTAAGTGGTGGTGATAATTGGAGGTCAATCATTCTTTAAGTTAATTTTCTGATAACTACACGAGAAATATGTTAAGCAGAGTACATATGGCTTTCAGTATAGGTCAAGACTTGATTACTATTCTATGAGAACTTTTTACAAAAAGATTGCATGGTGTAAAAACAATCTATATATATCTCAAACACTTTGCTTGTACAAAATGCATAACCATTGCACACTTTGCATGGAATTTGTCACACATGACTCTGCTACTCTTGAAAACTGGAAACAAATATAGAATATTGGTTTTCACTTTAGATGGCTTTGCATAGATATATTTCAGCAAGACATCCATGCAGCCTTCCAATGTAGACAAAACAAAAACTAAATTCAAATTGTTACTATTACTTTAGGCAAATAATACTCCTCAGAAATAATTACTGATCTACGTAAGAGTTTGGGCCGGTGCTTAATTTGTCAAGAACCTTCTCATGGTCAGAGCTTATAATGTTTACGCTTCGAGTAGCATTCCCAAGATGTTAGTGACCTAAGCAACAGTTCCTAAAAGGTCACTAAAAATACTCAAATCACTCCCCCTAGCTGCCAGAGTTGATTTCTATGCACTCACTTGCATACTTCCTGACCTCATGTGTGAGCTACCATCTATCCCTCTTCTTCTGTGTCCCAGCTGGAATTTCTAAAAACCTTACAATAAATAAAATTCCCAAATACGAATTAATTTTACTCAGAGGGTGAATCTGGCTTCAGGAAGACTGCAGAAAATGGACTGCAATGTGCAGAATCTGAAAATAGACCAAATGAAAACCAACCTAACTTGACTAAACATATGTGTAGGAAGGAACTGCAGATTCTGGTTTACACCGAACATAGACCCAAAATGCTGGAGTAACAGCGAGGGAGACACAGAATAAGGAAGTGTAAGGTATGAGAATGAACCATCAAAAGGGATCATATCCACTCTGATGTCTCGTTCTTACACCTTTTCTCTGTGTCTCCCTCTCCACTAACTCTCAGTCTGAAGAACGGTCTCGACCTGAAACGTCACCCATTCCTTCTCTCCAGAGATGCTGCATGTTCCGCTGAGTTACTCCAGCATTTTGTGTCTATCTTTGGCTAAACACATAAATGCATGAGAATAAACAAAAAACTTGGAATCTAAAGGATGTACCTCATGGTGGCCTTGTTCACAGATTTGGAATTCAAATGTAAAAGGACCATAAAGAAAATAATGATATAGACTGTCTTGCTCATTACCCTCTTCTTATCTGTTTCCTGCTGATTCTTTTACAGCAGGGGCTAACGTTGACCCTACCATGACAGAAAGCTGTTGTTCCTCTAATTGATAGATTTAGAAAACATTGGCAAATTGTGCCAACTTCATCTATATACGACATTCAATACAGGTAAGATTGGGCTATTTTGTTTTTCAAAAGGCTCGTTAAAGTAGTTCAAACTTGTGCACAAATAAAATTTGATGTTTAGTTCTAATATTTACGTTTTGTATCTGCAGCCTTCAATGCGAGCAGTTGCTGGAAACAACGGTATATCTTTGGGTATGGAAAATGAAATACCGTGAGCCACTTGGTTGCAGCAAACCACTACAAGACGCATAATGTGCACAAAACCAAACAGAGTGCCTGACTTCAACGAAGCAAGTCGGCTCTGCAAGTTCTCCTCGCTACCACATTGGGAGTTCTACCAAAAGTGAGAGACCAATCCCTGCCTAGTCAAGCAGTATCCTTGCAAAGATATACTCAGTGAATCAAAGCTTTCAGCCAATACCTCTGATCCCACTGGCGGTACATACCCACCAGCAATGCCAATACAATGCTGTACAGTCTACAATCTTTAATGCCCCCGCTGACAAAGTCACAAGTCTTCAGGTCAAATGTATGCTGATTACTATCTATTACATTGCCTTTATTCAAATCTATGTTCCTCTATGTGAAACACCACTGACAGCAGAAAAAGCACAGAAAACGGAATCAAGGGATATGGGGAAAAAGCAGGAACGGGGTACTGATTTTGGATGATCAGCCATGATGATATTAAATGGAGAAGCTGACACGAAGGGCCGAATGGCCTCCTCCTACACCTATTTTTTCTATGAATACCCGTCACTCTCATAAATCTATTAAGTCACCAATTTGCACAAAGCAATGCTACTCTTTGTTAAAATGTTTACTTTGGTAGATTCTGAATCACAATTAACTAAGGTATAACGTACACCTTGAATTCATTAGGATAAAATCCTGTTAAATTAAATATAACATATAAATAAATAATGCATAGAAAATTTAATGTCCCTAAATTAAGACAAAGAATCACATTCTAACTTCTATTGGTCCCATATTTTGAAAAATGAGGCGACCTCATCTCTATCATTTGTTCTTATTATTGTCGAGGATGATTTTTGGTTGATCCTTCATTCCAGCAAAACATTGCTGCTGCCAGAATAAAGCCCAAATTAAATCCCTTAATTCACTTGAAGGAGAAATACAACACTCTGTACGTAATATGCTCATATACATGATAACAAATAGTTCCCTAGTATGATGACCACATGTAGTCGAGTTTGATTTCATTCACTCTGTAATTTTATGCATCAGAGAATTTAGGCAAATCACTCTTAGCAAAACAACAAAAACCTTATCATGTAAAGCAGTTTTATATTGTTGCCAATAACATTTTCTGTACAGATGATCCAAGTGCCCATCGGTATTCACGGTAGAGAGATGAAACACAAACACGTGTATTGGAGAAGATTGGGACAAACAGTTAGAAAGATGGAGCATTTATGGCAATCAATTTTTAGGAAATTTAGAAGTTGTTATTCCGGTGCAGCTTTTGTGCAGTTATGGGACCGCTGCCATGTATCACAAAGCTTAATGGGTTGTGTTAGAAGCAGAATGTTGGTTGCATAGCAATATAATCGCACCTCCATTTACAAAACAATAAACGAACATTCCTGGTGTAGCAGTGCTGTTTAATAGCCATAAACCTATTGAATGCAACCTTCCAAAGCGAAGATGCTACCGTTTACCTTCACAAGCTCCTGTTGAGGCCATATTTGGATAGGCTCCACCTGCTGAGGCGTCTGTGTCTGTATTCCAAATGTGTTGAGGAATACTTGAAGTCTGCAAATATAAAATGGTAATTTACATTATAATACAGCACAATAATAAAAGCCTTGTAAAATGCTGCAACTGGTTTATTAATGCAAACCATTAATGCCTACGGACACGATTTATAACTAAATTAGTATTCTCAGTGCGATTGTTGTATAATCATTTGGCTATAGAACAAATAAATACTGTAGATAATGCAGAAGCTTGTAATAGCCTGTCTAATGGGCGATGCTTCACATACCGCTGGCTTTCAGCAATCAGGGAGACATGAACTACCACATCATTTTCTGAAAGACCCTGAAAAACAAAATAAATCATTGTATCAGAGAAAATAATAGCAATATTATATTAACTTAGAATTAGAAGCAAATGAAGTATATCGATTAGTCTGCATCACAAGGACCCGCTGAGTTCCTCCAGCACTTAGTTTTTTGCTGATATTGATTACTCTGTTCTGTTACACTATATACCACCTATTTCAATTCAGATCTGCTGACAGAGCATTGCAGCAGTCTGCAGCGAAAGTCTATTAATCTAACAACTTCCCAAAGGGGCTTAGTGTCAGGGTTATTTTGTATGATGCACAACTGGTATTTGGTGCCATACTTTCTACGTGATCAGTAGAGTGTCTCTTTAAGGTTCTGCAGGTAATGGTGTAAAGCAAATACCATTTGTGATACATTATATATTATTCACAGGTTATTTTACTGTAGGTACAAATGCACCAGAATTGTCTTAAACTGAAGATATCGATCACCCAAACATGCAAAATGCTACTGGACTAATCACATGGTGTCATTTCTTATTGATGCCTCCTATACATCATAGAGTTAAAGCAGATCTTTACGCTGTTAATGTGTCAGCTTCTAATCTGTCGCATTGTTGAAAATTAAACTCAAAGCAGTCATCTATTAAAACCACAACCATGGGAGACTGCTGGTGAATAATGCAGCCTAGACTTGTGCATTCCTGCCAATAAATATATTGCACAGGCTGGGGAATGAAGGCAGACACTTCCTTTCACTGTGTAATATTTTTAATGAAAGAGAATATATAACTATCAGTAAAAATATGTTTAAAAGATTTCCAAGCAATTGGTTTGGGCAGAGGGGAGATAGAAATAAAAAGCTAAACCTTCAAACCTAACTATTGCTATAATTTCTCCAATTTGCTTCAGATTGGCGAGGAGTTTTGTGCTTCTGACATCTTTCAGGGAGAGTAAAAACATGTATCCTTTCTTCAGTCTTTCGTACTGACCTCAGGGCCACTGCAAGTATATTTTCAAAAATCGCTGCTGTTTACTCAGCACATCCAGCTTTTCACAAATCGTTCAAAGGATCTGATCTTTGCTTGCTTAGATTGGTGCAATGCTGCTACCAAGCTATCTCCATATGTGCTTAAAGTAAAAGACAGCTTACTAAGAATGACCCCTTCCAACAGTGAGGGTTTTTTCTCTCACGAGGAATGAAATGATGAAGGAAAAGAAAATGCAGCTACTACTTTGATTTCAGTCATTTCTTCTATTTTAATGCACGTGCTTTACGGCTTGAAAGCCACGAGTTACTATGCAGCTCATTATCTGAGAAAATCGCAAGCTTTTTATTTTGGACTTCAAACGTTGTTGTTTCTATAAATCATTTCCATCCCTTTCCCTTTATCCTCAGAAGATACTTTAATGGTTCTACATGAATACATATCAACAGACTTTACGACAAATATTCTTGGAAATATTGTGTCATTATGGTTTTGTTTGCTAATGGCTGACTTTTCTGTTTTGGCAGTTCTTTGCTGCCAATGGAAAAGCATTACACTTTAAAATACGTTAGAACTGTTCAGGGTGCAAATTAAGTTTGGAATTTATTGTTTATTTAATCCAAAGGCGATTATTGCAAAAGAAATGGATGGTCTGTAAATGTATTCAGATTTTCAAAGGAAATTCATCAGAACTCTGTCACATTTCTACTCACAATATAACCTAGTTAAGTTTTAATTTGTTTTAAATCATAGTGCTTTAAATGTCTGGCAAAACTTGAATTGTTTAGTATTGTCAGGTGTCCTAAAGTACCGTGAAAAGCTTTTTTTGTTGCATGCTATCCAGTCAACGAAAGGACTGTACGAGATTACTATTAAGCCGTCCGCAGTGTACAGATACAGGATAAAGGGTATATCATTTAGTGCAAGATAAAGTCCAATATAAGATAGTTCAATGGTCTCCAACGAGATAGATGGGTGGTCGGGACCGCACACTAGCTGGTGAGAAGACAGTTCAGTTGCCTGAAAACTGTTGGGAAGAAACTGTCCCTGAATCCGGAGGTGTGCCTATTCAAACCTCTTGTCTGGTGGGAGAGGGGACTAAGGTAAGACTGGTCCTTGATTATGCTGGTGGCCTTGTCGAGGCAGCGTGAAGTGTAGATGGAGTCAATATTATTTCAGAGATGGGAATGATGGATGTTGATATAGAAACACGCAACATTGTTTTAGAGGACTTTCATACTGTTCTACAATTAGTCTGGTCACTCGACTAATCACATTGCAATCCTTTTTAACCTCATTTTTCAGCCAAACAACTACCAAATTCAAAGGATCACTGCTGCCATTCCTAGCCTTGCAAGTACGATGTTACATTAAAAGCAGCCCTCCCTTCATTCTACTATTCAAATAGCACTAAAATCCATAACACATCACACCTTCTCACTCAACTCCTGGGAGGTGCAATCTCTCTTATTCCTATTGTCCCCAGTCTCAAACAGTCTAAGTGAAACATTGATGAACTTACACTTCCTTCAATTCAGCATATGGCATGCACTGCCCTCAAAGTGGCCTCCTCTAAAACGTATAGCCACATACTAACCAAAAATAATACTGCTTTAAACGGCTGGCAAAAATCATCTTTGCAATACCAATTCATTAAACCTAAGGAACATATTGTACAAAGGCAAGAAGAAAATTCTGCTTTTCTTTAAGAAGGAACTGCAGATGCTGGAACAATCGAAGGTAGACACAAAAATGCTGTTTCGGGTCGAGACCCAGAAGGGTCTCGACCCGAAAAGTCACCCATTCCTTCGCTCCATAGATGCTGCCTCACCCGTTGAGTTTCTCCAGCATTTTCGTGTCTACCTGCTTTTCTTTAAAGTATATTTTCTTTAAAAATACATGTTGATTATTGTCAAAAACCTTATTGTTTTAAAGGGGTTGAGAAAGAGGTTAGCATGCAATAAAAGCTTTTCACTCTACCTTGGTACACGTGACAATAAACTAAACTGAATTGAAGTGACACCCAGGATTATGAGTAGCAATAGAATCCAAAATAACAAAAATGATCCATAAAAGAAAATGAATACTGCATAAAGAATTAACAAATTAATAAATGAATGTAATGGGAGGTACAATGGAGCACCATGTCCTAATCCTTTCTATTTTACTGAGATTATTTTTTTAAATGCTTTGACAAGTCAATGACAAGTTACATCTGAAAAAGTATCAAGGAAGTGATTATTTTTAGTTTTAGAGATGCAGCGTGGAAACGTGCCCATTGGCCAACCGATTCCGCACTGACCAACAATCACCCATTCACACTAGGGACAATTTACAGAAGCCAATTAAACTACAGACTTACTTTGAGATTTAGCAAATTGACAGCATTTAAAAATTGTTTTTTTTCCATGTATATGTCTGGACTAAAAATCTGGACTAAAATACTGAGGCCTGTCCATTTACCGCAATGTTTTGAAGTGCACCTGTATAAATGCAATTAAACATTCAGGAATAAACAGCCATGGTTATTTATTTAATGACACCAACAGAATACTTCACAGAACTGTCACCAACAAAGTACTACACCCATATTGGAAATATTTGACCTACACAGGCTCATTATATCCTTTTAATTTTGATGACAGTAGAGGCTGCTGTTGAGTTTGCTCAAAGGCTATACCTTTGTAACTGCTATACCTGACCTTGGGACTTTGTATTTCAAGTTTTGAGACTGATTTGAATCCTTCCTGCTCTGCCTCACGTGTTGTTGCTTTTGTATTCAGTGTTGTTCCCCTTTAATTATTTTGATTTAATCCTCCAATTACTTCTCCCTATTTCCTCAGATCAAATTTACTTTTACAAAAGGTTTTGTTTTCCAGTCACAAACATGCTCTGCATTGTTTTGCAAGTCTAGTCTGTATCCTTTTACATAAATGAAAGATTTGAGCATTAATCTAAAGATTGGAGTCTGAAGAAGGGTCCCAATTCAAAAGATCACCTGTCCATAATCTCCAGAGATACTGCCTGACCCACCGACTTCCTCCAGCACTGTGCCTTTTTTAAAAAAAAAGCTTCAAACAACGTAGTTTCTTCAGTTATTTGAATTAAGGAACAATGTGAACTTGGAAAGGAAAATCAAAGAAGGCTTTCCCCTTTGTACTAGCAGTGGCATTGTATTTGCACATCTTTAAATGTGTAATATAAACTAGGTGGTATCGTTTCCAGCAAACCATTCCTTTTACTATGCATTTTAACTAAAAGAAAGCAATTTAACTTGCAGATTTCGATATTTCAGGTCTTGAACCAAGCACTAATCAGGTTGGATCATTTCAGAATAAACAGCCAAATAAATATGCACTGTTATTACACAAACATTAGAAAAAGTTTCACAGTGACATTAACACAGGTTCCACTTATTCAAATGAGTAGCCTGAAGCCCAAAGTGACTCATATAGCATGTAATCAAAAGTAATGCAGTTATTTTTGGAACAGAGATGAATTCAGCCTCCAGTTAAATGCTCTATTTTCTAATCTAAATGCACATCTTTTATTGTCTATGAAATAGGAGTAAAATTGAAATGTGGAAGAACTGGTTACAAACATGAGGATTTGCTTCCACATTTACTACTATTCTCTTGAATTATTAGATGATTTACACATTGCAGTAGGTAAGCATTTAAAAAAATGTTCTTCAGTGAATTTTATTTGGACTTATTTGCAATTGTTCCAGGCAGTGCATATTGTACAACTGTAAACATCGTTGTTTGAAAAGAAAAGAGCAGTGCCAGCAGAAATATAAGTAGATATTGCCTAGGGTGCAGCATGTTCAAACCTAAATATAGGTCTGCATCAGTGAAAAGGTTAAAGTTAGATGGTAACTGTACAAGATTTCAAGATGGTGCCAGCATCAGAATTTCAGTATTCCGTTGGGTGAATTATTCAATGTCATTAGCTACCATAATGTGCAGAGAGAGGAGAAATAAAATTGACCTTTCCAAGACTACGTTTTGAATTTGCATGGATAGTTAGAAATAGAATAGTCTTCCGTCACAAAATCCAGAGCCCCAAATATGAAAATTCAGTCATAAATTTTACTTTCAATCTTTATACAAAGCAAAACTCACTTTTGGCATCAGGCTGCCATATTTATCATATCATATTTGTCATGCAAACTTCAGATTTGTACTTTGGCTGACCTGACGTCTTATTTAAAGGAGAAAAGTTCCAACATATTTTCAATTCATTTATGGAGTGTGAGAATTGCGAGCAAAGACGCCAATCAGAGACTGCCATCAACCACCATTTTTTTTCTTTTAAAAGGAGTAATACGATCTAATTATTTTAAAATAGGAAACACATTTCCATTGATTCTTTGAAAACATTATAGCCTACATTTTGTTTATCAGCCAGCATATACAAACATTGCTGCTCCAATACAATAACAATGATTGCCAGGACATTTTGTGTCTGTACAATTTAATCAGGCACTCACTGCCTGTGCAAAGGAGGCGCTGACCATCCATTTTCCAATTGTACACACGTTGATGCCATTTCTCACGCAACATTGCTTTAGAGGATAGACACAGTATGGAGTAACTCAGCGGGACCTCTTTGCTGTTCTACAGTGCCTCTATTGTGGGCACTCTCAAGCATCCTGACCTGAAATAGCACCCCCTGTTCATATCCTCCAGAGATGCTGCCTGACCCACTCAGTACTCCACTCCAGCACTTTGTGTTCTATGCAAGATTCCAGCATCTGCAGTTCCTTGCGTCTCAGGATTTTCATAGTGCTGTTGCTCACTAACACTCACACTTTCTATTTTATCTTCTGCAGTTTGCTACTGAGCTCTCGGGTTGTTTGTTCTGAAACCCGCTGCCAATGACCCGTTGCCATATCAAGTGGGTGCTTCCATTCATAACATAGGCTAAGCCAGACGTCAGGCATGGCAGAGGGGAAGCCCAGAAATGGTCACCTTTCCAGACTCTCCCAACACCATGATCCTGCCCCATCCTATCCCAGAAGAAACGGTCTGGATCATGCTCAAGCCTTCTTCTCCTCCGCTTTCAATCCACATGGCCACAATGACCTATTGCAGTCGGCAAATTCAGATGAGCATGGGACATGGCTGCACGCAGTGACCATACCGATCGCAAGGGTCCACCCTGTCCTGCATAAGGGACTTGCTTTACTCTGAAGCCTTTCATCTGTATCTAAATGTCTCTGTAATCAGAGGCAAAATAGTTGAAATAAATGTAAATAATTAACAATAACCGACCAAAAGACTGGCTTGGTGGCAGGTGGCAGAGGGTGGTAGTGGAGAGTTGTTTCTCGAATTGAGGGTAAACAATCAGAACCTTTTTTCCCCAGGATGGAAATATCAAATACTGGAGGGCATAGCTTTAAGGTGAGAGGGGCAAGGTTTGAAGAAGATGTGCAGAGTAAGTTTTTTTTTTACACAGGTAAGTGCCTGGAATGCACTGCCGGGGAGGCGGTGGAAGCATATTACGATAGTGGTGTTTAAGATACTTTTGATAGGCATAAAAAAATGAAGGGAATGGATTTTGTGCAGGCAGGTAAGAATTGGTCTTGACATCATGTCACGGCATAGATATTGTGGGCCATAGGGCCTTTCCCTGTGCTGTACTGTTCTACGTTCTATGATTGGAAGCTTGTGACCAGTGGCGTGCTGCAGAGATCAGTGCTGGTCCTCTATCGCTTTTCATCTATATTAACGATGATTAGGATAAGAATGTAGGTGGCATGATTAGTAAGTTTGCAGATGACACTATAATTGGTGAAGAAGCTTGTCTAAGACTACCACAAGCCATAGATCAGTTGGGAAAGTGGGCAAGGGAATGGCACGTGGAATTTAACTAAAACAAGAGTGAGATGATGGATTTTGGGAAGTTAAACCAAGGCAGGACTTGCGCAGTGATGGAAGGGCCCTGGGGATTGTTGCTGTACAGAGACACAAGTATTTGGGACACAAGTATTTAATTCCCTGGAAATTGTGACATAGGTAGACAATGGTGAGAAAGGCTTCTGGCACATTTACCTTCATTGGCCAAGGGACTGAATAAAGGATTTGTGATATCACATTACAGTAATTTATAACGTTGGCTCAGCAGCGCGGGGTACTGGCAGCAGTTCTGGTCACCACACAACATGAAGGATTTGATTAAGTTAGAGAGGGTGCAGATAAGATTAACACCAACGTTACCTGCATTAGAGGGCTCGAATTATCTTAATCTTGAATTGAGATGGGCAGGCTAGGTCTGTTTTCCATAGAGCAAAGGAGGGTGAGAAGGGACACGATATACATATCTATATAATTAAAAGTCTCATCTTGACCACTTCCTGTCTGCGCTGTATATTGATGTTAAAACGCTACCCTGTATCGCTGTGATTTTTGGCCATCTTACTCACAGTCCTCCTCCGCTGAGCCAGCCCTGAGGATTTTTCCCATCGATGAACAATAAAAATGTTATGAGTGTTTATAAAACCTTGAGATCAGCTGATTGGTCCTCTCGCCTGTCAATCACCGCGATGAAGGTAACTCCCCTTCTGGGGGGGGGGGGGGGGGGCGGCAGGACTATAAAACCCCGGGTGCCTGGACGTGAGTCAGTCACTCTGCAAGATTGCGAGGGAGAGGCCACGACTCTCATTCTAAGCTGTGAATCAACTGAACTGTGAGTCTGCAATGTACTTGCAATAAATGATTTGTTAGCCCTTAATGACAATGCCATGAGTTGTTTGGCCTGCTGCCCTGCCTGTGCTTGAAAGTGCAATGCTTAATTAGAAATGAAATGAAATGACAATGCCATAGATACATAGAAAATAGGTGCAGGAGTAGGCCATTCGGCCCTTCGAGCCTGCACCGCCATTCAATACGATCATGGCTGATCATCCAACTCAGTATCCCATACCTGCCTTCTCTCCATACCCCCTGATCCCTTTAGCCACAAGGGCCACATCTAATTCCTTCTTAAATATAGCCAATGAACTGGCCTCAACTACCCTCTGTGGCAGAGAGTTCCAGAGATTCACCACTCTCTGTGTGAAAAGGTTTTTCCTCATCTCGGTCTTAAAGGATTTCCCCCTTATCCTTAAGCTGTGACCCCTTGTCCTGGACTTCCCCAACATCGGGAACAATCTTCCTGCATCTAGCCTGTCCAACCCCATAAGAATTTTGTACGTTTCTATAAGATCCCCTCTCAATCTCCTAAATTCTAGCGAGTATAAGCCAAGTCTATCCAGTCTTTCTTCATATGAAAGTCCTGACATCCCAGGAATCAGTCTGGTGAACCTTCTCTGCACTCCCTCTATGGCTATAATGTCCTTCCTCAGATTTGGAGACCAAAACTGTACGCAATACTCCAGGTGTGGTCTCACCAAGACCCTGTACAACTGCAGTAGAACCTCCCTGCTCCTATACTCAAATCCTCTTGCTATGAAGGCCAACATACCATTCGCTTTCTTCACTGCCTGCTGCACCTGCATGCCTACTTTCAATGACTGGTGTACCATGACACCCAGGTCTCGCTGCATCTCCCCATTTCCTAATCGGCCACCATTTAGATAATAGTCTGCCTTCCCGTTTTTGCTACCAAAGTGGATAACCTCACATTTATCCACATTATACTGCATCTGCCAAACATTTGCCCACTCACCCAGCCTATCCAAGTCACCTTGCAGTCTCCTACCATCCTCCTCACAGGTAACACTGCCCCCCAGCTTAGTGTCATCCGCAAACTTGGAGATGTTGCTTTCAATTCCCTCGTCCAGATCATTAATATAAATTGTAAATAGCTGGGGTCCCAGCACTGAGCCTTGCGGTACCCCACTAGTCACCGCCTGCCATTGTGAAAAGGACCCGTTTACTCCTACTCTTTGCTTCCTGTTTGCCAGCCAGTTCTCTATCCACATCAATACTGAACCCCCAATACCGTGTGATTTAAGTTTGTATCCTAATCTCTTATGTGGTACCTTGTCGAAAGCCTTCTGAAAGTCCAGATACAACACATCCACTGGTTCTCCCCTATCCACTCTACTAGTTACATCCTCGAAAAATTCTATAAGATTCGTCAGACACGATTTACCTTTCGTAAATCCATGCTGAATTTGTCCAATGATTTCACCACTTTCCAAATGTGCTGCTATCCCATCTTTAATAACTGACTCTAGCAGTTTCCCCAATACCGATGTTAGACTAACTGGTCTGTAATTCCCCGTTTTCTCTCTCCCTCCCTTCTTAAAAAGTGGGGTTACGTTTGCTACCCTCCAATCCTCAGGAACTACTCCAGAATCTAAAGAGTTTTGAAAAATTATCACTAATGCATCCACTATTTCTGGAGCTACTTCCTTAAGTACTCTGGGATGCAGCCTATCTGGCCCTGGTGATTTATCGGCCTTTAATCCATTCAATTTACCCAACACCACTTCCCGACTAACCTGGATTTCACTCAGTTCCTCCATCTCCTTTGGCCCGCGGCCCCCTGCTATTTCCGGCAGATTATTTATGTCTTCCTTAGTGAAGACGGAACCAAAGTAGTTATTCAATTGGTCTGCCATATCCTTGTTCCCCATGATCAATTCACCTGTTTCTGACTGCAAGGGACCTACATTTGATTTAACTAATCTCTTTCTCTTCACATATCTATAAAAACTTTTGCAGTCAGTTTTTATGTTCCCTGCCAGTTTCCTTTCATAATCTATTTTCCCTTTCCTAATTAAGCCCTTTGTCCTCCTCTGCTGGTCTCTGAATTTCTCCCAGTCCTCTGGTATGCTGCTTTTTCTGGCTAATTTGTACGCATCATCTTTTGCTTTGATACTATCCCTGATTTCCCTTGTTATCCACGGATGCACTACCTTCCTTGATTTATTCTTTTGCCAAACTGGGATGAACAATTTTTGTAGTTCATCCATGCAGTCTTTAAATGCCTTCCATTGCATATCCACCGTCAACCCTTTTAGAACTAATTGCCAGTCAATCTTGGCCAATTCACGTCTCATACCCTCAAAGTTACCTTTCTTTAAGTTCAGAACCGTTGTTTCTGAATTAACAATGTCACTCTCCATCCTAATGAAGAACTCAACCATATTATGATCACTCTTGCCCAAGGGGGCACGCACAAGTCTGCTAACTAACCCTTCCTCATTACTCAATACCCAGTCTAGAATAGCCTGCTCTCTCGTTGGTTCCTCTACATGTTGGTTTAGATAACTATCCCTCATACATTCCAAGAAATCCTCTTCCTCAGCACCCCTGCCAATTTGATTCACCCAATCTATATGTAGATTGAAGTCACCCATTATAACTGTTTTGGCTGAGTTATTTGGCCTGCTGCCCTGCCTGTGCTTGAAACGGGAATGCTTTATTAGGTCCGACTGTGTTTGGAAGGAATAAATGCTTTATTAGGTCCGACTGTGTTTGGATGGAATAAATGCTTTATTAAGTCCGACTGTGTTTAGTCCAAAAGTCCCGCTCATTTCGTGACTTCCACTTATGGACAGGTCGCATTGATTGCGTAATTTCCGGTGAGTGCAGAGGTCACGCTGACTGCGTAATTTCCGGTAAGTCCAGAGGTCACGCTGATTGCGGAAGTGCTGCTGACTGCGGAAGCTCCACAGTGGAGAGGCCGTGCTCAGCCGTGTGAGTAGATTTAAGAAAGTTGACTCTCATATATATGGTGTGTGAGTCAGTGAGTGTGTGAGTGTGAGTGTGTGAGAGTGTGTGTGTGTGTGTGTGTGTGTGTGTGTGTGTGAGTGGGTGAGAGTGTGTGTGTGTGAGAGTGTGTGTGAGTGAGTGAGTGTGCGTGCGTGCGTGCATGTCTGTGTGTGTGTGTATATTGGAATTGGTGGAGAGGTGGAATATTGCATTGGGGGACCAGCCCTCCCGTGTGAAGCGGGGACCAAACGGGTCCCACTTAGTCCAGTATAACATTATAAGAGGCACAGATAATAATAATAATAATAGATTTTATTTATATAGTGCTTTTCAGGACTCAAAGTCGCTTTTCAATTGAGAGTCAGGAATAAACAAAACAAAATAGAGCAGTAAGACAGAGGGGAGGGGAACATGGGACTAAGGGTATGCAGAGGTGAAGAGATGGGTCTTGAGGCGGGACTGGAAGATGGTGAGGGACTCAGAATTTCGGACCAGTTGTGGGAGGGAATTCCAGAGCCTGGGAGCTGCCCTGGAGAAGGCTCTGCCTCCAAAAGTGCAGAGGTTTGATTTCGGAGTGGAGAGGAGACCAGCTGATGTGGATCTGAGGGACCGTGAGGGTTGGTAGGGGGAGAGGAGGTCAATGAGATAAGGGGGGGGCCAGGTTGTTGAGGGCTTTGTAGGTGAGGACCAGGATTTTGTAGGTGATCCGGTGGGAAATGGGAAGCCAGTGAAGTTCTTTGAGAACTGGGGTGATGTGGTGCCAGGATTTGGTGTGGGTAATGAGTCGAGCGGCTGCATTTTGGACCAGTTGGAGTCGTTTGATGCTGCTGGAATTGATTCCGAAAAGAAGAGAGTTACAGTAGTCCAGTCGGGAGGAGATGAAGGCATGGATGAGTCTTTCAGCAGTGGGGGGTGTGAGAGACGATCTGATTTTTGCAATGTTGCGGAGGTGAAAAAATGATGTTTTGACAACATGGCGGATGTGAGGCTCAAGGGAGAGGGTTGAGTCAAGGATCACGCCAAGGTTGCGTGCCTGAGGAGATGGGGAGACAGTGGTGCCGTCGATAGTGAGAGTGGGGTTGTTAATTTTAGTGAGTGTTGATTTGGAGCCAATGAGGAGAAATTCTGTTTTGCTACTGTTTAATTTAAGGAAGTTGAGTTGCATCCAAGATTTGATGGCTGATAGGCAGGAGTTGATATGGGAGAGAGGGGGGTGGTGGGGGGACTTGGTGCTGAGATAGATCTGGGTGTCATCAGCATAGCAGTGGAAATCCAGGTTGAAGTGACGGAGTATATGACCAAGGGGGAGGTGTGTCGATGTGTCTAAATGTCAGAGGGCTGACCTTTAAAGTGAGTGGGATGAGTTTTAAGGGGGGTATGGGATTAATTTTTCTATACAAAGAATGGTTGGTACCTGGAAAGAACTGCCACAAGAGGTGGTGAACAGTAAAAATATTTAAGAGACATCATGACAGATACTTGAATGAGCTGGGCAATGAGGATTATGGAAATACCACAAGCAAATGGGATTAATATAGATATGCATGATGGTTGGCATAGATGCGATGGGCCGAGGAGCCTGTCTGTATGCTGCATAATCTTGGACTGCGTCAATCAGCTATAATCAAGCAGTCTTGAAGAGTGAAATGGTCCTTACCACCTTTGTTTTCTATATTTCTCTGTTGAGTACAATTTAATTTCTACTAGTACATCTTGACCTTGCTTCAACTATTCCACAGGAAATTAAAAATGTGTTTTAAACATCGATTACCTCAGAAGAAATAGTCTTAAGAGTATAATTTTCCACAAGTCACTAATCGTATTCTATAAATGATAAAATGTAATTTTATCAAATGTGCAAATGTATTACAATGTTGTGAAAAGTTTAATTACTGCCCAACAACCTTCCTGGCACTAAATTCATTTCAAACATTCATAGCATGTCATTTCTTTAGAATATATTATTGCCAGAGGTTTAAAAAAAAAAATAAAGCTTATAATTTAGTTTATCTATTATCTCTATGAATTCAATCTTCCATTACACCTTTTTATTGGGCTTTTGTGCATTATTTTACAATTAATTAAATATGCTGATCTGTACATTCCAGTCCACTAATTGCTTGAATGATCCCTTTTTTTTAAATCACACACAATTGTTAAGTAAGTAAGCAAGTTTATTGGCCAAGTATTCACATACAAGGAATTTGCCTTGGTGCTCCGCCCACAAGTAACAACATGACATAGTGACAGTTACGAATGACTCAGAAAACACTAAACATTAATAATAATAAAACATTAATGATAAAACACCATTGATCATGCATGTGAACCAACAAAATACCAGATCAAAGGGAGGCTACAGATTTTTGGCTGTTGAGTAGAGCAACTACTCTTGGATAAAAACTGTTTTAATGTCTGGCTGTGGCAGCTTTGACAACCCGGAGTCACCTTCCAGAGGGAAGTGATTCAAAGAGTTTGTGGCCAGGGTGAGAGGGGTCAGAGATGATCTTGCCCGCTCGCTTCCTGGCCCTTGCAGTGTACAGTTCGTCAATGGAGGGAAGGTTGCAGCCAATAATCTTCTCTGCTGATCGGACGATTCGCTGAAGCCTCCAGGTGTCGTGCTTGGTGGCTGAGCCAAAGGAGACCATGATGGAGAAGGTGAGAACAGACTCTACGATGGCCGTGTAGAATTGGACCATCATTGCCTGTGGCAGATTGTGCTTCCTCAGCTGCCGCAGGATGTACATCCTCTGTTGTGCTTTTTTGACTGTGGAGTCGATGGTAGCCCCCCACTTAAGGTCCTTGGAGATGATGGTTCCCAGGAACTTAAAACACTCCACAGGTGTGACTGTGGTGTTGTTGATGGTGAGTGGGGTGAGGGGAGGGGGAGCTCTCCTAAAGTCTACAATCAATTCCACTGTCTTAAGAGCATTGAGCTCCAGGTTGTTGCGATGGCACCAGAACGCCAGCTGTGTCACTTCCTGTCTGTAGGCAGATTCCTCCCCATCCTGGATCAGTCCAATCAGGGTTGTGTCGTCCGGTTGTGTTGGGAGTCAGAAAGCCATACAGCATGGAAACAATACAACCCAACTTGCCCATGCTGACCAAGATGCCCCATTCACGTCAGTCGCTGCTGCCCACATTCAGCCAAAATCTCTCTAAACCTTTCTCAACAATGAACCTGTAGAAATGTCTTTCAAACGTTGTTATAGTACCCGTCTTAATTATCTCTTCTGGCAGCTTGTTCCATATACCCACCCCTCTATATGAAAAAGTTGCCCTTCAGGTTCCTATTAAATTGTACCCCCCTTCACCTTAAACCTATGTCATCTGATTCTTGATAAGATTCTGTGCATTTCGCCTTTCTATTCCGCTCATGATTTTATACACATTTATAAGATCATCCCTCAGCCTCCTGCCTTCCAAGGGATAAAATCCTAGCCTAGCCTGCTCAATCTCTCCCTATAGCTCAGTCCCTCCCTATTGCTCAGTCCCTCAAGTCTTGGCAACATCCTCAAGAATCTTCGCTCCACTCTTTCCAGCTTAACAACATCCTTCCAATATCAGGGTAACTAAAACTGAACACAATATTCAAAATGTGGCCTCACCGATGCCTTGTTACAATTGTAACATAACTTGTCAACTTCTGAAGTCAATACCCTAACTAATGAAGGTCCTTTCTGAACCTCACATAATTATATATACTTCTATCAGATCTCCCCTCAATTTTCAACACTTCTCGAGAAAACAATCCAATGTTGCCTGAATAAGAGGGCAATAGCTATAATGAGAAGTTGGACAAATTAAGTTTGTTGTCTCTGGAGAATCAGAGGTTGAAGGAGAGAGAAGTATATAAGAGAGAAGTATATAAAGAGAGAAGTATATAAAATTATGAGGGGCACAGATAGGATAGACGGTCGGAACCTTCTTCCCAGGATGCAAACGTCAAAAAGTAGAGGACATAACTTGAAGATGAACATGGCAAAATTTAAAGGAGATGTGCGGGACAGTTTTTGTAAAGAGAGTGGTGGGTGCCTGGAATGTGCCACCAGGGGTGGTGGTGGAGGCGGATACCATAGTGGAATTCAAGAGGCTTATAGATGTGCACATGGACATGCAGGGACCAGAGGGATATGGATCAAATGCAGGCAGACGAGATTAGTTTAACGTGGCATCATGTTCCACACTGATATTATGGGCCGAAGGGCCTGTTCTTGCGCCGTTCTGTTCTGTGTTCTTTGAGCTATGGTAATTATTGTGACATTGAAACACACAATATTTATGGAGCACCAAAGAATCATAAAAAAAAGGCTTGATTGAACATAAATCCATTACTTTCAGAAGATAAATTAAAACATAAATATTTTGAAAGAGCAAGGTAAAATGATAGAAGGGTATTATATACGTTTTGCTTTAATGAGTGGAGCGAAAATTCTTGAGGATGTTTAAAGAGTAGTTTAAAGTAAAAATGCTCAAGGTCAAAGAGCTTCTCACTATATGCGCCATAGTTGAAGACATATGAGCATTTTCCATCCTGACATATTAGGAAAGGAATGAACTGAAGTAAAGATCTACAAAAGTGACCATTTTAAAGTGCAAAATATTCATAGGCACACAATTTTTCTTATTCGTACTGACTCCACAGCTCCCATTGGAAGCTGGATCCCTACAGTTTAGGCAGCAGTAACTGATTTCATTCTATTTCATTCTGCAGTGCACTATAGTTAAACGCCCTCAGTTAAACCAATGCACGTTAGTAGCATCATTCATCACTTTCACAGTTCATCCTTTTGCTAAATGGACTGCTATGACACAAAAAACATTATTTCAGCAACACTGGTAGAATAAACAGGTCTAGAAGAACCAAGCTCATAAAGCAAGTAAAACAATTCACATTAGCTCTCTAATAAAACCCGATTTGTTGGGTTCCAGATCCTTGTTGAAATCAACAAATGTAATGCTTTGTTATTTTCTCGCCTAATTATCATGTTTTGGCTATCTCACTTGATGAGAGGGGGGTGGGGGGGAGGGGAATATGTGATGGCAGTCAGGCTGAGCAGGCCCGAGTGTGGCAGGTCAAGGAGACCTGTATATCAGGGCTATGATTGTCTCAGTACCTAGTCTCAGGCACGGAAATCGCTATCAAAACATGGGGGGGGGGGAACACAATTTCTTGGCGGCCGCGCACGCGCATGCGCACGAGACTTCGGCCGTGGGCCCTGTGGACGCAACATCGGGAGCGGACCTGGTTGGTGACCGACTCCGAACTCCAGCGACAGCAGCTTCGTCCGCCCCGGATCGTGGGGCTTCAATCGGCTGGCGGGGGCTTCAACATCGGGAGCCTCGATGCAGCAGTTTGATTTTAAGCCGTGCTGGGTGCTGAAAGGCCCCACGAACGGGCCGATTCAGCCCTTAGAAAGCGTCTGATAAAGTCTGGATTACAAAACATGGGGGGGGGGATTGTCCCCCACATCTCAAAGCATGGGGGGGACGTGTCCCCCCCCCCCCCGGCCCACCCCCAGGACTTCCGTCCATGCCTAGCCTCAGCTACATCATGCATTCCTGTTTCATTTGAACAAGTGATGTTATATTGATACTAACTTTAAATTCAACCCTCAGCCCTCCTTCCAATTGACATGCATTCCAAGGCTTGTACATCCCTGGCACCAGAAGCAAGAGTCTTGTTTAAAGAAGGCTCAAATAAAACTCAGAAACATTATTAAAATAGCTTTTAAAATGACATAGCTTTAAGTTGAGAGGGGCAAAGTCTAAAGGAGATGCACGGGACACGTATTTTACAAAGTGAATGGGGGGTGCCTGGAACACGCTGCCATGGGTGGTGGTGGAGGCAGACACAAGAGTAGCATTTGAGAGGCTTTTAGATAGGTACATGTATATGCAGGGAATGGGAATGTATCATGTGCGGGTAGAGGAGATTAGATATCGTGGCATCATGTTTGAAACGGACAGTGTGGCCCAAAGGGTCTGCTACTGTGCTGTTCAATATTCTATGTAAAATACGTACATGACCTTCCTGCATCCCATGAGCAGATTGCTTGCCGGTTCCTCATCCAGCCTACATTAATGTGTCGGCAGGTTTGAGGTGGGTTGGTTTTCGATTTGTAGATTATTGTTAAATGTTACTTTCTGCCTGATGATAACCTACCAATTTTTGTAATTCAGTCTATTTCAATCCACCTTACAGCAGCCAATGACATAGACTTTCATGTGTAAGAAAGAACTGCAGATGCTGGTTTAAATCGAAGGTAGACACAAAATGCTGGAGTAACTCAGCGGGACTGGCAGCATCTCTGGAGAGAAGGAATGGATGACATTTTGGGGCGTGACCCTTCTTCAGACTGATGTCAGGAGAGTGGGCGGAACCAAGTATCAACGTCACCCATTCCTTCTCTCCAGAGATGCTACCTGTCCCGTTGAGTTACTCCAGCATTTTGTGTCTACCTTCGACATAGACTTCCACACTATCTTGACCTATGATTTAATTTTCAAATGACCGAAGTACGTTCATTTCAAACGGGATGATTAACTTGACAGAAACAACACATTTGTATCTGTCATCAATGCCAGATTCAGTATGATTTCCATAATCTTAAATAAGATAGCTACATTATTCTTTTGAGGGGTTTTTTAGTACAGAGATTTGTGAAAGTAGCACTTCTCTGCCAAAGATTGCAAAACAATTTCAAAGAATGCAGAATTGAGGAACATGCATAAACTGTCTTTTCTGTTCCATTGTTTTATCAGTATGCCCTTTTCTTCATGATACCTTCCAGCAAATTATTAATGCATCACTGAAAGGGGTTGTTTCATAAAAGAATACAAGGGCTTTCATCAACCCACATTAAGGATTCTCTGTGTGTCTTTTCCCATTCACTTCTTTTGCAATTTTCCTTTTTTATTGCTATTGCTTTTCCCTGTCTTCTTCTTTCTATTTTTAGTTTTACTTGCCGTTCTTTTTTTTTAAACCTTTTCTTAAACTTTTCATCACTTAACTTGGAAAAACATTGAAGAGTATTGGCATCATTGTCTTCAAACTAACCTGGTTGGAATATCTCATGCTTATATTCCTCTGTTCCTTTGGAGGGATGTACCGCTTGCAAGGATCCAGCTCTTTTGGGCTGATTAGTTCATCCACTGTCATGGGTAAATAACAAGAAAATAGTTTAATATTAAGTAAAATTTGACAAGAATATTTTATTCTGCCAATCTATAAAATGATCATCTATTAATTTAGTAACATGCCCAACCTTTGTCATTGGATACTGTTAGGGGATGTTCAGAAGTAAAGACTAGGGTCATAAGTTATAGGAGCAGAATTCGGCCCATCAAGTCTAGTCTGCCATTCAATCATGGCTGATCTATCTTCCCCATTCTCCTGCCTTGTCCCCATAACCCCTGACCCCGGTACTAATCAAGAATCTGTCAATCTCCACCTTAAAAATATCCATGACTAAAGAAATTCCTCTTCATCTCCTTTCAAAAGGCATGCCCTTCTATTCTGAGGCTGTGGCCTCTGGTCCTAGACTCCCCACAGATTGTTAGCTCTAACTAATTAGAGTCTATTCTTTGAGAATCAACAAATCATTTGGTGGTTATTACAGTTAAGACTACTGGTATCCAAGGACTCATGAGTTGCTTCGCAAAAACATAACACAACAAATTATGTGATTTACATTTCCTCATAATACTTCCCTTTCCTGCAATTTAGGAAATCATACAATGTGCAACTAACAGTGGCCTGAATCAGGGTCATAAGTAGCCTGTTTTGTGACAGATCATGTGCAGCCTCAGTTAACCTTCTGTGAAACTATCTTTATTTATTTCATGTTTAAGAAAGGACTGCAGATGTTGGAAAAATCGAAGGTAGACAAAAATGCTGGAGAAACTCAGCGGGTGAGGCAGCATCTATGGAGCGAAGGAATAGGTGACGTTTCGGGTCGAGACCCGAAACGTCACCTATTCCTTCGCTCCATAGATGCTGCCTCAACCGCTGACTTTCTCCAGCATTTTTGTCTACCTTTTATTTATTTCATATTCTGTTACCTCATTTCACTCCTACCAAACCTCGTGTTCCACTCTACAAACCTCTGCTGACTTCATCTTGCTCTCTGGGTAATCCTGCCCATCCATTATTAGTGACCTTACTGACTATAAATGCTCCATCTGTACCTCACATCTGAAATTTGAAGCCTGGTTTCATTCATATCTTTCCCAGTCTATCACAGAAACTGCTTTGACAAGGACATCTGCCACATCCACTCTTTCACTGATTCCATTCTCTTGAGTAATTCTCCCACTTTTGTCCCATCAATGAGAATCATGCTTGAAGTTATTACCCAGATCACATGCACACCCATACGTCCCATTTCCCCATATGTTGTCCTCTCTACTTCCTATAACACTCTCCTTAAAATATGCCAGAAGAAATGGAAGAAGGTATCATTTTTCATTCTATCATATCGTATTGTATAACAGTATTTTAAAGACACTTGAATAGCTACATGGATAGGAACGGTTTAGAGGAATATGGACCAAATGCAGACCAACAGGACTGGTTTTGATGGACATCTTGGTCGGCATAAATGAATTAGGCAAAAGGGCCACACTTTTAGTACACTTCTTAATCCTTGCCACTGCGTTTACTTTATTGATTTTCCATAGATTGTGGTGTGTGCCTGGGATGCGCTGCCAGGCGTTGTGGTGGAGGCAGACATGATAGTATTTAAGAGGCTTTTAGATAGGCGCATGGATAAGCAGGGAATGAAGGGACATGGATCTTGGGCAGGCGGAGATCAGTTGACATAATGTTCGGTACGGACATCGTGGGCCAAAAAGACTTTTTCTTGTGCTGTATTGTTCTATTTTCTATAATTTTGTGAAAATTGTTTGTTTTTTTACAGGAAAACATATTATTGTTACAGATTAAGGTTGTTTAATGAGTTACTTACCAAGCAACTTAGCGATGATATACAAGGCCTGTCCCCACAAGAAGAGATTCCCATCTTGCGCCGAGCTGTTAGGAAAACGCTTTTGGCTGCCCGGTGATTCCTTTTCTGATTCAATAAAGTCAGCCGGCACATAGTAGTACTTTGGAACTTTAGCAAAGCCTGTACGAATAAAGAACATACACTGATTAAAGATTGCCATCATAAAAATATTACCATTCCGATTACAGTGAAGAAATTTATATTCACAGTGGAACTAGTTAAGCTAAGAAACTGTAAGGGTGATAGTAAGATGTAAATGGATTTCTATATTTCTTTTGTCATTCTTCCTGCAATTATCGCTGCTAGATTGCACAGAATTTACAGTTGAGGTTATAAAATTAAATAATACTGAGAACTATTATAATTCAGAATTTCAAAAACTATTTTCTCGTTCAAATTTTGCAGTAGGTTCATCCCACACACTCAACTACTGCTGTCACTCTGGTGGCATGACGCAGGCACTCGACTTTTTAATTAAAAAAAAAAAAAGTACAAGAATTACCTACTTAAAACAGATTTTTGAAAAGATTTCCTTACTACTATATTATCTACATTTAAATATATGAATTATTGACAATTAAATGGATTAAAATAGGCAAAATCTTGTTGTTTCAAACGCCAGCAGAGCGGTTACTTAATTATTGCAAATTCAGTGTTTTACATAAAGAATAAGGTTTTGCAAAAAGCTATTAACTTAGTCAATGTGCGAATTGTATTGGCAGCATGCACAATTTCATCATCCACAATAATTTCATCACCCACAAACCACCGTACAAAACTCATATATGACTTTTGAAAAAAATAACTAACTTCCTAATTAAATTTATAAATCTGCTTATATGAATCAAGGTGTTTTTTGTAAAGTACAATAGGACAAATGTTCTTCCAAAATGCAGTTTAATAGCTATTTTACATAAAACATATGACAACCTCATCAATCATTAGCATAAAGACCATTCCTTTTCCATGGATTCATGTAATTGTACAGAATATACCAAGTACATTCACAGCTATTGACTGCAATCCCTCTAGAAATGAATTTCACATTTATTTCATTTCATTCTGAGATAGATTTTAGCATGGTCTCTTACAACAGACAGAATATTATACTGTTCACTGCTGACAGTGACAGGACAATTTATAACTTTTTATGTCAAAGAAATGGACAGCCTTTTTAAAAAAAAGTTAAACACCAGTGATTAGGCAGAAGTACAAATGATATTCAAGCACAGACATCATGGTGAGACTATAGTAGCCATCTACAGTGCAATGTCACAGCACTGTGCGAACTGAATTACATGTTGTCAGAAGATTAAAAATCTTTTTTTTTAAATATTTTAATTTTAACGCATTTCAAACATCATCTTATTCATTTCCACTTCCAAAAAAGGCTACGTACACCAAATTGCATACAACGCACGAGTGATGTCCCTTAAAAAGCCATTTTGCCCATCCTGCCTCTTCAAAATCAAGTCTGGGAGATCTTGACTTATTTTGTCTCCATTTAAGTATCTTATATGACACTGCCAAATAATACTATTTCTTTTGCCTCAGCAGTAGCTGCAAATCCCTTGGGTCAATTCAGTTTTCTTCTTTGGTTTATCGCAGTCTTTCACTTTCATTTGCAACATTGAGTTTTCCAAATGCAACAGCAGAAGGTTAGATTCTACAGACTGTAATCTACTCTGAACATGTCACTTGAGAAGGGCATGGCCAGGAAGCAGTGGCACTGCTAACAGTGTAAAACAATATGGAATGACAGAGGGAAGACAGGTTTAGAATGTGATTAAGAGGTTAAGGAAGGCAAAATAAAGATCTGAGTCACAGCAAGAAACTGAATTACCATAAACATATAGAGGGCAGATGAAGAATTAAATTAATCAATGTCAATATCCATTGCTCCCTCAATAAATTAAGCTCCAGTTCTTGGAATCATTTTTGTTTACCACATTAGTTAAGCATTTGTCTAAATCTTTGGGACAATGCATTATTATTCTGATTAAGAAATACTATGTTTGCCCTGCAGAAATCTGTTCATCTTTTGCCAAAATGAAAATAAATCTCCAAGATAAATGTGAACTTCATATTAGAAAATGCAGCTTTTTTGAGGTCAAATTACAGATGAGTCGCTTTAAGCCACATCCTCCTTTGGCATAATGCTGCACGCACAACAATTCCAGAGAAATGCCCTCTCAAGACAGCGCTGGCACCTGCTCAAATATTTACGTGAGAAATTCATATCACAGCTTTAAGCCAGTTTACTAATAAATAATCCATCTGCCAAGTCTGTGCACAGGAGAATTAAAACATGCTGTATTAATTGCTTCATATTAGTCAGTGGCTGGTTTCTTTTCATCCAAAGTGAAATAGTTGCACAAAATAACCCTGCCGGGTGCTCTTCTGGAAACAAGACACATGAATGCCCCGGCACAAATGAGCTAGAACTCGGCACTGTCAGATCAACTTCTCACATGTCATAATTCTCACAGCAAGCCACATTTAAGCATGACTGTGGTTCTGACAAATAAAGTAGACAAACGGTTGTTTAGGCTCTTTGCCTGGTGAGATGGGACTGCTTCACTGGGAATACAATCACTAGCAGAAAGACTGAGCTTTTGAAATGGTAATATAGTAATTCATGAGCTGCACAGAAAGCAATGAACTACACAGCAGTGATCTTAATCCACTTGCTTCACAAAAGGTCTCTTGAATCTCATAGCGCTAATAAATTTAACCCAAGCTCTCGCCTACATTTTTTTCCTTGACATTTCTCCCCAGTAGAACAACTTAGTATGCGAGTAAATTTCTATAAAAAGATAATTGTTCGTGGAAGAATATTATGGCGAGATTGAATTTATTTCATTTCTCTAGTATCTATTCACAAGGGCATTGCTGACAAGATCAGTGTTTACAATAAATTCTTAATTTCTTCGCAGACACGGACTCTGAAACATCTTTTTGAATAGCTGTTGATGGTGTTGAATGGTCAGCATTGTCAGGATTTATATACAGCAGCAGTTAAGGAACAGTGACAACAATCTGCACTCTGGTATTTTATTCTTCATAGGTTCTGTTTACGTACTATCCAACCAAATCAGATTATACTATAACTGAGTACAATCAAGCCAAACATGAGTACAACAGTTAGAGTGAATAGGTCTTTGAGGTAACAACCTGGCTGGGAATGAGATTTAGGCTGTAACTAACTGTCTTACAAAGGGTAGCTGTGACTTAGTCCAGGGTATTGCTCAGCACAATGATACAACTGTGGAGTTGCTGCCTTACAGCACAAGTGACCTGGGTTTGATCCTGACTATGGGTGCTGTCAGTCTGGAGTTTGTACATTCTCCTTGTGACCACGTGGGTTTACTCCGGTTTCTACCCACGTTCCAAAGAGGTACAGGGCTAATTGTGGGCTAATTGGCTTCTATAAATTGTCCCGAGTGTGTCGGATAGAACTAGTGTGAACGGATGATCGACAGTCGGCACGGACTCAGTGGGCCGAAGGGCCTGTTTCCACTCTGTACCTCTAAACTAAATGCCTAGAGGACCTGAAGGGGAGCTGCCACAAGGGAGGTATTTCAGCTAAAGCAAGGTCCTCAGCTTGACAGCATGGGACCTGATCAGGTGGAATCCAATGAAGCAATGATGGGATCGCCTTGCATCTACAGTGAAGGCGTGTTTCTGTAGGAGTGGGCCAAACTGTCTGCATAATCATCATCCTCATGTCCAAGCATATGTTGCATGCTACTGCATTCCAATGCACATGTTATGGGATGTTTCTGTGATGGCGGGTTGGATACATGGAATACCTGGATGGGAAAGTTCACACTTTGTAGACCTCACTCAGCTTTGCAGACCCCACTGGACAAATTGAGACTTTTATGATTGTTACTAATTTTCCAGCGATCTCCAAATTGTGCTTGTAATTTTACAATTTTTTTTTAAAAGGTCACCTCCTGTTCACATTATCCTCATTCTACTTATTGATCAGTAGATCAACTGGAAAGCTTGATGCTGGAATTGCAAATAAGAAATGTTCTTAGGTAGTGTAGAGTTCAGTAACAAAAATCTTGTTCAAAACAAACTCTCAACTTCACAGATCATACATATAATTAGAATAAACATACTGAACTAATTATATAGTAATGCAACAAATGTATTTGTTCAAACTTTTGCAATAATGCCACATTTAAATCTGCCCTTGGTTCTGCATTGAATCTAAGATAAAGAACTGACTAACTCTTGCTTCAATATTATCTTGAGTATTTTCCTTACCTTCATATGAATGATGCAGCAATGGCTCCAGGAGACTCATGTATTCATTCACTTGATCAGTATTACCTCTAAATACCCCTGGAGAAAACAAGTCACAAGCCATTTTTTAAAAATAGTTTCAAAAATCTCTTGCTTGCTTACAAAGTTGATTTCACAAATAATTGGTGTGCTAGAATTGTAAGTAGTGATTAGTGTGTTGAGAAAAATGGGTCAGCAAGTTGAGTATCAAATTGAAACCTTGAAAGGGGAGAGAAGGGTGGGAGAGGAGGGCTGGTAATGACCCAAGATCCACCTGAGCATGAAATGTGCTGGCCATGCCTTCTAATGCCATGACGCTGCAATTAGTTGCACCATCCACTGGCATCTTGGGTGTGGAGTGAACAGCATTAGCAGATACATCATTTGGGTGTGGAGGGAACAGCATTTACAGATACATCACGCTGTACAAAGCATGACAGCAACACATTTTATAACACTAAACATTACAAAGGATGGGCTTTAACTTGCACAAATGAAAATCACAGGGAGTATATTTAGTTTAGTTTATATTAGTTTAGAGATACAGCACAGAAACAAGCCCTTCAGCCCACAGAGTCCGCGCCGATCAACGATCCTCGTACTCTAACACTATCCTACACACTATCCTACAAAAGAATTTCAACATCAAATTCGCCATCAATTGACAATTTTTACCAAAGTCAATTAACCTACAAACTTGCACGTCTTTGGAGTGGGGGAGGAAACCACAGCACCTGGTGCAATAATTACAAAGACCATCGGTAATTACATTTTGATCCAATGTATTGATTTTGGAAATGGCATTAAAATAAAAAATCTGAAATTTTAATAAAAGCTTTTATCATCGTACATCTGTGTTCTCTGGTTATCATTACGTTCCCTTTGTTAATTCTATTCTCAGCCCTTTAATCCACTTTGAATGAATTGATTTCTGCAAGGATCAATGTTACACATTGTGGGGATAGTTTACGCTATTACCCAAAGGCAAAAGAGAGATTTTTTAAGTTTTTAAAAAAAAGGTAATCGGAAGTAAACTTCCAATCCAGTAGCAATGTTAATCAATACCTCTGAATAAAAATGACTTTTCAGATCAGGCAACTTGCACATTTTACTTACCATCAATTACTAAATAAATGTAAAACAGAGGAAATTCACATTCAATGCCATCAAACAGCTAGAAAAGAAAACAATTATTAATAATTATGGTTAATGCAGTAACCTAAAAAATAAAATGTAACAGTAACTTTCTTATAAAAATGGACACACCATTCTTAAAATATCATTTAGAATTTCAACATCAAATTCGCCATCAATGAAAATATGAGATTAAAATTTTTTTGTTAATGTAAATTTGAATAAAAGCTCTTTCAATGTAATAACATTTAAATCCTTCAGCGACCAGGAGCCAACAATAGAGAATCCCCACCTAATAAATTACAGTATAATGGTAACTCACTTTTATGTGTACAAAAGCACATGAGAAACAGGAGGCAGCCAATTGACTCTCGGATCTGCTTGAATGTTCAATAAGAGTATGGTTGATTGAAAAATTGGCCTCAATATCACTTTCCTGCTCACTCCCCATACTCCACAATCCCCTGTAGTTCATATATTTGTCAATCTCTGCCTTGAATAGATTCACAGAATCTTGCAGAATTCCAAAGTGACAGTCTGAAGAAGGGTTTCGACCCGAAACGTCACCCATCCGTTTTCTCCAGAGATGCTGCCTGAACTGCTGAGTTGCTCCAGCACCATGCGCATATCTTCCAAAGAGAAAAACCTCTGTGAAGAATTTTAGCAACAAGGAACTGCAGATGCTGGTTTACAACAACAACAAAAACACCAAGTCCTGGAGTAACTCAGTAGTCAGGCAGCATCTCAGGAAAAATGCATAGGCGACGTAAACTTTTTCCATATCCCCATCCAAAATAGTTTTGAAATCACAGCCACATTTTAAATACCAGTGTAAAGAGAAATATCATTTTAACATCCACCCTGCCAATACCACTCAGAATCTTGCATATTTCATTAAGATCATCTCTCATTCTTCTAGACTCCAGTGAGTATAGGGCCAATCAGCTCAACCTTTCATGCATTAACCCTTTCATCCCAGTGATCCCATATTCTAGAGAAACCTCATTGCACTGCCTCCAAAGCACACCAGCATGTGGTAGAAATGCTGGTGCAGCGGTTCCGTCCCTCCTCTACGAGACTCCACGTGGCAAAAGCAGCAGAGCAGTAACTTGCTGCCTAATGCTGGGGATTCACCATATCAACTACACCATGTCAGCTACATCAACTGCAGAATCTGTATTGATGTATAGTTTTTTCTAATCCTAAAACTGTCCATTATTTTAGATTTTCAATAAGTTTTTAACAGATTTAATGTTTATTTTTTAATCATTTAAGGAAATATCAATTGTTTGCAAGTATCTCTGCATCACAGGGACATGTACAAGCTCATCAGTGAAAACTTTGATAGGAGGCAAGGTTGCCCCCGGCCACCAGGGCAATGCAGGGACAGCAAGCTGAATGATTTACCCACAGATGCTGAGCCACTGCTATCAGTGTGTGACATTGGAGTGTCCAAAACGGTTGGACATATGCATTCACCAGAGGTAATTACACCCCTGGGGAGAACGTTGTGCAGTGAGTATGGACAGCTGGCCAAATTGAGAACGATTTGGTCTTGTATTTACTCAAGAGGTATGGCTGGGTAGTTCACGACAGGGGGATGTAACTGCAGTATATTTTGTAGATAATAAGGTGATGGAAGGTATGAAGATTTAGGGCAGTGGATGAGGTGCCAATCAAGCAGGTTATTTTGTCTTGCATTTTGCCGAGCTCACGGATTGTGATTGAGCTGCAAACATCCAGGCAAGTGCAGAGTATTCCATCGCAGTTCTGACTTGTACAATCCACCAGCCTCCATGAACTACCGAGATCCGTCCCATTTCATATCTGTGCCTCGAATCATAGTTTTCCCGCTGAAATGCTTCAATCCAAAATGTTGCCAATCCAAGTCCTCCAGAGATGCTGCCTGACCCATAGACTTACTCTAGCACTTTGTGTTCTGCATTCGAGTATCTACAGTCCCTTGTGTCTCTAGTTTATTTCTATTCGCTGCCCAAGTTAATTTTTCTACCGATCGGTCAACCTATCCAATGTATCCACTGTCCTTTAGCATTTCATGTGAGTGTTATGTTCAGATGAATCTCGCACCCTGACCCTCCTCCCCCTCCCCAAACAGATGCTGCTCGAGTTTGTTTCCAATTATATTTCTGTGCCCAATTCAAACTCCATGTTGTTTATACAGACTTGTGGGCACCAGCACTGAACATATGCCAGGTCAATACATTTAAAGCTACCCTTTTCCTTTCTCTGGTTTAGCTACCTTTCAAATTGAATTAAACTGTTCCCGGAGCGACATTCTAGACAAATTGATGCTGTGGCATAATATTATTAAATTATCAATAAATCATTCCCAGTAACATCAAGATTACTGGACAAGAATTGATCCAAGGTCCATCCTCCACCATTCTGCTGGTTTTAAGATATGATGATAATGGAGTGGCTGGTTAATTGTTGCAATCAATCATAACTAATTTAGCAAAGAAAAATCCCTGTAGTGAAAAAAATTGAAGAATTGCAAATTCACTTACCTGTTTCTCCCAAGCAAACTACACTTACCAAATGCCAGGTCTCAAGTGATTGCTACACTGTATTTTAATTTAAGTAATGTAATTTTCTGAAGCAGATCTACCCAATTTGCATATGATTGAATTAATATCGTCCACTTTCACTGATTCCTTAAGGAGCCCATTCTGGATCTCGCTGTAGACCTGAACACCTCCGCTCAGTCTGCCTAAATGTAATTGATCTCCCGGTTGCTACACAATTTAACACCCACTCCAATTCCCATATTGATCTTTCTGTCCTGCACCACTGTCAGGGTGAGGCCCAGCGCAAATTGGTGGAACAGCACCTCATATTTAGCTTGGGCAGCTTACACCCCAGCGGTATGAATGGTATGAATATTGACTTCTCTAACTTCGTAACCCTGGCTTTCCCTCACTCTCCATCCCTCCCCCTTTCTAGTTCTCCGACCAGTCCGACTATCCCCCTGATTACATTTAATCTCTGTATGCTTCATCGTCACTAACTATGATCTGTTCTACATTTTCTTTGATTATCCCCTTTGATGTCTTGTTTTCACACCTTACACCTCCTTATCTCTGTGTCTCCCTCTCCAATGACTCACAGTCTGAAGAAGGGTCACGACTAAAAACATCACCCATTCATTCTATCCAGAGATGCTACCTGTTCCGTTAAGTTACTCCAGCATTTTGCATCTATCCCGGATATTAACCAATTGTTCACTGAGGTACATTCCCGTGAAATGTTCTTTTCAACAAGGGCTTACATTTCCATAAAGAATTCATTACAATTGTTGGACAATTATTCCTCCTTTTGCTTAATAGACTAAAATACCAAACTAGACCTATCCAGCCATTTTATTATTTCCTTTAAAAGAGCATTGTCTTATACTTTATCAATCCAAAACGCACAGCTTTCCTATCTTCACGTTCTGAAACATAGAAACATAGAAAATAGGTGCAGGAGTAGGCCATTCGGCCCTTCGAGCCTGCACCGCCATTTGATATGATCATGGCTGATCATCCAACTCAGTATCCCATCCCTGCCTTCTCTCCATATCCCATGATCCCTTTAGCCACAAGGGCCACATCTAACTCCCTCTTAAATATAGCCAATGAACTGGCCTCAACTACCTTCTGTGGCAGAGAATTCCACAGATTCACCACTCTCTGTGTAAAAAATGATTTCCTCCTCTCGGTCCTAAAAGTCTTCCCTCTTATCCTTAAACTGTGACCCCTAGTTCTGGACTTCCCCAACATCGGGAATAATCTTCCTGCATCTAGCCTGTCCAACCCCTTAAGAATTTTGTAAGTTTCTATAAGATCCCCCCCTCAGTCTTCTGAATTCCAACGTGTACAAGCCGAGTCTATTCAGTCTTTCCACATATGAAAGTCCTGCCATCCCAGGAATCAGTCTGGTGAACCTTCTCTGTACTCCCTCTATGGCAAGAATGTCTTTCCTCAGATTAGGAGACCAAAACTGTATGCAATACTCCAGGTGTGGTCTCACCAAGACCCTGTACAACTGCAGTAGAACCTCCCTGCTCTTATACTCAAATCCTTTTGCTATGAATGCTAACATACCATTTGCTTTCTTCGCTGCCTGCTGCATCTGCATTCCTACTTTCAATGACTGGTGTACCATGACACCCAGGTCTCGTTGCATCTCCCCTTTTCCTAATCGGCCACCATTCAGATAATAGTCTACTTTCCTGTTTTTGCCACCAAAGTGGATAACCTCACATTTATCCACATTATACTGCATCTGCCATACCTTTGCCCACTCACCCAACCTATCCAAGTCACCTTGCAGCCTCCTAGCATCCTCCTCACAGCTAACACTGCCCCCCAGCTTCGTGTCATCCGCAAACTTGGAGATGTTGCATTCAATTCCCTCATCCAGATCATTAATATATACTGTAAATAGCTGGGGTCCCAGCACTGAGCCTTGCGGTACCCCACTAGTCACTGCCTGCCATTCTGAAAAGGACCCGTTTACTCCTACTCTTTGCTTCCTGTCTGCCAGCCAGTATCTCTATCCACATCAATACTGAACCCCCAATACCATGTGCTTTAAGTTTGTATACTAATCTCTTATGTGGGACCTTGTCGAAAGCCTTCTGAAAGTCCAGATATAACACATCCACTGGTTCTCCCTTATCCACTCTACTAGTTACATCCTCGAAAAATTCTATAAGATTCGTCAGACATGATTTACCTTTCATAAATCCATGCTGACTTTGTCCAATGAACTCACCACTTTCCAAATGTGCTGCTATCCCATCTTTAATAACTGACTCCAGAATTTTCCCCACCACCGATGTTAGACTAACTGGTCTGTAATTCCCCGTTTTCTCTCTCCCTCCCTTTTTAAAAAGTGGGGTTACATTAGCTACCCTCCAGTCCTCAGGAACTACTCCAGAATCTAAAGAGTTTTGAAAAATTATCACTAATGCATCCACTATTTCTGCGGCTACTTCCTTAAGTACTCTGGGATGCAACTTATCTGGCCCTGGGGATTTATCGGCCTTTAATCCATTCAATTTACCTAACACCACTTCCCGGCTAACCTGGATTTCACTAAGTTCCTCCATCTCATTTAACCCCCGGTCCCTTACTATTTCCGGCAGATTATTTATGTCTTCCTTAGTGAAGACAGAACCAAAGTAATTATTCAATTGGTCTGCCATGTCCTTGTTCCCCATGATCAATTCGACTGTTTCTGACTGCAAGGGACCTACATTTGTTTTAACTAATCTTTTCCTCTTGACATATCTATAAAAACTTTTGCAGTCAGTTTTTATGTTCCCTGCCAGTTTTCTTTCATAATCTATTTTCCCTTTTGTCCTCCTCTGCTGGACTCTGAATTTCTCCCAGTCCTCTGGTAGGCTGCTTGTTCTGGCTAATTTGTAGGCTTCCTCTTTTGTTTGGATACTATCCCTGATTTCCCTTGTTATCCACGGATGCACTACCTTCCCTGATTTATTCTTTTGCCAAACTGGGATGAACACTTGTTGTAGTTCATCCATGCAGTTTTTAAATGCCTTCCATTGCATATCATAGATACATAGATACATAGAAAATAGGTGCAGGAGTAGGCCATTCGGCCCTTCGAGCCTGCACCGCCATTCAATATGATCATGGCTGATCATCCAACTCAGTATCCCGTACCTGCCTTCTCTCCATACCCCCTGATCCCTTTAGCCACAAGGGCCACATCTAACTCCCTCTTAAATATAGCCAATGAACTGGCCTCAACTACCCTGTGTGGCAGAGAGTTCCAGAGATTTACCACTCTCTGTGTGAAAAAGATTTTCCTCATCTCGGTCTTAAAGGATTTCCCCCTTATCCTTAAGCTGTGACCCCTTGTCCTGGACTTCCCCAACATCGGGAACAATCTTCCTGCATCTAGCCTGTCCAACCCCATAAGAATTTTGTACGTTTCTATAAGATCCCCTCTCAATCTCCTAAATTCTAGCGAGTATAAGCCAAGTGATGCACCGTCAACCCTTTAAGAATCCTTCAAGATAATACCGTCAACCCTTGAAGATTCCTTCAAGATAATAGAAAAGATATGACCAGATTTGTGAGCCACCTGTTGGTTTGTCCTTGCTTGAAAATATTTTGGGGTTTTAATAGCAGTTATCAAACCAATCAGAATTAAACTCTAGACACAAAAAGCTGGACTAACTCAGCGGGTCAGACAGCTTCCTGGGAGAAATTACGAAGAAGGTCTGAAGAAGGGTCTCGACCCGAAACGTCACCCTTTCCTTTTCTGCAGAGATACTGTCTGACCCGCTGGGTTACTCCAGCTTTTTGTGTCTATCTTTGGTTGAAACCAGCATCTGCAGTTCGTTGCTACAGAATTAAACTCTAACCTGACATCTCAGTGGAGTACTTCTTTGTGACGGCCAATCTACATATTTAGATGGGCACTAAAGATCCCATCTCAGGAAATGGTTCCAATGTCTTGGCCAAATTACATCCCTTTATTAACAAATAGATGCACTTGCAAATCTAATTTGCTGCTTCTCATTATTGTTTTTATTGCCTACATAATAACAATGAGCGCAGTTCAAACGCAAGCTCTTGTCTGTGAAGTGGTTTTGGTTTAAGTTGAGAATAAGGCAACTTTGCTGACAGAAGAGAAAGAAAATACTCTGTAGTCCCAAGTTGAAAGTAAAATAGAGTAAAATATGTTGTTTCACATTCGCACTACATAGAAGAACCATAATGTCCGCTGCATGCAAATTCCTGTTCTCAACTACAACCAAAGGAAATATCAACTGAACAGGAGATTTTCCTTCCCAAAAGTTTCAAGCTTACAGAAATAGTGCTCCAGTACCTCTTATTAACTGGTTGACCTACACATCCTCTAAATAAAGGGTTATATAGTTCAAAGCACAGAGCACACTTTATTCATTTGGGGACATGAGCGTTGTTGGTAAGGTCTGCACCAGGGTCCTGAAATCCCAATGTGCATTTGATGTTCTCGCCACTCTCATTGTTCTATCAACATGGAGGAATATTGGTTTATCAAATGGGAATATAAGGGAAGAGAGTTTGTCACATGAGTGTGGTTGGTTCCTTATCTGTGCCTCATGGGATCTGGTTTCATTTTTATTGCAGTTAACAATCGACCATCTTGTTTTGGATTTAGCAGCATGTATTGGAGTCACATTACCAAAAGGAGAGTGCGCCAATATGGCAATTTCAATTTCCATTATTGAGACTTTATTTGCTATAAGTTTCAGATTATAATAAACTGAATTTAAATATTTCAGCTTCATGGAATTTGAATTTGAGTGCCTGGATTGCTCACTTGAGCTTCTTAATTACTATCAGTAATTTAACCACTGTGCCACATAATCCTTAAGGAATATACGATATGATATAATAACACTTTATTCATCCCTGGAGGGAAATTGGTCAACCAACAGTCATAACCCACATCAAAGTACACAAAAACTTGAAATTAAAAGTGAAAACAAAAAGACGGCAAATGAACACCGTCACTCTCGTGAAGAAGTCACAGCAGCGGCTGTATTTCCTGAGGTCTCTGCGGAGAGCAAACGTCTCACAGCCGCTGCTGCTGTCCTTCTACCGATGCGCCGTGGAAAGTATCCTCTCCTATGGCATCCTGGTGTGGTTTGCTAGCTGCACTGTGGCTGAGAGGAGGGCGCTGCAGAGTTATAAAAACTGCACAGAGCATCACAAACGCTCAACTGCCCTCCTTGGATGATATATATAGGGCCCGATGCTTGCACCGGGCCATAAACATCAAGCAGGACACATCCCACCCTGCCAACCACCTTTTCACTCTGCTACCCTCTGGGAGGCGATTCGGGTCTCTGAAGGTTCGCACCGGTAGACTAAAAAATAGTTTCTACCCATGTGCGATAAAAGAACTTAATTCCAACAAAGAACACTGGGGAAGCAAAATGTAATTCCAAGAAATGCAACATTATTTTAAAATTCTTTTTAAATACTTATTTATTATTTTTACTAATAAGTGTACATATGTGTCAATGGTTGTCGTGTTTGTATTTTTTAACCGGAGGAGATGCAATGGAATTTCGTTGCACAGTATTGTGCAATGACAATAAACGTATTCATTCATTCAAAAAGTCAAGCGACTGTTGGCTGGCTGCCGTGTGCACAACGCCTTCACCGGAACGAACGAACAAACGCAATATGTGAAAGAATGAGGGGATTAACCCATGTGCAAAATTAAAAAAGAACTCACATTTCGCAGAACACTTTAGGAAAATGACAATATGGAAATTCGCCCAAATTACCTTAATTTCAGCTGGTTTGTAATATCGCCGTGAATGGTCCTCCAATCTTGTTCTGTATCCATCTCTTAAGAAGCGTTTCATTCCGTAGGTTCCTCTCAGTTTGCGAACAACCTTCTCCATAGTTTGCTCAAACAAGGCATCATCCTCCACTGCAAATGCAGGGTAACTTATACATGGCAGTAGGGCAGCATCTGTATTCTGGGGAAAATACATTACTCAAATTGGTATCAAGCACTTAGTTGAACATTCCCAGATATTGCAGATAATTAATATTGCTGTTGGCAAGTTTTATAGAAACAAAATATGTTCTATAAAAATAAATAAGAATTAGGAAATAAGGATTAGCAAATCTTTGCAAACTTTACACAATAAGCATCGAAAAAGTTTGCTGTTGTGAGGTTAACAGTATTTGTGCATGCAACATATGACTGATCGGCGTTGGCTCGAAGGGCCGAATGGCCTCCTCCTGCACCTATTTTCTATGATTCAACCCCAAATTTAATAGATTCGCTGTTTTCTTAAAAAGCTGACTACTGTTTAGAAATATGATTCACAAGTACTAGTAACAGTCAATATCTATTAAATATTTAAAGCACATTTTATTCTTCTGCCCTTTTTAGCCTTCCAATTTAATGTATGCTTCAAAACGTTAAAGCAATAAAACAGGTTATGCAGAAAGAAGCAAGCAGTTAATTCTCTCTTTATGAAATGCTCTTCATCTGCAGAAATACTTACATGAGACCTAGATTCTCGTGGAAGGAGTGAACAAAGTGTTTGTCTGTTTCGATTGTGAGCATCAAAATCAACAAAAATGACAGACCAAGAACAACCCTAAATAAAAACAAAAGGATATATATTTTGTGAATACCCATACATATACATACACAAACAAGTAACACATTTTTCTCTTAACAAATGATTTTGAAAATACTCAAATTTCTGATGACCATAGTATATTTATATACCACCTTTAACATAATAAAATGTTTCTATAGATTTCACAGAAATGACCATCAAAATATTAATATGCAGGCTCAAATAGTTGAGGTGTTTCTTCAACAGACACTTTTAAAATAATGATACTGGAGCCAGTTAATAATACAGGAACATCTGAAAGATCATTGTGCAGTAAACTTCCAGATCATTAAAAAATAAGCAACGCTGATGCTTCGTGTCAAAGGGAAGAGATGTAAGAAGTGGTTTGTGATTCCGGCCTCTTCAACATTGAAGACATAACTTCATGGAAATCTCTGGATGGAAGGAATGGGTGGTGTTTAGCACAGAGGAAATAAACTGAATATGGCTGATATATCAAAGTAGCAGAACACTGCATAAGTTTAAAAACATAAAGTTTAAATTAGAAATTATATATTAAGTTACTGAGAAAAGGTTGCAAAGATTATTTGAAATCTGCAATATGGATTTATTTAAGAAACGAGACTGAAATGGGAAATACATTCTTTACCCAGTTTCAAAGATAACTAATGATTGTACGATAACTTTAAATCGAAGGATTCAACATTTGATGGAACTGGACCAAACCGCTATCGTCAATGGCCAGGGTTGAACAATAAAAATCTGCACTATTACACTACTACCTGGGTTTGATCCTGACTACGGGTGCTGTCTATATGGAGTTTGTACGTTTCCTTTGTGACCGTATGGGTTTTTCGCCAGGTTCTCTGGTTTCCTCCCACACTCCAAAGGCGTACAGGTTTATTGGCTTCGGTAAGATGTATATTGTATGTCGGATAGTGCTGGTGTACAGGGTGATCACTGGTCAGCGCAGACTTGTTGGGCCGAAAAACCTGTTTCCACGCTGCAAGTTTAAAGTAAAGTCTAAAGTCAGCCCTTGCAGACTTCCTCTGCCAACCCATCTTAAGCATTTACTTAAAACACCAGATTCTGACAAGATTCCAGTCTGTTTACCTCTTCTCGTATTCATTTCTAGGGATAGTATTAACTTTCACTTTCTGCCCTCTGCAAGCATTTTGGCATAATGATCTACTAAATAAACACAAAATACCACTGAATGGCTTTCTTTTATTTCCTACTTTGAGTGAAAAGGTTTAGGAAGGGGTATCATCTATTTAAATAATTCAAGGTCAGTTTATTGTCACATGTACCAATTATGGTACAGTGAAATTTGATTTGGAATATAGAACGTAGAATTACTTTTTTTTTTAAATTGTAAAAAAATATTATTTTATTTGTAGGACAGATCCTTCTTTGCGAGTTCACTTATGCCAGACAATTTAAGACCCACTCTTTCCTGTTGAGCAAAACAGTTCTAGAGTCATCCAATCCCAGATCCACCCCTGATATAGGTTTCAGAATATATTTATTTAAAGAAATTAAGAAAGAGTTAAGATGGAGACACAAGGAATTGCAGCCGCTGGAGTCTGTGAAGAAGCCAACGTGCTGGAGGAACCCAGTGGGTCAGGCTTAGCTGCAATACTCTGTTCTCAATTAAGAGTTGAGAATGTATTAGATGCACTGAGTATAAACCAGAAGAAAGAAAGTCCCACTTGGTGCAGCATTACAGGCACGTTAACTGCAAGTGTAGGTAATGCTCCAACTCTGGGGAACACTAAAAAGTGGTGCAACATGAGAGACTTATAACCTCTGGAATGTTTTGAAGCTGCCGTATGGTTGCAATGAAAGGAGTTTGGGGAATAGCTTTCAGTTATTTCACTATCGGTCTGAGAAATACTTGCGTTTAGGCCCCCTTCGGTCATGGCTGACCATGGGTGCCTCCAGGGTGTAATTCCCTACATGGAGGACGCCTGTGCGTGACTTTATTTAACGTGGGGAGACTGGTGCACAGACAGCCACCCCACGGTCCTTGACAGATCTGGGTCAGGATCCAGTGGCATGGAGTCCAAGATGACGAGACCCTTTTCTGCTGCAGCCTTCATCCGCCTTCCCACTAAGGACAGCCATCGTCCTCCGCCTGTTCCACCGTTGAGTTCTTGGTTGGATTGCTCTTTGTCAGAGACCTCCCCCTCGACCTTACCGCCATGGGTGGCCCTACCAGGAGCATAGCTCCAGACGGCATCACTCTTAGGTCCACACAAGCTTCTCCACCACGACAAGGTGACAATCCGCAGAGATACTATATTTCCATATTTTCTATAATACTATATTTCTATAAATCCCTTCTTCTTTGAGCACAATTTCAAATACATTTACATCAATTGTTTATGCAAGATCAACTTGGCTACTTTGCAGGTTTATAATTAGTAACCACATCAACCAAATGAGCTTCAATTAAATATTAATGTGGAAATCAATTTAGAAATGGATTTGCTGTTGTAATAAATAAGGTCTTAATAAAATTGTTGTTTTATACTTGCACTCAATGGGATTTGTGCTGGATTTATGTTAATACAATACAAGGCTTTTTAATATTAAACTGCGAAATCAGACCTGTGCTGTTTCATGTGCAAGTGAAATTTTGATAGAGCCTCAACAAACTGATACTGTTAATAGCCTTATGTTTTCAATTCAAAGAATCCAACTCCTGCTCCACTTCTGTAATCTCCAAAATCAATTCAAAGAGGATGCTTGTTATTCATGTTTTAAATAATGGAAGGACTGTGATGCAAAGTCTTCCTTGGATTCTGGTTTGATATTTTAATACAAGCTGTCATCCTCAATCACTCTGGCAAAAGTAATGTTGATTTACAGCACACTTCTAAATTTCATAAGAAGTAGATCAGGCAAGAATAACATTTAAGGCTGCAGTTCTACTATAAATATCTCTATTATTACTTAATTCTTAAAACATTACATATTATTCATTTGAAATGAATCAGGTCAGGTCAGGGGGGAGTTCCCCCCACCACGGGTACCATGTCATCCCGTGCTACCTGCTCCATGGTTGGATAGTCGGCAACTAAACCGTCTCCCCCACCTGGTTTGCCAGGTGAGGAGGGGGCTGTGGACCCCCAGCAGGACCCAAAACAAGACCTGTCAAAGGGCGGATAAGCTTCTAGCGAGCCAACGGCCATCCACACTTCAGTAGAAGTTGCGATCACCATTGTACCTGGCATTGTAAGGAATGATGATAAAGCACACACACCAAAATCCTATACTTCCAGCGGCGGATGTCCGCAGGAACTGGAGGACAGAGATGTGTGATGCGTCCGTCACCGTTCCCGTTGGAAACCAGCGCCACTGCGTTGCTAATGTTTTCAACGATGGTGATGAATATTATTCATAAATATTTAATGTAAAAGTTAAATTGGCTTAGCAATTAGCATAACATAATTAGATTCCTTGAAAGACTTCCAAATAGTCATATAATTATTTAACCAATGAAGGATGACAACAGCATTAACTCTAATGTGTTGAAAAAAAATTACATTATATTTTGTAGTTTTGTGAATCATTCATAGCAGAAAAAATTCTTCACCAAAGATCATGCAAAACAATCAGTATAAATGCTAACTTTTGTAAATTAAGTCTTCACTGCAGCACAATTTACAGTAAATAGCTTTTCATTTAAATCAACTTAAATTAATTGCATCCTGCATAAACATTGGACTCTTGAAAACAATGTACTCTATTGTAACCTTGCATAATTTCTTGTTTATTGCATTTGTAGATGGATAACTACGAGTTACTAATTTTAATATCATAATTGAAAACTGACGAATCCAATTTTAAATACCTGGTTTCCAAAGAGATTAAATCCATTGATTGCCTCCAAAGCTGATTTGGCCATACCAACTGAACTATTGAAATAAAAATCATGCTTGAAATCTCAAAATCAATACAAGCACAGCATCAATGCAATAAGTGGCTTAGAAGCAAACATATTAGCAATGAATGACATTTGATAGGTTTTCTGCTGATGCTGCAGGTATAAACGCATTACAAATTACTGTGTCATGGTGGAAAGTGGTGATGAAGGATGATAGTTCACAGAAACGCTTGTAAATCTCCAAGTATAAATTAATACATGTAAAGTAAGAGTCCTGTTGGATTTTCCTTATCATTAATTTACTTTTTTACGAATAGTACTATGGAACTACAAAAAGGGAAGAAATACACCAAAACACGTTAATAATGTTGTAAAGGTATTGCATAGAGAAAGCTGTCAAAAATCTGTGGACACATCAGTCTGAAGAAGGGTCTCGACCCGAAACGTCACCCATTCCTTCTCTCCAGAGATGCTGCCTGTCCCGCTGAGTTACTCCAGCATTTTGTCTACCTTGGATTTAAACCACCATCTGCAGTTCTTTCCTAAAAATCTGTGGATATCCACTCACAGTTGGATAATTACCTACCTATAGGTAACTCAGGAGCTAACATTATTATCTTGATTAATTACTTTCATATTGACATTTTAACCAGATAAAAACTGCACAGTAAATTGTTATAGTCATAGACACTCAGCATGGAAACAAGCTATTTGGCCCATCACATCCATACTGACCAGTGAGAACCCGTTCGCACTCATCCCATCTCACAGGACGTGGCCTGAATTAAACAATGCATAAAATATGGAATCATACTGCCATGTCGGGATGGCATGCAACATGAAAGGGAAACAACTAGTGGTATTCCCATGTGCCTGCCGCCTCTGTCCTCTGTTATGGGTTTCAGAGGTCATAACATGGTAGCTAAAGTGATGGGCCATAATGCACTTTGTAAGTGGTACACATTGAGTGACAGTGCACAGATCACTGAAGAAATGAATACATAGTGTGGTGATGGGGTGTCATAAAAACACACAACATAGTCATGTGAGACACACTGGTGCAGCTGATAGAGCTGCTGCCTCACAGCGCCAGAGACCTGGGTTTAACCATGACCTTGAGTGCTGCCTGTGTGGAGTTTGCACATTCGACTGCATGGCTTTCTTCCGGTTGCTCCGATTTACTCTCACATCACTAAGGTGTGCAGGTTTGTAGGTTAGTTGGCCTCTGAAAATTGCCTTTGTTTGTAGGGAGTGGATGCGAAGGTGGGAAAACATAGAATGAGTGTGAACGGGTGATCAATGGTCGGCGTGGACTCAGTGGGCTGATGGCCTGTTTCCATGCTGTATCTTTCAATTCAATGCAGTGTTGACGTTCCTGAATGCTGTTACATCTGCATGCCTACAGGCACCCGGATAGTGTTTCACCTTCCAGATCTGACCCCTATTGATAATAGAAAGGCTTTAGGATCAGTATTTGTGTGACTACTCCAATAAAAATTCTCATCAATAATAATTCTCCAGAGTGTTTATGGTAAGAGAGCTAAAATTTAATTGCATCAATATCACCAAGGGTAAGCAATTAGAATCTCTGTGCAAGGATATGGCCATTGATAGCCCTTCTAAAGCCAGCTTGATAGAAGCATGGACAGCTTCATTTTCTGAGACGTTATGAAGGGAAGTGAACATGTTGCGCAGTCAGCACATCCCCACTTCTGACCCCTGGAAGGTTGAAGATGATTTGGCCAACAGCGGTGCCCGAGGGAAGTCTCACAGCGATGTTCTGGAGCCAGGGTGACTGATCTGTGAAAACGCGACGACCTCCGGCGACTCAAGTACCTTCCTCATGATGCCCACTGACTGAAGAAGCTCTTTGATGTCCCTGATGTCAAATGCTATTTTCACATCAAAGACAGTCACCCCAGCTCAGCTCAGAAATTTAGCTCTGAGTATGAAGCAAGAATGTGAAGGAGCTCGGAGTTGTTCCTGGCAAAACCCAAACTGAGCATTATTTAGGTTGAAGGTAGACAAAAATGCTGGAGAAACTCAGCGGGTGAGGCAGCATCTATGGAGCGAAGGAATAGGTGACGTTTCGGGTCGAGACCCGGAAGGGTCTCGACCCGAAACGTCGCCTATTCCTTCGAGAAGAAGGGTCTCGACCTGAAACGTCACCTATTCCTTTGCTCCATAGATCTTCAGACTTCAGAAGGGTCTCGACCCGAAACATCACCTATTCCTTCGCTCCATAGATGCTGCCTCACCCGCTGAGTTTCTCCAGCATTTCTGTCTACCTTCGATTTTTCCAGCATCTGCAGTTCTTTCTTCAACATTATTTAGGTTGAAGTCTACCAACTCTACTTGATGTCCCTTTGAACCTCTGTTAGATTCACTGCCTGTGGTTTACTGTTTTGACCACTCAGCCCTTCTTAAATAAACACACAATGTTAAAAACCTTCCAGTTCTCCAAAATTCTCTCACAGCGTACCCCTACATCTCTTGTACAGCACACAAGGAATTCAGTTCAATGGTTCAATGGTGCTTTTTATAGTCACCTGTGCATAATTCTAACACAGTGAAATTCTTTATCTTACAAACAGTCCAGTAGAGTATTGCCACACTCCCGATCCCAACTGCTCATATCCTATTGCTCACATCATTTTTCTGATCAGAACTTTAACGTCCACCAGGATTCCCAAAACGTGCCAGCCTTGCTCTTTACTCTAACAGAAACATGCTGGCCTTGAACAATCCCTATCTCATTTTATAAAAACCGCCACATTGCAACAAATCTCTTTAGCTGCAGTCTCTCCCAAATAACCTTTGCAAGTTCCAGTCAAATGCCTTCAAAATCAGAGCAAAACACAAAGTGCTAGAGGAACTCAGCATGCCAGGCAGCATCTGTGGAGGGAATTGACAGGCGACATTTCAGTCCGGGACCCTTCTTCACTCCTGACCTGAAACGTCACTTGCCTATTTGCTCCTCAGATGCTGCCTACCTGCTGAGTACTTTGTGCTCTGTACAATATTCCAGCATCTGCAGTCTCTTGTGTCTCCTTCAAGACTAGCCAGACCAAATATTTGTTGAGACATCTAAATTGGGGACAAGCTCACTATAGAAAGCCATAGAAATAGAATGCATTAAGATGTTTACAGTAGAAAGAGGATTTTTTACAGTAGAAAGAGAAAAAATGAGTTAACAATGAAAACAAAATTACAGAATTTACAGTTTTAAAAGTTGTAATTGTTCATTACAATAAAATCTGATCTATTTCTTGTCTATGCAGTTAATCAATATGTTAGATTCATTACAATACTTGTGCGATGACACAGCTGTGAAAGGACCTACCTCGAGTGCAGCTCAGTGCTCCCATTGTTGTATTTGCTTCCTCTTTCCCACATACCAAAATCTGGTCTACGGTAGCTTCTTTCCACACAGAATACAAGATTTTGAATGAAAGATACCTATTAAAAAAAGCAGAAATAGACATGGGCAGATGAAATTCACCAATTGGTTTTAAACCAGACCACAACATTATGGCTTTTTTTTTCATAACTTAAAGAGGAGCATGTATGAGATCAAACCATCAAGAGATAGTGGAGTCAGGGGATATGGGGAGAAGGCAGGAACGGGGTACTGATTGGGGATGATCAGCCATGATCACATTGAATGGCGGTGCTGGTTCGAAGGGCCGAATGGCCTGCTCCTGCACCTATTGTCTATTGAGATACGAAACCATCAGGAGATAGAAACATTAATTATGAAAGTATCTGCATGTATAGAAATTAGCAAAACCAAATAGAGTCAAGAAGGTTTAATTGTCATATGTACCAAAATGGAACAATGAAATTCTTACTTGCAGCAGCATGACATCTGTAAACACAGTACTCATAGATAAGATAAAAATACAAAAATACAGAAATACATTTTAAAATCCAACATTAGTGAGAAAACAAAACCAAGACCATTCATGGTTAATAGTTTAGTTGGTATTTGTAGCATTCAAGTGTTCATTGCAAAAATGGAGAGAAGGGAAATTAAAATATGGAATAACAAAATGGCAAAGGTGTCAAACATGTATTTTTGCAGGTGCTTTCACAGTACAAGGCACAAATAAATTCTGAAACTTTGGGATAATGAGAAGGAGAATCATCAATTAATCTTAATAAAGAAAATATAGTGGGAAAATGATACTATAAAAGAATATATCATCTAGGTAAGTAAGTAAGTACATTTTATTTCCAAGGTTTGCAAAATAAATGGACAGAGTGACAATGGATGGATTGAGGTAGATTTCACAACAATCCCATGGGAAGGAAGATAGCAAAAGTAAGGTCAATGTTCAAGAAAGAGGCAGAGAGAAAACAAGGAACTGTTGTGAAGTTAGCCTGACATGGGTGCTATGGAAACTGATTATTAATGTGGATATTCAGAACCTGGGAAACAACAATTAGATTCAGCAGAATTAATACTGCATAATAAAGAGGAAATCACCCAAATTCATAAGAATTTGAGGACTCACTGTAAAATCCCCAAGAAATGTTTTGGTCTTTTTTGCATAACATGTGGATGACATGCTAAGTCATAAATATCTCTTTGCAAACTCTTCGGCCCTTAAAATAAAATGTTATGAATATGTATTATCTTGCCATCAGATAACTGCAAATGTATATTCATGATATTTCATCTTCTATATTAATATGTATATGTTCCAATCTGTAAACATTTTACAGAGCATGAAATAAAGTATTAATTGGAAATTATGCATCTTTTTCCTGGTTTGTTGTTTGTGAGGATTTTTTAGCAAGCTATTCAACCAGCTTAATGGAATCACAGCTGCTGAATACCAGGGATCCCTCTCATTGATGTCTGATAGCTCAAGGGGAAATCACAGCATCGAGCCTGCTGAGTCAAGGTCTTTGCAAATGCTATAATTTTGCAGCACACTGTAAAATCCAATACATTTTAAACTTTGAAACACATTTGAAAAGGTGCCAAACAAAAATTATGACACAAGATTAAGGGTGATATATTAATATATACTGAAAATTGATAAATGAATTGAAAACATCAAAGGAATAAACAGGGAAGGAATAAATAGGTAACTGTATTGTGTGACTACTAAAAGGGTGTAAATAGTCTGAAAAAGGGTCCCAACACGAAATGTCACTATCCATGTTCTCCAGACTTGTTGCCTGACCTGCTGAGTTACTCCAGCATTTTGTGTCTATCTAATTCTAAGGGGTGCAAATAGTTATATTATTTAGTATCTATATCATTGACATGAGGATTGTGTGGAATATATTCCAATTTTCTGAATGTAAAGCAAGATGGCATAGTAAACAGTGTGGCGGGTGCAGCATAAGGGATATAGAAATGACTTAATAAGATGACAAAATATTTATCTAAGGAACCCTGTACTTCCACAGTACATTGGGTAAAGCAAAAGCATCCTCATACACATCAGCAGGGGTGGGAGATTGCAACCTTCACGTGGTCTACCCTGTTTCAACGAATGCAATCAACCTGGCGTGCACAAACAGAAGATCAAACAGAACAAGTTGTCTTACAACTTTAGGCTGTGCACACCATACGCAAGAAGAAGAAGAAGATACACATCAGCAGAGCATTATCAAATGAGAATTGACGATGGTGTGCCACATAAAGTTAGGACAAATGCCCAAATATTTGGTCAAGAATGAAGATTTAACAGAATACTTTGAAGGAGGAGGAAAAAAAGATTTCGAGAATTTCTGAGTTGAATTTCGTTACTCATTTATAATTTGGACTTTATGTAACTATACATTCAGTGCCATCTAGTTTTCCATGATGAACATTTTAATTTAATTTTCAACTGTATATATTAATTAAATAACTAGCATTCAGCTTAGTCATTGCAAAATTAAATAACGTGCACTTTAATCCAGTCTAATACATTAAGCACAATCTTTCTGCTCCCATGCCCAGCACAATAAAGTTTAATGAGCAGAAAAACTTATCCAATTAAGTATAATACTCTACACCACTGTAAAAATTAAGCGTTATTATAAAAGGAAAGAAGTGAGAGATTAATTTGAGTGCAGCAAATAAGGAAGCAAATAGAATATTTCAGGGATATAAAAATGCCATGTTCCCAGTGATGAATTGATATTTACAACTTATTATAGCTGACCCAACTTACAGAGGTGTTGGATACCAAACACAATTTCTGAGATTGCAGACTTTATCGTAAACTGGAACATGGTGTTCAGATCGGAATTTCACACCTCAGGAAGGTTGTAAAGGTGTTGGAGAGGATACAGAAATAATTGTACTTGAATAATTCCACGATGAGAGGTTAAAGTTAAACTGGTTGTCCATAAATTAGACGGTGGATAGGATATTAGATGGAATTAATTGAAACCAAGAAGAGTTTGGATGAAGGTACACAAAAATGCTGGAGAAACTCAGCGGGTGCAGCAGCATCTATGGAGCGAAGGAAATAGGCAACGTTTCGGGCCGAAACCCTTCTTCAGACCAAGAGTTTGGATGACGTTGACTAAGAAAAATTATTTCCAATGCATCAACTTCCCATCTAATCTGTAATCATCAACTTTCACCTCAAAAACAAATTACTCTTGACTCCTTTGACCTTCAAAAATCCAATGTCCTCTGTTTCTCTGAATTCCTTTAGCATCTTTTAGCCGGCCAAACTCAGCTCATCTATTCCACATTTAAGTATCACCACTTCAGGTCCCAGCAGTGTTGAAATGACTCAGCAAAGTATTTGCAACAACTTATCTTCCCATTCCTGCAACATTGGGTCTAATGTCTCCCAAGCGTCAAACCTCAGGCCTCTCAAAGTCCCCAACCTTGATAACATCATAATTTACATTTTCAGAAGAAAAATACTGCAGATCCTGGAAATCGAAATCTGTATCTCTCAAAGGTGCTGCCTGAACTGTGGGCATTATTAATCCTTTCTGTTTAATTTCTGGTTCCTATATACACCGATAACACTGGCTCCAATTCTCAACCCTGTTATAGGTCCTTTACCATTTCAGAAGAGGTATCAGATCTAGGACCATAGAATCAAATGTTTAAGCAAGAACTGCAGATGCTGGAAAAATCAAAGGTAAACTAAAAATGCTGGGTGAGGCAGCATCTATGGCAGGGGTCGGCAACCTTTTCTGCCAAGGGGCCAGGACATGTCTGGTAGCGGATGGCGGGCCACATCTATCACGTGTACACATGGATCCCGCCCCCATCCCGCCCCGGATGGCAGGCATCAAATCACTTGTTCACATAGATCCCGCCCCTTCAAGGTCTCCACCCGGAGCACTGAGCTCAAATATCATATTCACTCGTCCCCGGCCGACTGACAACCCCGATCCTGACAGTGAAGCCCAGACACAAAAGGTGCGCGGCCGTGCCGGCGGCTTTGCGCAGGATGCGGTACAGCCAAATCACCTTCCAGGAGCTGGAGGAAGAAAAGAAATTGAGTCTGAAGAAGAGTCTCGACCCGAAACGTCGCCAATTCCTTCTCTCCATAGATGCTGCCTCACCATTGTTTTTTGTCTGTTGCAGAATCAATTCTCCTCCCTGCCAAATATCTGAAGCTGGCGCAAGCTATTTGCAGCCTTAGTGTTGTGTTTCAACGAGATAAGCATATGTCCGCATTGGGGGCAGGTTTAAATGAGCTGAGTGGGGGATGGGATTCAGTCAGAAGGGAGAAGGTTACAAAGCTGGAAGTGGAAATTAATAACGTCGTAAGTAAAATAAATAGGCAAAGGAAATATAGACAGAGTATTTTAGAACTTGCATTGTCAAACAAGGAAAAATTAATTTATAATCATATCGTAAAGCAGCCTTTTGGCAAAAATGACCCTTGTGATCGAATTTTACATCAAATGCAAAAATTATACACTGATCTGGCACCAAGTTAAACAAAGGAACCTAATATGGTACGTGGAGAAATTTGATTGGAATAGATTAAAAAACTATTAAAGAATGTGAAAATGGACTGTGAATAGAAACAGGATATAAAATGCTCGAAATAAACAAATAATTTAATGATTAAGTAGTTTGGAAACTTAATGGTATGAAAAGCCTGACCCGCTGAGTTACTCGAGTATTTTTTTCCTGTATGTACCCGTTTCTGCTATATTCAAACATCACCTACTAACTCGATTTCCCCAGTGAAACATTAAGGGTCTTCTTCTTCTTCTTCTTGCGTACGGCATGCATAGCCTAAAGTTGTAGGACAACTTGTTCTATTTGATCTTACATGATTGTGCACGCCGGGTTGATTGCATTCGTCGAAAGAGAGCGGACCACGTGAAGGTTACAATTTTCTACCCCACTTTAAGGGTGAGTAACCATGGCAGAATAAAAGGTGAAAGAAGCTTAAGTTTCAGCAACATTATTGCAGCACTTTCTTTTCCAACATTTGTTAAAGTTAACTTGCTTATTGATCTTAACGCATTTGTGTAATTAAGTATACCTCATCTGTATTGTAGATAATCTGTAATCCTGAGGAAATCATCTCGACCAAGTATAGCAAGAACAAAGATACAGCATCAATCTGGAGGAAAAAGCAATGAAAAAAAAGACTATCAAACATTACCAAATCAGTCAATCAATTGGCAATCATAGAGCTGGGGCAATCATCATCATCATCATCATAACCGTAATTTATTAGACAAGTATGCTTTGCAACATACGAGGAATTTGGTTTGCCATACAGTAATACCCAAAAAGCAACAAGACACACAACTACATAAAAATTTGACATAAACATTCCACATTCCCCTCTGTGATGAAAGGCAATTATCTTCTTTACTCCTTTCCTCCCTCGGTCGGGGGAGTCGAACCATCCGCAGTCGGCGATCGAGTTCCCACGCATCAGGGCGGTCAGAAACTCCTGCGGCTTGGAGTCCCCAAAATCGGTCCCTCACCAGGGACCGCGAGCTTCATGATGTTAAAGTCCACCGCTCCCGCAGGTTGGAACGCCAGAGGCCGACCCCCGGCAAAGGGGTCGCCCGCTCCGAGATGTTAAAGTCCGCAGGCTCCGCGGTTTTGGAGCTCTAGAAGTCCCAAACAAGAGGTCACCAACTCCATGATGTTAGGCCGCAATGCGGACGGAGACACAACATGGAAAAATTCACATCTCCGTCGAGGAAAGAGATTAAAAAGGTTCCCCCACACCCCCCCCCCTCACAAATACAAAAATTAAAGATAAGCTAAAACATATATTTTACAACAAACTAAAAGCACAAGAATGGAAAAGACAATGAAAATCATGCTAAAATTTGTATATTCATCAAAAGAATCAAAATTTAGAGATATTGCCCTCTTACCTGAAGATGACCATATTTGTCATAGGGTAACAGTTCATCACCTGTATGGACGTTGAACACAGAATGCAAGCAGTTTGATGGACTTGGGTGATTCTTGAAACTTTCCACCTATTGAAAGTAATTTAATTAAATTAGCATTTAGATTGAATACTAGTTGACGATAGTTGCTTAATCTGGCTGTTTTTTTCCCTCGCCCAAATCACTAAAATATGGTGGGTAAGAGATTAGCTGAAGGTGTTATGTAATGCGATTACTAGCGTTGTGTAAGAAGGAACTGCAGATGCTGGTTTAAACCAAACATAGACACAAAAAGCTGGAGTAACTCAGCGGGACAGGCAGCATCTGTGGAGAGAAGGAATGGGTGACGTTTCGGGTTGAGACCCTTCTTCAGACTGGTTAGGGATAAGGGAAATGAGAGATATAGACGGTGATGTGGAGAGATAAAGAACAATGAATGAAAGATATGCAAAAGAGTAACGATGATAAAGGAAACAAGCCTTGTTTGTAGCGTGAAAATGAGAAGCTAGTGCGACTTGGGTGGGGGAGGGATAGAGAGAGAGGGAATGCCGGAGCTACCTGAAGTGAGAGAAATCAATATTCATACCACTGGGCTGTAAGTTGCCCATGCGAAATATGAGGTGCTGTTCCTCCAATTTGCATTTAGCCTCACTCTGACAATGGAGGAGACAAGGACAGAAAGGAACAGAAAATGTGCAATTACACAAAACTTCTATAGATATCATAAAACAGTAACAATGGGAAAGCAAACAAAAATTGTTCAGTCTGGCACAGACCACTAATTACAAATGTATCAATTTCGATAATTTTGTTTTATGATCCACTTTTTTGAATAATTACAAAGCTCCTTTTTCCCTACAGCAACTGTGTGCAAAATTTTAACTCAAAACAATATTAATTACCAATAACTCAATTCCGTTATCAAGCCACTAATGTCACAATTACTGTATGAATCCACCTGCAGACAGCTCCAATCTATTTTCTTTTCATCCTCATCACTTTGAATATAAATGAAGTTAATACATGCAGAAAAAGACACTCTTCATTGAACAATTTTGTTCCTTCTATTCCAAAGTAATGGTTTCATTTACTGCAGTTATAAATTTGTTAGCTTGTATGGATCAAGGGACAAGCTTCACGAGTACAATTGTACAGATACAAATGCAACTCTGAAGCAATCATCAACACGTTACTAATTTCACGGCTCTTCTTGCTTGTTAGAAAACTACCATGAATTGATGTTAGACTATCTTGTCTTTCATTATATAATTATTGCTCTTGCACTCTTCTTCAAAGACGTTAAAGTACAATCATTTCATTCTATCAACAGGATTTGCATATGTAAGAAAAAATTAAATGTTATTACTGAAGCATTTACCATCTATTATCTTTTAACCTCCAAGACAATGATCGACCATTCACAGCCTTATGCAATTGAAAATTGGGACAAAAGTTTCAGACGTTTCTGAGAAATATTTGTTCACATCAGTCACAATTCTTGGTTTTTTATATCCTGAGACTTTGCTTCATCATTCAAAATTCTGCAGCCGGACAAATCGGTATTCTTGGCATCTGCCCTGTTCCCAAATCTTTTTTACGTTAATTGCAGATTCTTCTAAACTCCAACAAGGTACAAGCCATTCTCCTCAATACCTTGACATGTTCCAAATCTCTGAGGAACCAGCTAGTTAATCTACAATGAACTGACTCCAAAGCAGGTATATCTTTTTTTAGACAGGATTGGCCAAGAGTGCAGACTACTCCAAAGGAGATCTCGACAATAAATCTTCACTATTTTATTCCAAGCCCCTGGCAGTAAAAGTGAACATACTGCTGGCCCTAATTGCTTACTGTATCCAAGTCTTTGAACCAGCAACCGAGGTCCCTCTTCATCAACATTTACTAGCTTTTCACCATTTAAAAATGTTTTTCTACTCTTTCCAACAAAGTGTATAACATTGCAATTCCCCACAATATACTCTCTCTCTCGCTCCAAAATCCTTGCTTAATCTCTTAATGTTCTGTATCCTCTGCGTAGCTCACTTTCCAACCTAGCTTTGTATTACTGGCAAACTTCAATAAGTTAACTCCATCTTTTCATCTAAAAGTTGTGAAAAGCTGAAAAGCCAGGACTGATCCCCGTAGCATTCTAAGTTACACTGAAGAGCAATCCAACAAACACTGTGACAGAACCTTTCATTATTAATGCCACCCACCATCTCCTCTTCACTCAAGCCCCCCACCATAATTATTTTCATCTTGGCTTCGTGAAACAAATTCACAGTATGAAGAACTTAATATTCCTGTCTATCCGAACCTAAGGCTCATATCCATTGAAGGCAGTTCTTTGAATCCCTCCACAAATTCTTGAACTTATCAGGTCTATTTCAAAGGTAGACAAAAATGCTGGAGAAACTCAGCAGGTGAGGCAGCACCTATGGAGAGAAGGAATAGGCGACGTTTCGGGTCGAGACCCTTCTTAAAAGCTTTTTTCAAAAATATCACTTAATCCTGTTTTCATTTTTGGATGATATTTTTATTTCTTTTGAGTCTTTCAACTCTTTACTGTTGTACCACACGCCCAGTTTCTTCGCATTTATGCTTTCTGATCATTTCAGCTACACCTCAGCTTTAATTCTAACTACTTAGTTAAACCTGCGCTGCCTCTTAAACCCTTCCAGCTCTGACGACACTCTATGGTCTGACCACCACCCCTGCAAGCAAAGTGGCCCCAGCTTGGCTCAGCTGAAGTTTGTTCCTTCAGAATAATCTTTTCTGGTTCCAGAACCCACTCCAGGATTCTAATGATGTGAATCTTTCCATTCTGTACTATTCCTGCTGCAATCAGCATTGCTCATATCAAGAGTCAAAGAAAGGCAAGTCAAGAATGTTTCATTGTCATTTGAACCAAAATGGAACAATGAAATTCTTACTTGCAGTAGCATAATAGATCTGTAAACACAGCTGGAGGGAAAACTGGAGTGAGTAGTTTCCCCAGCACGTTTGACTTTCTTGCTGATAGAGTCACAAAATTGGGAGTTGGAAACTAACTGCGGTGGACTTTGTTAATTGAAAACGTGCAGCCATGATGCTCCAGTGAAGGGAATGGAGGTTAGGTTGCTAGCAATGCCAGTTAACTGGGCTCTCTAATCCTGGATGGCCTTTAGAATGTTGTGGCAGCTACCTTAAGGCAAATAGAGAGTATTTTGTCCTTTCATAACATGCCTTACAGGTGGTGGAAAGGCTTTAGACTGTTACTACTTCCATTATAACGCATTTGATATTGGCAATTTTGTGCCAATTTTCAGTGATTAATATACCATATATTGCAGATCATAAAGTGTTCCATAAGACATAGGAGCAGAATTAGGTAATTTGGCCCATCAAGTCAGTTCTGTCTGAAGAAGGGTTTCGGCCCGAAACATTGCCTATTTCCTTCGCTCCATAGATGCTGCCGAACCCGCTGAGTTTCTCCAGCACTTTTGTCTACCTTCGATTTTCCAGCACCTGCAGTTCCTTGTTGAACAAGTCAGTTCTGTCATTTGATCATGGCTAAACTGTTTTTCCCTCTCAATCCCACTCCTGCCTTCACCCCATAGCCTTTTACAGAATAATTCATCGATGCATTGTTCACAGGTGACATTAATTTTCATTTATTTGTGCTGCAGTAGATTAACATTGTCACTAATATAGAACTCTATAGACTCTATAATACCGACATTTTTACTCCCTCCAAATTATCTTCAAACTTCAAAAATGCACCAAACAATGCAATAGCCTGGAACTTGCTGGGTGTGGCTCATTGCCTGCATGTGCCACAGATGTAGGCAATTAACAGGCATTTACTTCATCCACATTCTTAAGATACTTAATAATTAAATAGAGGAAAGTGCAACTATAATCATAGGAGCATGATCTATGTGCGAGACATCTAACATACAGACTCACAAGGTCATAAGTGATAGGAGCAGAATTTGGCCATTCAGCCCATCAAGTCTACTCTGCCATCCAATCATGGCTGATCGCTCTCTCCCTCCTAACCCCATTCTCCTGCCTTCTCCCCATAATCCTTGACACCCATATTAATCAAGAATCTATCTGCTTTAAAAATATCCACTGTCTTGGCTCCCACAGCCTTCTGTGGCAAAGAATTCCACAGATTCACCACCCTCTGGCTAAAGAAATTCCTCCTCATCTCCTTCCTAAAGGAACATCCTTTCATTCCGAGGCCATGACCTCTAGTCCTAGACTGTCCCACTAGTGGAAAGATCCATTCCACATCCACTCTATCCAAGCCTTTCACTGGGCCGCTATCTCTAACAAGTTTCTGTCATCTTTATTTTGCAAATATTCAATTTTCTTTTATATTTCTCTCCACAGATTGATTTTATTTATTTCTCATCTCTATTTTCATTCAGCTATTTCTTCCTGTTTCATCGCCTCTGTTCGTTTGGATGGAAGATAAGAAATAATATGATGCAGCAAGGAAAGACCACGGGCTACATTTTCACATGATGGTTAAAGGAAACTGATTCAGGGCACAATTGGACACAGGTCAAGTTTGAAGATCGCAAGGGTTTTTGAAGGAATGCATGTGGTTGCATGCAGGAAGCATGACTCTCACTTCCCAGAGATGGGTCTGGGCCACTGGTTACCATCTGGGACTATTCCCTACATTTTTACAGTGATTACATGCAAAGCACTTTACTGACTGTGAAATACTTTGCAAAGAGCCGCCATTGTGACAGTCACTATACCAGATCCTTCTTCTCTGCAGAAAGAAATGATAACAGAGGAGAAAAACATTTGCTTTCAGTTTCTTCCTTAGCTCAGTGGCCAATTATATCACAGATTTTCTAAGATTGCTACTCACCTTTTCCTGAATTGATGAAAGTATTCAAATATCCTACATTATTCAAAGGAGATGTATGGGTCAAAATTATGAAAATGACCGCATGCACTTGTGTATCATAGAACATATGGATTCTGCTTCCAACTCTTTTCAGGCAGAGCATTTTAGAACCCCCACCGCTCCCTAATTCTTCTTCCAATTACTTCATATGTGTGCCTCCAGGCTTTTGATCACTCCACTGTGTGAAATGCTTAAGTCTCTCATAATGTGATACATCGCAATTAATTCTCTACTCGGCCTCTTCTGTTCCAAAGAAAACAACCCTAAGTCATCCAATCATAAATATAATTTGCATTCCCTGCAAAATCTATGTAAATCCTCTCCACAGCCTCTCCAATGCAATCATATCTTTCCTGTAACATAATCACCAAATATTATTCAATGATAATAAATAAATGTTTCCTTGCAAATTAATGGAAACTTCTGGATATTACAAACATTTAAATAAATTTAAAAAAAAAGATAATTTGCAAATAAATTAATCTTGTGTGAGGGTCAGAATTCACATATCGACGTTACCTTATCGGCTTGGCGCATGTAGCAGTAAAGAATTCCACGCATGCATTTTATAGCAGAGTATTCCAACTCATGCGTCCTTCCCTTATCATCATCAATGCGCCTATTTAAGAAAGGCAAGACAGAACAATTTATCAAAATGAAGATCAATTACTTTTATCAATTTTTCCAATACCAAGTCCACATTATACTTAAATTGTGGGTAGTAATATCATTCTGAACCAGTATTAAAAATAATACATTCACATTGACTAGCACAAATGTCTTTGCAACTCCACATACATTTAATGGATTATGCCAATTAAAAACCTGTATTGTTCCAAAATATGTATGACAGAGCAGCATGATCATGAAAAGATGAACAAGGATGGCTTCAAAATCAGAATTCTTTCAGTGCTGTTAATTATCATCTTTAAATAAATATACAATTAATTATTTATAGGTCATAACTTCATAAGCTATAGGAGCAGAATTAGGCCATTTGGCCCATCAAGTCTACACCACTATTCAATCATGGCTGATCTATCTTTCCCTCTCCACCCCATTCTCCTGCCTTCGTCCCATAACCCCTGACACCCGTACCAATCAAGAATCTGTCAATCTTCGCCTTAGAAATATCCACTGACTTGGCCTCCACAGCCGTCTATGGCAATGAATTATCAGCTTTCAAACAGTACAGGGTTATTGATGCAAAAGATGTAAGACAACATAAATAACTCATAGAACTGTATGCATTTTCTATTTATAAACACCGATTAAATACAAGCAGGCATTTTACAATTTTTGAAAGACTGGGACAGAATAGATAGAGGTGACTACCTATTTGCTTAAATGTGAAGTGAAAGCTGAGACAGGCTAAATGAGCCAAATTGTTAGCTTCTGTGCTGCAAGTTCTGTGCATTGTCTGATTATATTTTGATCTAATGTACAAATATAATTTGTCCACGTCTAAAGAAAACAAAGTTTATAAAACTAGAAGCAATCCATGTGTGACAACCTTGTCAAGCAATATTTTATTTAAAAAAATGAAGAATATAAAAGAGTCACATCAGCTATTGCATGTAGACATCAGGAACTGCAAGTGCTATTTACCAAAAAAGACACAAAGTGCTGGAGTAACTCAGTGCGTCAGAGGGTGAGATGCTGCCTCACCTGTTGAGTTACTCCAGCACGTTGTGCCTTTTAAACCATTCCATGTGTAGTTTGTCAAATGACTTAGTCCTGGAACAAGCCTCTATACACAGTAATCGAGATGTTGATCGATAAAAATCATCTGTCCTAATTTCCATCTCAATCAATGTGGCCTCTTCACCATTTTGTAGCTAAATTGTCAAGGTACCTTTCTTCTTTAATGTTTAAGAAGGAACTGCAGATGAGGTTGAAGGTGCTGCAGATGGACCTCTGCCGCACCTGGAAAGACTGCTTGGGTCCTTGAATGGAGTCAAGGGGGGAGATAAAGCGACAAGGGTAGCATTTCCTGCGGTTGCAAGGGAAAGTGCCAGGAGAGGGGGTGGTTTTGGTGGGAAGGGACGAATTGACCAGGGAGTTACGGAGGGAGTGGTCTCTGCGGAAAGCAGACAGGGGAGGAGATGGGAAGATGTGGCCAGAGGTAGGATCCCATTGGAGGTGGCGAAAATGTCGGAGGATTATTTGTTGCATGTGACGGCTGGTAGGGTGGAAGGCGAGGACAAGGGGGCCTCTGCCCTTGTTTTACGAGTGGGGGGATGGGGAGTGACAGCAGAGTTACGGGGTATAGCAGCCACAGATTGTTAAAATCTACGGTGTCTCATCCCCCCCCCCCAATTACCCTCAACACCGGCTCCCCACAGGGATGTGTCCTGAGCCCCCTGCTGTACACTCTTCTCACTTATGACTGTTCAGCCAAACACCCAAACAGTCATATTGTGAAATTTGCAGATGACACGGCCGTGGTGGGATTAATCTCCCACAATGACGAGTCGGGCTACAGACAGGAGGTGGGAGAACTTGAAGTCTGGTGTAAAGCAAACAACCTCTACATCAACGTGGGGAAGACAAAGGAGGTGATTGTGGACTTCAGAAAAGGCAGCTACACCCCCCCTCCCCTCTACATCGGAGAAGCTGTGGAGATGGGGTCCAGTTTTAAATATCTGGATGTGAACATTTCTAACGACCTCACCTGGACCTGCAAGTTAGAATTTATTGATGTCTTTACTGCACTATTACGCTGCTCAGACCCGAGTACAAATTTCGTTCATGATTCATGTGGAAGCATGTTTTTATCAGATGACAATAAATAAATAAATAAATAATAATGATAATAATAGAAGAGACCCTGGTGAGAGCCTCATATATAGAAGAGGGGAACACCCGTTCCCTGAAGAATGAGGACATCTCCGATGCCCTGGTGTGGAACACCTCATCCTAGGTGCAGATGCGGCGTAGATGGAGAAATTGGGAGTAGGGGATGGAGTCCTTACAGGAAGCAGGGTGGGAAGAAGTGTAGTCCAGATTGCCATGGGAGTCAGTGGCTTTATAATAGATGTCGGTCAGAAGTCTATCACCTGCGGTGGAGATAGTGAGGTCTAGAAATGGCAGGGAAATGTCGGAAATGGTCCAGGTGTATTTGAGTGCCGGATGGAAGTTAGTGGTGAAATGGATGTAGTCAGTGAGTTGTGTATGGGTGCAGGAGGTAGCACCAATGCAGTCGTCGATGTAGGAGGTAGAATTCGGCGATTGGGCCATGGTACGCCTCAAACAAAGATTGTTCGACGTACCCTACAAAGAGGCAGGCATAGCTTGGGCCCATGTGCGTGCCCATAGCTATGCCTTGTATTTGGAGGAAATGGGAGGAGTCAAACGAAAAGTTGTTATGGGTAAGGACCAGCTCCGCTAGGCGGAGGAGAGTATCAGTAGACGGGGATTGGTTGGTTCTGCGAGGAAGAAACGGAGGGCTTTAAGACCCTCCTGGAGGAGATGGAGGTGTAGAGTGACTACATCGGTGAGACCAAGCGTAGGCTTGGCGATCGATTCGCCCAACACCTCTGCTCGGTCCGACCTTTCTGTCCTGGGCCTTCTCCATGGCCAGATTGAGGCCCACCGTAAATTGGAGGAGCAGCACCTCATATTTCGCTTGGGCAGTTTACAGCCCAGCAGTATGAACATTGACCTCCAATTTTAGGTAGTCCCTGCTTTCTCCTCCCCTTCCGAGCTCTCTCTCAGCCCACTGTCTCCTTCCTTTCTCCTTCCCGCCCCCCCCCCCCCCACTCACATCAGTCTGAAGAAGGGTCTCGACCCGAAACGTTGCCTATTTCCTTCCCTCCATAGATGCCGCCTCACCCGCTGAGTTTCTCCAGCATTTTTGTCTACCTTTACTTCTTTAATGGTTACATTTTAAATCAAAATCTGCAATTGCTGACTGATGGTAGACACAAAATGCTGGAGCAACTCACGGGTCAGGCAACATCTCTGGAGAGAAGGAATGGGTGACATTTCGGTTCGAGCATTCTTCAGACTGACTGAAGAACTGCGTCATTTTAAAAATATTCTTTGCATTGAAATTCGTAACTTTCATTTCATCTATTAGTTTTATTGTTCTTTTAATATAAATGTCATGTCAAATGACAGTAGAATATTGCACCATGTTGATTGCACTAATTGATTGCTGACCATGGAAATTAATGGACATCGTTAATGTAAAGTTTCACTTTGACAACAAATTATACTTCATTTGAAAACAGTTGATCAAATGAAATGGATATTACATTTTGAAGGCATTTTTCTCTTACAGAATTACATCTGATCATTACTATGTCAGAAAATACCTGCAGAATATAAATAATATTCAGGACTTTCATGCAAGGAATCAAGTACCTGAACTAATTGGTCCAATTGATGAACAACAGAAATTAAAGTTTTAATTAGGGCAGAATTTACTCAGATTCTGTGATTGCCATGTATATAAAATCTTTACAGCTGCTCAAAAGAGTGCTTTTCAAATTCAGACCCAGTCAAGCACCAAAACATGTCATCAAACTCCATGCTGTTTTTTTAATAAGATTAATGAATTCTTACATTTGAAGCAAGCCATTAAAAATAAAATAAAAAGTAAAATCATGCACAAACTGTGAACTGTCATTAGGTTCAAAATCTTGGCAATCATTTTAATAAACTTGGAGATGTTCACTGCAGTAGCCAAAATTAAAATATATTGTCACACTATGACATGTTCACAAAATCAAATACAAATATGATACAAGTAATGAAAGGATGTACAGAGAGTGCAGATTGTTGTAAAATCAATTCCTTGGAGCAAATTGCTATCCAACTACAACGTAGATAGAATTATTTTAATCACGACTGAGTAATGGGAATTCATGTGAAAATGTACCCAAAAGTTGACCTGTGTCAGGTTCCAAATGGCTTCCATTCTACTACTTCCAGATGCTACAGGTGAGGAAAGCAGGATACCAAGATTTAGAATGTAACTGTCATTGAACATCAAACACTACAGCACAGGACAGGCCCTTCGGCCCACAATGCCTGTGCCCAACATGATGCCACGACCACATGTTATCTGCCCACACATAATCCATATCCTGCATCCCCCGCATGTCCATATCTCCATCCAAAAGTCTCCTAAATGCCACTATCGTATCCGCCTCAACCACGGCACACATTCAATATTTTTCACAATTCAATAGAAAATTGCTCCTCCAATTGACATTCCAGAATAACCACAGTAAAAACACAGTGCTGGAGCAACTCAGAGGGTCAGGCAGCATCTTTGCGTTTAGCTAGCAGATGTTGCTTGACTCACTGAGTTACTCCAGCATTTTGTGCTTTGTTCAAGATTCCTGCAGCTGCAGTTCCTTACATCTCCAGATTTAACTACAGTTTGCTGTAATCAGCCCTGTTCTCTTACCGTGTAAAATGCAGCCACCTTTAGATCTTGTAGATCTATCGGCTTATACTTGAATTCAAGTTTTTTGTGACAAGATACATTCCTCTCTTCACATCTTTTGTCACAGGGAAACTTTGCTGCAGGTAACGAATGCCATACATAATCAATTTAGTGATATTGGGAGAACAGTGCTGACTAACACAAAGCAAATGAGCCACAATATGTGCTCTATTATGCTGCATTAATCAGCACAGACCTTTGAATATCTGCATTTAACATGCAATAAAGGTGGTTTGAAGATTTCTAAATTTAATCTTCAATTCAATTCCGATAGAGACAACAAAAAACGGATTTATTTTCCTCTACTGCTAATATTAACCTGTTTTATACTAGTTTTCATGCACACTAATGTTATTATTAGATTAATGTCAATTTTCAGTGGCATAATTAGCATACAAATCTACTTAAATATTGGTGTAGGTTTGAACAAGGGGATTCATGCCTGCATACTATCTGCATGGGCTGTTAAATACGCTCTCGTTTAGTCTTTCCTTTAATTAGGAATGATTCATGTACATCCCTTGTGACTTGTTTCTCCAAGCTCAATTAACGCTAACCAAGTGGGGAAGTTAAATGTTAAATAAATTAATGAATAATATTAGGGCGGCGCGGTGGCGCAACGGTAGAGTTGCTGCCTCAGTGCCGGAGCCCCGGGTTCGATCCCGACTACAGATGCTGTCTGTACGGAGTTTGTACGTTCTCCCCACGACCTGCGTGGGTTTTCTCCGAAATCTTCGGTTTCTTCCCACACTCCAAAGATGTACAGGTTTGTTGGTTAATTGGCTTGGAATGTGTATAAATTGTCCCTAGTGTGTGTAGGATAGTGTTAATGTGTGCGGGGATCGCTGGTCGGCGCGGACTCGGTGGACTGAAGGGCCCGTTTCCTCTCTGTATCTCTAAACTAAATTAGAATTTTTTTTTTTTTAATTTCTGGTGGTTTACTCAGATTACAGATTAGTTTATTGTCATATACACCAGGGTGCAATTACATTATTTGTTCACTTGATGCTCACAGAGTAGACAGCATAGAGTAGTGATCAATACAACAACAGATGAAAAACTACCAGGGTACACAAAAATGCTGGAGAAACTCAGCGGGTGCAGCAGCATCTATGGAGCGAAGGAGATAGGCAACGTTTTGGGCCGAACCCTTCTTCAGACTCATGAAAAACTACCAATTGGTCCAAGAGGTACACGAGGAACTGCAGATGTTGGAATCTTGCGTAGAAAGCAAAGTACTGGAGGAACTCAGCGGGTCAGGCAGCATCTATGGAGGACATGGATCGGGACCAACCTGAAACGTCGTCTGTCCATGTCATTCAGCGATGCTGCCTGTCCCACCAAGTTCCTCCTGTACTTTATGTTCTTGTGCAAGAATAATGCAAGATTTTAGTGCAAAAAACAAGTAATGTTAAAAAAGATTAAAGTAACTGAATAACCAATGAAGCAGAGTTAAGCATAAGAGTACAAAGCAGCACATCTGGGTGAGAAAGACATGATCGGTACAGGTGTCAGATAGCAGTTGGGAAGAAGCTGTTCTTAAATCTGGATGTCAAAGTTTTCAAGCCTCTATATCTTCTCCTAGAGGTAGAGGAGAGAAAAGGGAATGGACAGGGTATCAGGCATCCTTAAAAATACTTCCAGCCTTCCTGATACAACGCACCGTAGGGATGATGAGCCTGTGATGGACTGGGTTGGGTTCACCACCCTCTGCAGGTGTAAGCAGTCATGTTTAGTGTAGTTTAGAAACAGGCCGTTCGGCCCACCGAGTCCGCACCGACCAACGAACCCTGCACATTAACACTGTCTACGGGGAGAACGTACAAACTACGTACTGACAAGCACCCGTAGTCAGGATCGAACCCGGGGATCTGATGCTGCAAGGCGGCAACTCTGCTGCTGCGCCATCGTGCCACCCTGGACATAGGTTCTGTCCATGTGATGGACAGAAAGAGAGATTCAAAGACTTGACACACACCACAGGGAACAAGCATTGGACCATCCTTTTCGGCTTACCCACGTAAAAGCCAGTGCTTGCAATGGGGCAAGAATGGAGGGAACATAGAGGAAAAGAGAATCTCGAAAAACAAGCATCCCTGATACTGCAGCATCACCACACCACTGTTAACTGTGTGGAAGAAGTTTCAAGCCCAGATTAGTCTAATCAATCATCTCTTTACACATCACAACACTGTTGATTAGATGTCATGCTCTTAACAGAAAACGAGTGATGATCAACAGAGCTACAAAATTCAGGCTATATCAAGATGGTGCAACTAAATTGACAAAGCAGTTTGAACAGAAAATACAATTACAAAAACTAATCAATCTAAAATCATTGGAAGCATTAAAGTGGTTTAGCAAAGGTTCATTCTTATTTTTTAGCTTTGTTTAGAGATACTGCTTGGAAATCGGCCCTTCGGCCCAGCGGGTCTGCACTGACGAGCAATCCCCATACACTAGTTCAGGGGTTCCAACCCTTCTTCGTCCAGAACAATGTTATGTCACTTATTTATGAACAACTAATGATGAACAGATACTGGTATACCAGAACCAAACACAGTCAGTCAATGAGAAAAAAATTTTACAAATCAGAATGAACACATTTTTTCCCTGGGTAGGCGAAATTCAACCCCTAGGGGGAAAATTTACCTCAGGTAGGGAACCCTTGCACGAGTTCTAAACTACACGCTAGGGACAACTCACAGAAGCTAATTAACCTACAAATCTGCAGGTGCGTTTTTTACAAAAATAACACACAGGTCAGGTAGCATCTCTGGAAGACGTGGATAGGTAATGTTTGAGCTCAGGACCCTTCCTCAGACTCTGATTAATGTCTTTCTGCATAATGATTTCTGCATATTAATACACCTTGAATAGTTCTGCGAATCTACGTCTTCGACTTGAAATATCAACTTTTACCTGAGTACGCTAACATAAACTGCATTGCTTAATATATTTATCCCTGATTCAATGTCACCCTTCTGAAGTTTGTAACATTGACACTTAGATAACTGCACATGTTAACCTAGACAGCAGAAATACCACCATATTTTTAAATTATAATATGGGTAATCCACAAAAAGCTGCAAATATAAGAAATCAATGTTCTCACTCCAGCTCTCATTCAATTAATTATGAATGTTAACCAAATTCTAGTTTTTAAAAACTGTCACAATCTGTATCATGGACGTTACAATAAGTGAAGGGTCTCGACCCGAAACGTCACCCATTCCTTCTCTCCAGAGATGCTGCCTGTCCCGCTGAGTTACTCCAGCATTTTATGTCTACCCAAGTTACAATAACATCTCTGAAGACTTAAATCATGCATTTGTGCTTTGGATGGTTAAGGGTTGGTGGGAAAAATAATAGCGCGGCACAGCTTGATCACCTCCCTATCTGATTATACATCTACATGTGCGCATTAAGCTGCAAACAGCAATAATGAAAGGGAACCGATGCTCCTCTTTCTAAGCCAGCAAAGCTGAGACCAATTGCAATGCACCGTAATACCATTCCAGCTGAGACCAATTAACTTGCACATTTATGGATTAAATCCAATACTTTTTTGATCTTATGGTGTAGTACATCTAATCATTTGATCTCGGTTCAGACTAATGATGATTTGACCTGCATCCTAACTATAGTGTGAAGAATTGCACAAGTACTTTTTTTTTTTTTTAAAAGAGATAGCATGGAAACAGGTCATTGGACCCACCGAGTCCACGCCAACCATCAATCACTAGTTCACACTAATACAATGTTATCCCACTTTCCCATCCACTTACAATTTACAAAGGCCAGTTAACGTACAAACCCACAATTCTTTGGGATGCGAGGGGAAACTGGAGCACCCAGAGGAAACCTACATGGTCACAGGGAGAACATGCAAACTCTACACAGACAGCACCTGAGCCAAGGACCAAACCCAGGTCCCTGGCCCTGTGAGGCTGCTGCTTTACCAGCTACACCACCGTGCAGCCATTTAAAAATCACGATTTGATTAGTTTAGTTTAGTTTGGAGATACAGCGCGGAAACAGGCCCTTCGGCCCACCGAGTCCGCGCCGACCAGCGATCCCCGCACATTAACACTATCCTACACCCACTAGGGGCTTTATTTTTACATTTACCAAGCCAATTAACCTACAAACCTGTACGTCTTTGGAGTGTGGGTGGAAACTGAAGATCTCGGTGAAAACCCACGCAGGTCACGGGGAGAACGTACAAACTCCGTACAGACAGCACCCGTAATCAGGATCGAACCCGGGTCTTCGGCGCTGTAAGGTAGAACTTTCCCGCTGCGCCACCGTGACCACCCCAAATTCTTACTGCATGCTCAAGCAGTCCAAAATGAAATCAGACTCAGAGTCAAAGAATGGACAAATGGTCAAAAGAACAGGAAATATTTGAGAAACATTATCATAAAGAAGATTTAACTATTGCTGATTTAAAATTTAGATTTCAGTTTACAAAAAAAGAATGAACATTAGTCACATTGACTGACAGTAATTCAGAACATAAATGTAAATTGCAGTTTAACAACATCTATTGCAAACATAAATATCTCAATTGTGAGATTACCTTTCATCACAGAATTTAGATTGTGCCCTCCAATTGCAGATTAAACAAATTGCAATGTCGTAAAGTTGCGGATCTTGATTTCTATAATGCTTGAGGCACTGGTGACTTTGGGTCGGACAGGACTTGGAACAAAGGAGGATAAGGGGTGATCTTATGGACGTGTATAAAATCATGAAGGGAATAGATTGGGGGAATGCACAGAATCTTCTATAGTCAGAGGGTGGTGAATCTGTGGAATTCTTTGCCACAGAAGGCTGTGAAGGACAAGTCAGAGGACATATTTAAGGCAGAGATAGATACATTCTTGATTAGTACGGGTGTCAGAGATTATGGGGAGAAGGCAGGAGAATGGGGTTAGAAGGGAAAGATAGATCAGCCATGATTGAATGGAGGAGTAGGTTTGATGGGCCAAATGGCCTAATTCTGCTCCCATCACATGAATCTGTTCCCAGGGTAGGAGAGTGAAGAACTAGAGGGTATTGCTTTAAGGTAAGAGGGGAATAGGCCAAATGAGAGTAAGTGGGACTCGCTTCGATGGGGCATTTTGGTTAGCATAGACAAGTTGGCCAAAGGGCCCGTTGCTGTAATATGTGACTCCGTTACTCTATAAATACATTTAATTTTCAATTATAAACTAGCTAACTGGAAGATTAGGTGTCTTACTTGTACATCATTTACAAAAGTGAAAGGTAATAATTTTGTTCTTTTAAATATCTGACATCAGTTCTTCTGAGGTAAATCAAGGACTGCAAAGGAACTGAATGTTGTTAACTGTTGTTGTTCAGATATGAATGGTTAAAGGCTGAAGAACCAGTGAGCATGTCACTCGTTATAAATTTAAGCACTGCAGCATTCAATATAAGTTATCCACAATATTTAAAAACTTATTTAGAGGTTGTTATTGTAGACAAAAATGATTGTGATCAAAAATGATCGTTATGATGAAGTGTTGATGAGTAGCAAGTTCTACAATTTTGCTGAAACTAGCTTTCTCGTTGGTATTTAGCTCCAAAGTATTTAATGAAACAAATTAAAAATTGCTCAGCTGCTATGGTAGAATATTTCTCCCTTGTCGCTGGTTTGTTAGTGCTGAGTCTCTGAATGGAGACCAAGAGACTGCAGACGTTGGAAGCTTCAGTCTGAAGAAGGGTGCTGATCTGAAGAAGGGTGCTGATCTGAAGAAGGGTGCTGATCTGAAGAAGGGTGCTGATCTGAAGAAGGGTGCTGATCTGAAGAAGGGTGCTGATCTGAAGAAGGGTGCTGATCTGAAGAAGGGTGCTGATCTGAAGAAGGGTGCTGATCTGAAGAAGGGTGCTGATCTGAAGAAGGGTGCTGATCTGAAGAAGGGTGCTGATCTGAAGAAGGGTGCTGATCTGAAGAAGGGTGCTGATCTGAAGAAGGGTGCTGATCTGAAGAAGGGTGCTGATCTGAAGAAGGGTGCTGATCTGAAGAAGGGTGCTGATCTGAAGAAGGGTGCTGATCTGAAGAAGGGTGCTGATCTGAAGAAGGGTGCTGATCTGAAGAAGGGTGCTGATCTGAAGAAGGGTGCTGATCTGAAGAAGGGTGCTGATCTGAAGAAGGGTGCTGATCTGAAGAAGGGTGCTGATCTAAAGAAGGGTGCTGATCTAAAGAAGGGTGCTGATCTGAAGAAGGGTGCTGATCTGAAGAAGGGTGCAGATCTGAAGAAGGGTGCAGATCTGGTGCAGATCTGAAGAAGGGTGCTGATCTGAAGAAGGGTGCAGATCTGAAGAAGGGTGCAGATCTGAAGAAGGGTGCAGATCTGAAGAAGGGTGCAGATCTGAAGAAGGGTGCAGATCTGAAGAAGGGTGCAGATCTGAAGAAGGGTGCAGATCTGAAGAAGGGTGCAGATCTGAAGAAGGGTGCAGATCTGAAGAAGGGTGCAGATCTGAAGAAGGGTGCTGATCTGAAGAAGGGTGCTGATCTGAAGAAGGGTGCTGATCTGAAGAAGGGTGCTGATCTGAAGAAGGGTGCTGATCTGAAGAAGGGTGCTGATCTGAAGAAGGGTGCAGATCTGAAGGGTGCAGATCTGAAGAAGGGTGCAGATCTGAAGAAGGGTGCAGATCTGAAGAAGGGTGCAGATCTGAAGAAGGGTGCAGATCTGAAGAAGGGTGCAGATCTGAAGAAGGGTGCAGATCTGAAGAAGGGTGCTGATCTGAAGAAGGGTGCTGATCTGAAGAAGGGTCTCGGCCCAAAACGTCACCCATTCCTTCTGTCCAGATATGCTGCCTGTCCCACTGAGATATTCCGAGCATTTTGTGTCTATCTGCATATCTGAAACATTATTTGAGTTTGAAAGATTTAATTTTGATTAAACCACACAGCAGTCTATTTTATTGGGTTAATCGCTCTTTATGTGAAGTTATTCCTGGATACAGTTTTAATGTTATCTTCTAATTTGGCTGAGCTTCATTATTAATTCACGGCTAAAGAACATTTGCCCTTCAAAAAACTCAAAATATTTCTTATCATGATTTCAGTTAATTGCATGGTAGCCTTTTATAGTTTTATTATATATCGTTTCAATTTATACATTTTTAACACTTACATAAATTTCATTGACAGGCTGTGATTTGCTTTATCCGTTTAATAATTTCTTTATTAAATAATTTTACCAAAAACATTTTAATTAAGTCTACGTGTTAAATTTATATTTTCCTTTGTTTTGAAAAATTATTCAACTTCTTTTGAACAGAGCAACTGTGCCACAAAAAAAGGGTCTAGCCGTGGGATGTTGTCAGCAATCAACCAGCCCAAGGTTTAACAAATGTTAATGCAAATTATACATTACACTGTATTTTTCCCTTGAATTGTCATGTATTTTGGAGCCTAGCAATTCAGGTGGCCAAGGTTGCATCTAACATAGAATTAAATTGCAGCCTTTTTAAACTATCAGTATAGGTTGTTTGCCTGTCTCTTGTTCCACTTCATTAAAACGAGAATTCAGAGGGCTGGTTTTAGGTTCAAGAATAATAATTTTACATTTCACACAGTTAGACTGCTCATTTTTGGATGTTCAAATACCTATCAAGATTCAAGATACATTTATTTGTCACATGTACCAGTTGGTACAGTGAAATGTGTGGTTACCTATCAAAGAATCAGAAAAAAATGTGTAGCTACTGATCGCTCCTGATGGCCCAAAATGTTCTTGCCTTTTGCTGATGGTTCGGTAGAGAAGGGAGGTTGGTATGTATGATGGTCTGGGCTGCATCCACAATTCGCTGCAATTTCTTGGACGCAGCCCAGACCATCACACAAACCAACCTCTCTTCCATTGACTCTATTTATACCTTGCGCTGCCTCGCAAGACCAGCAGCATAATCAAGGAAGAGTCGCATCCTGGCCACTCCCTCTTCTCCCCACTCTCACCAGGCAAAAGGTATAGAAGTGTGAAAACACACACTTCCAGATTCAGGGACAGTTTCTTCCCAGCTGTTATCAGGCAACTGAATCATCCCACCACAACCAGAGAGCAGCACTACACTGCGGTCTACCTCTTTGGTGACCCTCAGACTATTCTTGATCAGACTTTGCTGGCTTTACCTTGCACTAAACATTATTCCCTTATCATGTATTTATACACTGTAAATGGATTGATTGTAATCATGTATTGTCTTTCTGCTGACTGGTTAGCACACAACAAAAGCTTTTCACTGTACCTCGGTACATATGACAATAAACTCAACTGAACTGAGAATAGTTGGTATGGCGCTCCTCCGGGGTCAACTTAGCTTGGACGTCCATGATTTGATGGAAGTCAGAGACAAGTCGAAGATCAGACACCTGTACAGCTGACTTCCAGCTCTACCGCCGACTCATCTCATGGCAGAGATCAATCATCCTTCGGTGAGGAGCAAGATACACCTTGCACCCAGCGACGCAACTTTGCAACAGCAATATCAAGGCTTCATTCATTTGAATGGAGTCATTGATCTGGATTAGATGGACAACTGCAGATTGAATAGGGATATTTGGGGCAGTATAGTGGCGTCACTGGTAAAGCCCCTGCCTCGTGCTGCCAGGGGCCTGCATTCTATTCTGATCTCGGGTGCCATCTGTGTGGAGTTTGCACTTTCTCCCTGTAATGGCGGAGGTTTCCTCCAGGTGCTCCACAACTGAAAGATGTGCAGATTGATAGGTTGACCACTGCAAATTTGCCTGTAGAGTTTAGGCAATTGAAAAGATTAGGGGATGAGGAGAGTTGATGAGAATGAGGAGAGAATAAAAATGGGATTAATGTAGGATCAGTATAAAAGGAGAATTGACAGATGGTGCTGATTCACTGGGCTGCATCTTTGGCTCTATATGTGGTTTGTGTTTTCATTTGTTTTACTTGATCTTAATATTTTCAATGGTTACATTGCCGTTTAAGTAATTTTCTTTACCGTTACTCATTTTAATTACTTAAATCCACTTATTATAGAGTTATTTTTGGACGCTGTGCTGCCACAGAAGACATCTGGCTGGAGAAATAATGCGGGAGGCAAGAGGCAGGTCGACTGGATTGCACACAATCCGGCTTGATATCTACTTTGGCAAATATGATGCTGATGTGTAAAGAATTTGTCCTCCTACCATCTACCCCACCAGATGGTAGGAGATCTACTTAGGTATTAGCAAGAGCAAAGTAGGTTAAGCCTGATTCTTCACCTTTTATACAGCTGATGTGATATTGAGAAAGCATATGGTTCAATCCTTGACGGGTAATGCGTTGATTACCATAAGGGTTGATCTTACCCTAATGAATAATACCACTACAGTATGCTCATCAGCAAGAGGATACCTCACACGACAGGTTGTATGGGTGGATGGGGAACAAGTACTGAAGCTCTAATGCCTGCCGAGTTAGAGATGAATGTTGAATGAAATGTCACTTTGGGCTCAATGCTGTTATCACCTACAAGTTCTCCAAGATGTACTGTAGGTACATCACATCGTCCGTTACTTTCATGATGACCATCTGGGCCTTCCTGGCCTCAGTCAGGCAGAGCTGGACAAACTCCACCCAGCTCCAGTTCATGATGGATCCTCACACGATCCTTGCATCTATCTCCAAGTTTACTACCCAACACAAACTTCTCTCTCACATATGCAGTATGAGTCAGTGCTTACAGGCAATCAGGAAGAGAAAAAAACATTACAGTTAAAAATTGTTGGTTTTAAAGTACGTATTTAACAAAATAGCTAGGTTGAAATGTATGACTGTTGTTTATGTATGACTGTTGCAATTTCGTTCAGACTTCGGTCTGAATGACAATAAAGGGCTATCTAATCTATCTATCTAATATCATCCACCCACCAACTCCCACAAAGTAAGTTATATATCACTGTTACTCCTCCCAACAATTTAACAATTCAGTAAAAATGCTCATTATTTCTGACTCCAAGATCGGTTAGCAAAAACAGAGCTCGCCAATAAATGTAGCAATTCAGTATAAATGCTAATTATTTCTAACTTCACGCCTGGTTAACAAAAAGAGAGCTCAATATTTCTTAAGAGCACCAATATTTCTAACAGACGGTAAATTGAGAATTCCAGGATAAACAGAAATGTGGAGCAAATAGAAATAATTGGCTTGGTGCAACAATTGCAAGACAAGGAGAACCTGAATGAAAAAAAAATCACAAACATTGCAGACACTCTTTCTCCAGAGAAGGACCATATGGAAAGCCTGGCAGAAACAGTTCAAAAGCTGCTATGGCCCATTCTTAGTCACGTGGGTGACCAAAAAATGTGAAAAATTGTGGAATACATCTTTCTAATTCTGAAAGCATGACAGGTATATTGTTTTGTACTGTATATATGATTCATATTTTTTTCAAAGTTTATCAAGTGAAATATTTATGTTATGCTGACAATGTTTGTTTGGGGTCAGAGGTCAAATACAGAAGCATTTTTTTCATAACTCAGTTTTATCTTACAAACTCCTGTGAATTTTAAAAAGTTAGAATGTTCATATCTTTAGCAGAAATACATTGTAGTTCTGTAGGTGGAAATGAATAAGATTAAATCTCTTACAATAATTTTTTAATGTATTACTTTATGTGATGCCTTTTGGTAATGTGTGTGACATTTGGTTCACTTTCCAAAGAATGGCCCTATATATTCTTGCACACAAATACTCCTGGAAAGCAGTTCCTGCCATAATGTTACGTCCACTAAGTATTCAGAAGAGAATGGATACTTGAGGTACAAGTCTTGCATTAACTGACAGCTGTCACAATGAAAACCTGTCAGATTTGCTACATTCACTGACCAAACAACATTGCCGTTGCTTCCTATGTTATCGGCTTATCAAGTTTGTGAAGAATTTAGAATGCACAAAATGCTAGGTGTTTTTTCCACAATAAATGAGAAGCTGTAAACACAAGGATAGCTTATTTGTAGGAAGGAACTGCAGATGCTGGTTTAAACCGAAGATAGACACAAAAAGCTGGAGTAACTCAGCGGGACAGGCATCATCTCTGGAGAGAAGGAATCGGTGACATTTCAGGTCAAGACTGAAGAAGGGTCTCGACCCGAAACGTCACCCATTCCTTCTCTCCAGCTTTTTGCATCTATCTTACGATAGTTTATTTGATTATTAGCAGTTGGGACAAATCCTGCAGGCATCAGAAAAGATGGTTACGTTGCTGTATTAGGATCCATTTGCAATCCTCATCATAGATTTGCAAATTTTGTCCCCTTGAGATTATTGCCATTTCCCCAGAGAAAAAAATCACTGGTATTGCACATCTCCTCTGACAGATGGCTGTAGCCAGTGTACAGCACAAGTTTACCATTGGGTCAAGCATGCAATCCTACTGTCACAGCATGCTTTGGTTATTCCCTATAGAGTAAAAAAACTGACAAGATTCAGTAGCAAGATTAGAATTACGAAATTGTATTCTCTGTTGGGGAGACAACCTTCAGACATCATCAATTTAAAACTCTCACAGAATGAGAGGAGCCTTCAAAAATGTAATTATATAAAAGAATATTTATGCTATGACAATTCTATTAATAGCATATTCATGAATATTCGTGACTCGTTCACAATTTATAAAAAGTACCCAAAAACTAAATTTGTTTTTCCCTTTCACTCATGAATTTTCACCTCTAACCCCTAACCAGGGCATAGTTTCTGAAATGCCATATATCTTTTGGCACCTTGAACAACAAAAAATAAATGTTAGCAGTGGAAGCACATCATTTGACTGTAGTGAGCATATAGCCAGTACTTCTACCTTCCTCTAATTATCAACAGCGCTCCTTGGATGGACATCAAGAATATTTTCTCTGGCAACTTCAACATCTCTTTGTGCCAAACACTGAAGTGTTGCTTCAGTTGACTTCTCAAATTAAAGACATAACCACAGATTGACAGTCAAGCAATGGACCTTCCTGATCTGAACTTTTCAGTCACTTTGATATTTCTTTATGACATTGGATCTGTTCAACTGACTCAGAGTCTTTCCTGGTTCTCAGGGCAATTCCATTACCCTACTTATTTCCCTGTGACCTATTCTCTTGTCCATGCCTGTGAACACCCCCCTCTCCCATCTGATTCACCAGGCAGCCAGCTTCAGCACGTATAATTCACAGTGGCCAATTAACTCAATAACCAGCATGTCCTTGGAATGTGATAGGAAACCGGAGTGGTCAGGGAAAACAACATGGTCATGGGGAGAACATGCAAAGTGAACACAGACAGCACCGGAGGTCAGGATGGAACAGAATGTTGGAGTTTCAAGACAGCTGCACTACCTGCCACACCATTATGATATCCTCAGCTAAGGTCTATAAGTTCCTACAGAAACTAACAAACTGCATGCTGCTTCAGCGGAATCGCAGCAACTCACCGGACAACCCAATAAAGCTGTAATTTCTCAGTCCCTTGATTAATGAGTCCAGAAAATACTCAACAACTATTGGGGTTATAATATCTTACATTGTGGGAATGGAACTGTGAATTTGCAGATTTAATGCAAAATGTTTGCCAACAAATGCAAAAATACAGATTCCACAAGACAAATTTAGTGTTGAGATAATTTTGATTTTTGCTTCACAATGGAATTTGTTTTGAAATACAAACGTTTGCTTGAGAGCACCAATGAAGGAAAAAGATAGTACGTGTAATGGCAATTATTAGTACCAATTAGTTTTTTTTTTGCTGAAAAGACTAATAGACAAATAGAGCATGAAGTAAAATGCTGCAACTGCACTTACAATGCTATAATATGTTTGCTCAGGTAAGCATTAAAAGTCTGAAACACTTATGGACATAAAGCATTTCAGATTTAATTACACAGCACAAAGGATAATTCTGTACAATTACATTTTTGATGCAACAGAGTTGCAGCACAGAGACATTTTGTTGTCAAAAGATGGGTAGCATATACCAAAATAGGTGATCCAAAATAGTGTCGAAGCAAGTATCTAACAAAAGCATCATTGTATCTAAGCAATAACAAATTTTGCAGGATGGTAATATAAAAGTCACACATGGTCATGTTTCATTCAAAGTAGCAATCCATGTTGAATTTGCCTTGACTAGAATTTAGTTATTTAAATTGAGCAAAAAAAATTAAAGTTATCCTTATTGGCATCATTCCAACAGGAAGATCCTGAAGACTGGCTGCAGAGACCACATCACAAACGAGGAGATCTACCGGGAAACTTCAACAAAGCCTCTCAGCCAGGACATAGAGGGACGCAGGATTAAATTTGCAGGAAATGTACTCAGAATGTCACCAGAACGTGCACCTAAGATAGCAATGACATGGCAACCTGACAGAAGAAGGAAAAGAGGCCGACCAAAACTCACATGGAGGCAAACATTCCAGAAGGATTTGGAAGCCTATCGAGGGTGGAAGACATCACACATAACCGAACAGAATGGCGAAAGCTTGCTGCCAAATGCACACAACAGTGTGGGAGGAACTAAGTCTAAGTTATTGGCATCTGACGTTCATTATACACCACGGTGAGAAATAAATAAAATGTGTGCACACCAAAATGTTAAATCACAACATTACCATCATTCAACTAGATCACGACCTTGGACCAAATGACGCCAAGGCAACAATATGATCGCAGAACGATAATCCTATTAGTGTATCATAGATACACAAAAATGCTGGAGAAACTCAGCGCGTGCAGCAGCATCTATGGAGCGAAGGAGATAGGCAACGTTTCAGTCCGAAACCCATCTTCAGACTGATAGGGGGTGGAGGGAGGTGGGGAGAAGAAAGGAAAAAGGAGGAGGAGCCCGAGGGCTGACGGAGAGGTAGGAAGGGGAGGAGACAGCAAGGGTTAACGGAATTGTGAGAATTCAATGTTCATGCCACCAGGATGCAGACTACCCAAGCGGAATATGAGGTGCTGTTCCTCCAATTTCCGGTGTTGCTCACTCTGGCCGTGGGGGAGGCCCAGAGGTCGGATACGGAATGGGAGGGGGAGTTGAAGTGCTGAGCCACCGGGAGGTCAGGTTGGTTAGTGCGGACTGAGCGGAGGTGTTCGGCGAAACGATCGCCAAGCCTACGCTTGGTCTCACCGATATAGATCAGCTGACATCTAGTGTATCATAGATATTTCTACTTCATGATCATTTATGAATTGTACATGAAAATAGGCACAAGTGATATTCCTACAGAAAAAAATGTGGCAAGCAAATACAATAGCAGAGAAATGGAAATTGGCATTCCCTATTCATTCAAATGAATATTCAAACAATAAGCTACATCCGTTCTTCTTCCAAGGACATTCATTTTATTCTGATGGTTTTTACATAACCAGATTAGAAGACACAATGTCCAAAATTATAAATACACACTTGTTAACAAAAAGATTTTTTGCACTAGCAATTTCTTTAAAAATAATATATTCAGTTATACAGGATACGTCTTCCACCTATTTTCATATAATTAGCAAACTTGGAAACTTTATATTTTGTTCCCCCCTCATGTAAGTAGCAAACAATTGAGGGGCAGGGATTGAAACACAGGGGTAATCCACTGGTTACATCTCTCCAGCATTGAAAAAGACCCATTCACTCCAACTGTTTATTTTCTATGTGATAACCAGTTTTCAATCCATGCGAACATACTTCCTCCAATACCTTAATCCCATCCTTTAATGCGGCACCATATCAAATGTTTTTTGGAAATCCAAATACATTACTTCTACAGCAAAAAAACTCCTGATGTGACTCCTCTTCCTCAATGGTTCCAATTATCATCCTCCTTGCTCAGGAGATTCCAACACTGGTGACCTTTGTGATCTTGCTTATTTCCCACAAGCAGCCGTCTGTGCATTCACCTTCCTCTCCCCTCCTCCTGGTTCTATGGCTTATTCTCCTATTCTTCTTCCACCTATTACCCACTTGCCTTTATCTCCAATTCCACCTTTCCCGCTGCCACCAAGCTCCATTTGCCCATCATCTTTTACCCCTCCTCATTCCACCCATCAGTTACTGGCTTGTCTGACTACCCCTCCCCTTCTCATACTTCCCATCTTCCCTCTCTCCTCTCAGTCCTGATGCAAGGTTTCAACCCAGAAATTCAACAATTCCTTTCCTTCCCAGATGTTGCCCGATCCGCTGAGCTTCTCCAGCAGTTTTTTGCAGAACATCTACAGATTCCCTCTATCAACATTCCCTGTCATATTATCAACAAATTCAAGCACATTTATTAAACACGATTTACTTTTTTTTTTAAACACACTAAGTTTCATTATATTCAGCTTCCATTAATTATGAGTTATTTCTCCTTATTATCGACGAGCATTTTGCCAACGACAGATCTTAAACTATCTGGCCTAAAGATCCAAAGAACTGCAGATGCAGGCGAGTCTGAAGAAGGGTCCCAACCTGAAATTCCATCTATTGATGTCTTCCAGAGATGCTGCCTGACCCACTGAGTTATTCCAGCACTTTGTCCTTTTCAACCTAAAAAGATCCCTGCCTACTGTCTTCTGAGTTTTTTGAACAAATGGATTTAAGCAAATTTATTTAATTACTTGCATTTCAAGTCATGACGTTGGATCAATAGTTCAGGCCCCTTGAAACTAGCCCAGTAGCTCAAAGGGGTGGGAGATTGCAACCTTCACGTGGTCCACCCGGTTTCAACTAATGCAATCAACCCGACATGCACAAACAAATAGATCAAATAAAACAAGTTGACCTACAACTTTAGGCTGTCCACACCATATACAAGAAGAAGCAGTAGCTCAATTACTATCCTCGATTTATCCCACTTGATTTATGGGCTTCAACGGACAGGCTTTACAGAAAGGAAAATCTTGTAAAACTGGATATTTAAACATAAAAATTCCAGCAGAGGTGTACTCACCTGTAAGCAAGTGCAACTGCCCAAATACCGGCAGCACAATAAAGGCAATCTCGAACTCTTGCATGATCGCATTTGCCGACTGTTTTTGTGGGGAAAAGACCTGTTGCAGCATTCTGATAGTTCAGTATAGTCGCTTTTACTGAAAGGAAACAAACAATTGATTCAGAAACAGTCAAGCTACTGTGTCTGTCTGCATAGTTGGTGAAAAAACATTTACTTATGCATAATGGGAGAATATTAGTCAAGTTTAAAAATGTATTTTATTCATTGGCAATCAATGAATTCATAGGTACAATTGAAACTTGGAATCATAGCTGGTAGGAAAGATTTCAGCCTGCTATCTCCAAGGGAAGGTTGATACATCTACAAATTGTAGCAAAAAAATGAGCTGGATGGACTTTGGTGTGTTTTTCATATATATGTGCATATAATGTGTGTCCTTCCTCATTCGTCCATGGGTGTTTCTTATGATTTTAATTCTAAATAATCTTACAATAAAGATTAGAATCGTTGAGCTCTGAAAAAAGTGCAATAACGTAGCGCCCTTCCACTAAACATCCCAAACACATCACAGCAAAGTAAATACATCTTAAGTTGTTCAGTTGTACTGCTGCTGATGCAAATACAAATTTCATTGTTCCATTTCGGGATGTATAACAATAAAACACTCTTCACTCCTAAGTCTAGGCGCTGTTGGGATGTGAGGAAATACAAAACAAATATGAGGAAAAACAGGTTGTTCATTAACAGTTAAGTCCCTGAAACAATTTTTTTTTTGAGATGTTGAGTGATTAAATAATTATCACTACACCAAAGATGGATAATTTGCTTCTCTCCTCCAAACAGTGACTTGTTTTTTTCACATCCTCCTGAGATCAAGATTTCATGCAGAAATCTGTAGCAGGCAGGCAGCCCCGACTCAAAGCTGCAGTGGAAGATCTGCCTAAATTTTTGAACTCAAGTCAAGAGGGGATGGTGAGAAAACATAGGATTCAGAATGAGCTGGCCAACTAGAAACAACGTTGGCTTGCTGGTGGGAACCAGAGGTTAGTAGTGGAGGGTTATCTTTTAAGATTGGAGGCTTGTGATTGGTGGTGTGCCACATGGATGTTGTTTGTCATATCTATTAATGATTGCAAGAGGAATGATTAATAAGATTGCAGGTGACATCAAAATTGGTGGTATCGTGGGCAATGAATAGGCTGTCTAAGGTTAGGGTGGCACAATAGCACAGCGGTAGAGTTGCTGCCTTACAGCGCCAGAGACCTAGGTTTGATCCTGTCTGTACAGAGTTTGTACGTTCTCCCTGTGACCGTGTTGGTTTTCTCCGGATGATCCAGTTTCCTCGAAAACCCCCCCAAAGATGTACAGGTTTGTAGATGAATTAGCTTTGGTAAAGTTGTAAAATTGTCCCTAGTGTGTAGGATAGTGTTGTGTATGGAATGATCATTGGTTGGCACGTACTTGGTGGGCCAAAGATCCTGTTTCCGCGCTGTACCTCGAAAGTCCAAAGTAAAGTCTAAAGTTTAAACAGGATCTAGATGAACTGGTAAAGTAGGCATGGGAATGGCAGATGTATTTAATTCAGACAAGTGCAAAAATTGGGGAATTCCAGAGATTCGCAATCTTCTTACTCAAGAAATTTCTTCCCATTTCACTCATCAATGCGTTATCCCTCATTTGAGTCTGTGAATTCAAGTTTCAGACATCGAATCCAGAAGAAATATTATCCCTGCATCTACCCAGTCAAGCACCACTAGAAATTTGTATGCACGAGTAAGATTAACCCTCATTTTTCTGAGCTGTGGACTGTATTGGGCCAGTGTCCCTCGTCCCAGCAATCAACGTTGTGATTCTTCATTGCACTCCTTTTATCGCTAGTACACCACATCCGTATGTAGACAGACCAGACTTGGACATCATATTCCAGATGCAGGGCACGACATCTTTATTCTTAAACTCAGACCTTCTCACAATGAAGGCCGACATGCTATTTTCCTTCCTAACAGATTGCGGTACCTGCATGTCAGCTTTTCGCGATTTGTGTGCAAGTACTGCCAAGTCTCTCTGAACTCCTACGCCATTCAATCACTCACGATTTAAAAATGCTCTGCCTTTGAATTTGCTTGACCAAGGTAGGAGGCCTCACATTTCTCATATATTTAATTGCCCTTGTCCTGAAACCTCACTGTATCCTTGTCACAACCCACACTGCCACCAACTTTGTATTATCATTATTCTGGTCTCCTGACCTCTAATGAGAAATACCATATCCATTGGTTCTCCCTTACTTGTTCTATAACCTCAAAAACTAAAATATTTATCAAAGGTAAAAGGTAAAGGGATGGTGAGAAATAAGAGACTGAAACAAACTATTTTAAGCAAAGAACCAGCACAGGTATGATTGGCCAAATGGCCTCCTTGTATGCAGTACATTTAAAAAGAATTAACACTCGGGGTGAGTGGTTTTCAGACAATATAGCATCGAGAATGACAACTCTGCCACCTATTTTACTCTTAGCTACAATATCTGCCTGTATTTCCATCATTAATTGCTATTCACTTGTATTATTTTAGTCCGGATAATGTAAAATATCATCAGTTTAACTGTTCCATCCAACTATGCTAACTGATATGCTGATCATGCCGCCACTACCTCCTCTGGCATTCACTTCAAATTCCAGCTTTTTTTTTTGGAGACAGAGATAAAAACCAAAACCATCAACACATTTCCTGCAGGTGTATGCTGTACATTAGCAATTTTTGGTCTTATATGAGATTTGGCACATCAAATCTGTCCCATTCCTTCAATAATTTCCTTGCAATCTAGTCCATCAATTGCCTTATGATTCTCCCATTACCCATCTATAATGGGGTTAAATGCAGTCGCCGTTGAAACTACCAGCACATCTTTGGGATGTGGGAGAAACCTGGAGCACACGGGAGGATACCAACGGTTCACAGGGAGGATATGTGAATTTGGAGGTCAGGATCGAAGCTGGGTCACTGAAACTGTAACTAGTGAACACATTTATTCCTTATTTTAACTGCTCCTTGAAAGGGTTACTTCTTTCGCAAATAAACAAAATTTACCTGAGGTGTTAACATTACCAGACACCTTCATTTCACGACTAAAACTTTGGAATGATAAATGACCGTTTACCACTGCTGATCTTTTTAAAATATAATCATGGGAAGAAATACATTCCTGGAGCGTTAGGGCAAGTGGGGGGAAATAATGTTTTTCAGTTCCAACTATTCAGGCAATATTCCTAACTTCCAGTTTATCACCCTTCCAACCAGCAGAGAACTTGTTAACCTTCTAAAATCCAGGGTCAGGAACAGACACTGTAGTGGCCTGGACGCAGTCAGAAAAAGGCTAGACGCCAGGCAGGTTCAACGGTTCTTTAATGATGGCTGTGAGCATCCACTCACAACGAGTTCCACCGAAGGGATGATAAACTCCCAGAAAACCCCTGGACAGAAACCGGAAGCCTGTGGGCAGTCCAATATCCCTGTCCCACAAGTGCCGAGGGGGATGACCCAAGGAGTGGCCTAATATCCGGGGATCACCACAGGAACCCCCCCCCCCCCCCCCCCAAGAACCGGATGCACGAAACGGGCAGGAGGGCATGCGAGGACCAGGAGGGCGTGCGAGGACTGCCAGTTCGTCTTCCTACGCAGGGATGCTCTTCGTCATGGGTCCTTCCGTCCGCACGTTCCCTCTGCTCTGGAGGACTGCCAGTTCGTCTTCCTACGCAGGGATGCTCTTCGGACACCTCTCCAGTGGCCGTACGAGGGTCCCTTCCGGGTCCTGGAACATGACCGCTACAATACTTTCCTACAACAATCAGGTTCTTGAACTGACCTGCACAACTCTAATCCTACTTCACAATTGTGGAATTGTTTTCTAATTGTGTTTTGCACTATTGTCCTGGGTTTATTTGCACACAGTCTTTTTCTTTTCACTGCATTATAGAATGGGTGAGTACATTATGTATAATTTATGTTTTTGTGCGTTGCCTATGTGACTGTGATGCCGCTGTGAGCAAGGATTGTTATTGTATCTATACCTCACCGAACTTATGACAATAATCTCAACTTAGTTTAGTTTATTGTCATGTGTACCGAGGTAGAGTGAAAAGATGTTGTTGAGTACTAACCAGTCAGCAGAAAGGCAATACATGATTACAAAAGAGCCATTTAAAATGTACACACACATGATAAGGGAATAACGTTTAGTGCAAGGTACAGATCTGAGGGGAGTTTAAGAAGATCATAGTTAAAGTAAGAAATGTTGCTGCAGGAATAGAGATTTAAGAGTGTGGAGCGATTGCAATTCAATTTTATAGATCTGCTTCTGGGGCTAGCGCACAAATAGTCGCCTGGGTTGGGCATCATCTTGGAACTTGACTTGACTAATAAGAGAAACTAATTAGGCTTTCTAAGTTTCATATATTGACATGTGGCAGCAATCGGAATCAAGTTCATTTAACCTTGTAAAACAAGTTACAAATCCAACGGGATTTCTTCAACATTTATTTACGCAATTACATTTGAAACAACTAGGTGGATATATATCATTTTGCTTTTTCAATCCAAAAGCATCATCTCAAAATGTATTAATCAACAATAACCAGAGTTCAATGTATGATCAGGAATGGGACCGTGACTGCAAAAAGGAAAGTAAATATTACGTTTCCAATGGACAAGGGAAAACAGATTAGATTTAAGCAGCAGCCAAAACTAAGAATGCGAATTTAAAATAGCATCTAGAAACCTCTGTCATTAATCCCACAAGAAAAACTGCAGTTATACTTACTTTTAATAAACAATTAGTGACATTACAAATTGGACCATGATGTGCACACATCACTTTGGTCACGGTCTATGCTCTACATGTTCTGTGCCTTGCTCGGCATGATCCCCATGGTTGCACAAGGATTACAGGGCCTTGTGGGTCCAATTAAGCTGGAAGCAAAAACGCTGCAGTGCTCTTGCAGATAAAAGAGTAATTTGTACTACTTTCAATTTATACTCTATTCATTGCTGAGGATGTGACCTCAGCAGCCTAACACAGATTTTTTTTTTCTGTCTTATGTCTTTCTCTTCTCAAACTATTCTAGTGAAATTCAATGGAATATTTTGATTGAACACAAAAACAATTTCAAATTAGGACTTCAAATCACTGTTCATATTTTTTTTGTTCACTTCTTTACCGTAATGATGCTGTTACCATCAGTTAGTTTTCCTTTCTACCCATCTTGTACATCTTAAACCAACTGGGTTTATCATAATAACAATATTCTCCATCTGTTGTCTGTTAGATCCTTCCTTCTTTTCAAGTCACAAGGCTCCCAAAATAAAGTGCAAGAAACTTTAAATTCAAGTAAATTACTCATGATAAAATAGTAGGTAGATAAAAAATGCTGGAGAAACTCAGCGGGTGAGGCAGCATCTATGGAGCCATGGAAAAGGTGACGTATCGGGTCGACACCCTTCTTCAGACTTAAGACTTCAGTCTGAAGAAGGGTCTCGACCCGAAACGTCACCTTTTCCTTGACATTAGATATGAATTATATTACTTTGAGCATAGAATACCATATGCATTGCATTTCTGGATTTACAAAATGCAAATTAATTGTACGAATAAAACAAAATTGCTGGAAATGGATAGGTGCAAAGCCTCATGAAACCCAAACTCAGCAGTAGTGTATATGAATAGTACGTTATGGTGAATGCACAGACAGACACCATAATTGAATGAGTTAGCTGGAAAAAAATAGAATCAAGAAATTCTGCAGTTCAGAATCCTTTAGCTTATATTTTAAATATATTTTCAATCTGGCACAATGCTTTGTAGGAAAATGAAATTAATCTAGTAATTATGACACCTGATTTAACACATTTCCTGTCATACCTTTACCCTACTATTTGTCAAGTTTCTTCAAATGCACTGCAAACAAATGGAATCATAAATAAATCTGTCACATAATAGTCACTGATATCTGTCATTTAAACAGGCCTGATTTAATTAAAAACGTTATGTGATCCCCTTGTACTCTCTTACCATTTCAAAGAAGTATCTACAAATGAAAAAAATATCACCTGCTAATGAGAATCAGTAATGTTCAAGTGCATGGAAATAAATGAATCCATTTTGTTATGAAATGAATAATCATAAAAAGAGGCCGACCACTACTGCCTGAAGAATAGCTTGACACCTAAATGGCTTCACTATTATAAATATCACCAGCAATGAACAACATTAAACATCAAAAGTTTAATTAAACAATTGAAATACTAATTCTCCCAGTTTTTCGGAGAGCTTGAAAACCGTTTCAGATGGACAACCAACAGTATTTTCTTCATTAATAATTAATAATTTTATAATGATATCAATAATAACAGTATAAATTGTCACTGAATACATTTTTATTATATCTCGTACTACAAATGTTGGCATTTATCACACCCAAAGCTATCAAATACTATGATTGGACCATCACCAAAACAGACTCAGCAACTATTTCCCCACTTTAGCTTCACAATTTGGCATAATATCCAGGGCCTTGCTACATCTTCCGCCTTCCGGAGGTGCCGCTGAGAATCCGAGGCCTTCTGGAGGTGCTGCTGCGGCAGACGCCTTCGGAGGTGCCGCTGAGAAGCTAAGGCGGGTCAGAACATGGGCCTCGCAGGTCGAAGGCCAGGCCTCGCGAGTCGGTGCCTCATGGGTCGGAGTTGGAGCTTCGCGTGTCGACAAAGCCCACAGCCAACTGCCCCCCGAGTCTGCTGAGCCCACGGCTGGGGCCTGGATCGGTGCCACGGAGGCGTTCGTAGAGGACCCGGCAGCAGTAGTGGAGAGGTCGGTGCGGCGGTCATGATGGCGCCGACCGACCGACGGACATGCGGTAGTGAGGACGCCGCTACTGGGGGAAGGAACAAAGGAGGACAAGGTCTGGGGGGACTGCCATGAGCAAGGGGTAAGAACAACGAGGACCCAGCATGGGGGTACCGCTGTGGGGGGTGGGGGGAAGAACAATTGACAATGGAGGACCCGGCGTAGGGGGGCCACCTTGAGGAGGGGGAGAACAAAGGGGGACCTGGCATGGGGGTACTTTGTAACTTTGTAAGTGCCTTTTATGGGCGACTATTTCCATACCTTGGGTGTGCAAGCAAAGAATTTCACTGTGACTTGTCACATGTGACAATAACATATTCAATTCAACTCAACATGAGGCCCAAATCCTTCTCAGCTTATTGTCCTATGGATTTGTAGGGAAAACTATCAGGGACAAATGTATTGGATATTGAATAGTTCAAAGTGAGATGTGGGTGGAATATTACACGTAGTGGCGTGGGTGGGAATGCAGGAACAGAGTTGGATCTGATCAAATCAAATGATGTAGCCTTAAAATAACAAATATTTGTCGATGTAGATTTTTCTTATGCTAATACTTCCTTCTTACTCTGTTACACTAAAGGGCCTGTCCCACGAGCATGTGACTGTATGCGGCAAGCACAACCTAACGTGGTCGCTTGAGCCGTACGGCCTCGCGGGGCCGGTCCCACTTCGATCGCCGGAGCCGTATGGAGTTGTGCGGAGCTGGTCTCGACATTGCGCGGGGCTCCTAAAAACTGAGTGTTCAAAAATTCCGCGCGGCAACGGCCTGTCGGCCCGCAGCCGCCTCGACGCCGTACGCACCGCGTCGACGGGCGTGCGCAATATCTCAACGCCGTACGCAGCGTCTTGACGCCGTACGTCATGCGCGAACTTCCCGCGGACTTCGCTCGAACTTCACGTCACTCACTCGACCTCTGCACAGCCCCCGCTTCCGGTTTAGTCGCACTCGCCGCATGCTGATGGGACCGGCCCTGGTGGGGGATCACTCAACCTCCGCGCAGCCCCCGCTTCCGGTTTGGTCGTGCTTGCCGCATGCAGTCGCATGCTCGTGGGACAGGCCCTTAAGAGACATCTCTGCTTCAAACCATCCCAACTTCAAGAAAGCCCCTGAATATCATGCCTGATTGTGATGCTAAAGTGAGAAAAGGATCACAAGTCCGTTTTGGTGCTGATGTATTTGATCTCGCACTTTGTGATGAAAGCAACTGACCCATAATAACCTGGGCATCAGCAATGAACAGTAACTCAACTGAACCAGCTACTTAAGTGCAATAACTACAAGAACCGGTCAGATACTGGGAATCCTTCAGCAGCTGCCTCAACTCCTGACGTTACAAGGTCTTTTATCATCTACAAGGCAATGCTCAGGAGCATGATGGAATACATATATTGATAACCTATCTACTACCCTACATGCTCTCTCCACCATTGGTACACAGTCTAACGTCTCAAGCACCATAAGGGATGGGCAATAAAAGTTGGTCTTGCTGGTTACAGACAAGTCCAAGAAAAAAAGAGTAAATACAAATAAAACTCCCATGGCAATATTTTAAAAAAGCAGGACTTCAGAACAGGTCAATATTCCCTCCTGGATCATCACCATTAATCAATAATTTATTTAATCTTCTCACTATGGAATATTGTTTCACATAAATTGGCTTCTGGATTTGCCGTAAAAGGGACAATAACCACCTCTTGTTTGCTGTGAAGCATGGTTTGAAAGATCAAAAAATAAAAATGTAGTATAATTAAAACTCCATTGAACCAGACCAATAGACTTTCACAACCGTTGGATATTAATACATCAAAACACGTTCAACACTTAAAACATGTTGCATGGTAGAAAAATAAATGTTCCAATGATCCAAGCGAGTTTAAAGGGAGCACATGGAACGGAACCTGATGAGCCAGATGAACCTGATGAGCCAGATTGGGACTTTTAAACAATAAGATAGCAGATTATCAGAGTTTTACTGTATATAAATGCAAATTATTTCTGTTGACCTATCACATGTAGCAACATCTTATTAAAAAATTCAGAAACAAATGACAGTAATTTCATGTTTTCCAACAAGAGAGATTGGTAGTCCTGATGAAAGGGAAGATAACTGGAGACCTTTTTGCAAAGTGGTCCATGATCACAACGTAATTGGTCACTGTTCACTTATTTCTACCTTTCACTTCCGCCCAAGGCTTGATTGCTTAAACATCCAGCATGCAGAAAATAATTTATATATTACAAATTAAAAAGTCAGAAGTTTAAACTTTGCATTGTAATATCTTACCAAATCTGTAATAACCGTCAAGTTTGTCCAACAAATTCACTTCCTCCGGCGCATGAATTAGCACGGTTTTAGCAGGTTCATACACAGAGCCTAAAGAAAATTAAAACAATATTTTTCAATCATATCAGTGGATAGAACAAACCGTGCACACAAATATCAATCCACATTAGTATCATTGTACAGGCTTAATTTAGTGCATATCAAAACATAATCATACTGCTAACAAATTGAAAATCCTGCAGTTATACAACAACTTTTTTTGTATAAACATTACACCTGCTCAATACTGAACACCTTCATTACTCCTGCTTGAAGAAAATTTGTGGGAAATTTAAAATTCCAATTCTACTACCACAAAAGAGTGTCATCCATTTGTCTTTCCTATTGACATTTATTAACAGATTTATCATTGGTGTGCAACAATTGCTCCAAAAGAGACCTGCAAATATCAATTTCTGAATATTCCACACAAATAATGGTTTGCTGGCAAGTGTGGCGGTTTCAGGATACTTTACAACAAAAATAGTGTGTGACTATATGTAGATTTTACTTCGGAGTCACGTGAGTGACTACGTGAAGAAGACCCCGTCCAGCCGCACACGCATCATATCGATCAGACGCATAGCGTTCATGACCGTGTGTGGAGGAGCAGGAGCTCTTCCAGGCGGTGAGTAAAAAGCAAAGTTAACGTAAGGATCGGAGGTAAGTGGTTTCACTTTAACTTACAGCGCGCTTTTCATCCCGCCCAGACGTGTTGGTAGAGGTCTACACAACTTACAATGGAAAAAGGGCGTAGGGGAAGGAGAGGCCAGGGACGCACCGCAGGTAAAACCCCAGAGGGTAGCGGGCGTCAGGCAGAGGAGTTAGTGGCATCGAAGCCATCAACTCCCGTTGCGGTCGAAAGTGCCATTAAACCGCCGGCGGCGGGGCGCAAGGCAGGACAGAAGTCGGCCCGACCTATTGACTCGGATGAGTCAGACCCGGAGGAATACCCTCCTGAAGCAGAAAATGGGGAAAATGATTTACAAAGAACCCCCACAGGAGGATTTAGGTCGGTGTTGGCCAGTGGAGGATGCAGCACAAGGTGTGCCTTGGATGGGACAGGCACAAGGGTGGCCTACAGGAGAGCCATCAGAAATGACTGTGCAAAGCTATTACAGTGGTTGGCCTACAGGAGAGCCAGTGCCACAAATGCCTCCAAAAAGGCAATATATGTGCTGGCCTACAGGAGAGCCAGTGCCAGAAATGTCTGAGCAAAGACAGTACAAACGTACATATGTGCCAGCACCGACAAGTTCAAAAGAAAAAATGATGAAGCGTTGGCCTAGAGTTGAGCCAGCGCCAGCAGCACCTGGGACAGGGCTGCCTATCCGTGGGTCTACAGCAGAGCTTACACAGGGGGAATCTGGCATAGGCTTACCTGAAGAAGAGCCAGAATTTACCCAACCTGAAGAGGAACATCCAGATTCAGAAGATGATTTCTATGAGGATGAGAGCCCATTATCAGAGCTGAAAGTTCCTGGACTAGCACAAAAGTTTGCTGTTCCCAGAATAAAAGGAGAACCTTTGAGAGAGGAGATAGCAATGACTATAAATTATCTACTCTCTCATCAGCTCCAGGAAGTAACTATGGATGAGACTATTAAACAGTATGAGCCCCCGGCGAATTACAACGAGTGCTGAAGTTACTGGGATCAGGCATTACGGCGTTTGCCAGGGGATTGGATGATGATTTCATAGCAGATTCACAACAAGATGCCTTAGCACTCATGTGTAGTGCGCACTTTGAAATAAATTGTATTCCTAAAAATGCAATAAGACCAAATATTCATCCTAAGTATGCAGGGCTCTGCAAACCATCCAACATACAAATGCCTAATCTGCTGTTTGGAGAAAATCTAGCAAAGAAACTAAAGGACTTGAATGAAGAGTCAAAAACCATGAGTGGCATGATGATGAAACCACCGATGCTGAGCAGAGCGGTGCGAAGGCAGTATCCCTACAGGCGGTATGCTGGTGCTGGAGAAGTAACAAGCCGATCTTTCTCGTATACACGTTGGCGTGCTGCACCGGGGATACGTGGAGGTTACAATATGCCGACCAGACGGGGACAACAATTGCCGGTGGCAAACCCCGAGGTAGGGGGTCCGGGTCTGGTAAGAAATACAACAAATGTTGCACATTCACAAATAGGGGGAAGGTTAAGATTCTTCCTAAAGGAATGGCAGTTACTAACAAATGATTCATTTATTCTAAGTAGCATTGTAGGATTCAAAATTGAGTTCTATACACACTTGGATCCTCCAATTCAGGGAAATTCAAGCTGGTCACGGATTTTCTCAAAGGAAGAGAATAAGTTGATCAACGGAGAATTAGAAAATCTAAACATAAAGGGAGTTATAGAAAAGTCAGTTGAACAACACCATCAATTTGTATCAAATATTTTTCCTAGAACAAAAAATGATGGTGGATGTAGAATCATTTTGGATCTGACAAATCTTAACCTTTATGTACAATATAAACATTTCAAAATGGAGACATTTACTAATGCCATTCAGCTGATCACAAAAAATTGCTATATGGCAAGCATAGATCTGCAAGATGCATATTATTCTGTGGCAATGCATGGTAATGATCAAAGATATTTGAAATTTAGATGGATGTCAATTATGGCAATTCAAAGCATTGCCCAAATGGCCTGACTTCAGCACCAAGATTATTCATCAAATTACTCAAACCTATTTTAGCTCTGCTAAGAGCTGAGGGCCATGTACTAATGGCCTATTTAGATGATATTCTGATTGTAGGGGAAACTTTGGCTACTGCAAAATTATCAGTATCTAGAGTCAAGTACATTTTCAAGTACATTATTCACCTACAAAAATCTAAATTGTTACCAAGTAAGAAGATTGATTACCTAGGGTTCACAGTTAACTCTGAACACATGGCAATCACCTTGCCAAAAGAAAAAAGGCTGCAGTTAATTGAAGGTTGCACCAAACTCATAAACAAGGACACACCTTCAATTAGAGAAGTGGCAAGCTTGCTGGGCAAATTAATTGCTGGGCTTCCAGCTGTAAGGTTTGGACCATTGCATTATCAATGTTTGCAGAGGGCTAAGGTACAAGCATTAAAAATGAATACAGGGCATTTTGACAGGCCCATGAAATTGACAATTGGATCCATTACAGAAATAAAATGGTGGATTAACAATGTCTCTAATGCTTCCAGAAAAGTTCTGGTAGAAACACCTTCCGTCATTCTACAGACTGATGTAAGTGCTCTTGGATGGGGCGCGACTAACATGATTTCCAGCTGTGGAGGTAGGTGGAATGTGAATGAAGTACCTTTGCTGGAACATCAGGGGATCAATTACCTGGAGCTGTTAGGAGCATTTTATGGCCTTAAAGCTTATTGCACTAATATGGGAAATGTGCATGTTCAGGTACAGGTTGACAATACTACAGCTGTAGCATACATAAATCACATGGGTGGTATCAAATCAGAATCATGTGATAGATTGGCAAATGAAATTTGGACCTGGTGTATTGCCAGGAAAATTTGCCTGTTAACAATATATTTACCAGGAAAATTTAACATAATTGCAGACAAAAGATCACGTAAATTTAATGATAATACAGAATGGATGTTAAAAAAGGAAATATTTACACAAATTATAACACAATTTGGAATGCCAGAGATTGATTTGTTTGCATCAAGACTGAACCACCAATTGCCTAAGTATGTGTCATGGGAACCTGATCCTGGTGCAGTAGCGGTGGATGCTTTCTCGCTACATTGGGGTGGTATGTTTCTGTATGCATTTCCACCATTTTGTTTAATCAACAGATGCATACAGAAAATTAAACAAGACTCAGCCTCAGGGATTTTGGTAGTACCAGATTGGCCTACACAGCAATGGTACCCATTGGTGTTAAAAATGATCAAAAAAACCCGTATGATTATTCCAAAGCAGATAAAACTGCTTGTAAACCCTGTAACTGATGAACCACATCCTTTACATGATCGTATTGGTTTGTTGATTTGCAGATTCTAAGAAGGCCATATCTTGGAAAAGGATTATCAGATCGTACGGTGGATGTTATGACAGCAGCCTGGAGGAATAGTACCCAGAAGCAGTACGTTTCCTATATAAAGAAATGGGAGGTGTTTTGTTCAGGAAAGAATATTGCATATAACACAGCAGAAATTTCAGATGTAATAGTTTCTTTCAACTCTATACTATGAATTAAAATTAAGTTATAGTGCAATCAATACTGCACGAAGTGCACTCTCTGCATATTTAAGCAGTGAATCAGAACAAAATCCAATAGGATCACATCCTTGGGTCTGTAGGTTTATGAAAGGAATTTTCAACACCAATCCTCCCAGACCTAGGTATACAGAAATTTGGAATGTAAAAGATGTACTGATGTACTGATGTTGCTGAGGGATTGGAATCCTATTTAATCTCTGTCATTTGCCAAAATCACCATGAAATTGGTTATGCTCATGGCATTAGTTTCAGCTCAGAGAGTTCAGACATTACAAAAACTAAGAATTGACAGAATGAAAGTAGGGGCAAATGCCGTTACATTCTATGTCTATGATTTACTGAAGCAAAGTAGACCTGGGTTCACGGGATGCAAGTTGGAGTTTTTAGCATATCCTACAGATCCACGGCTATGTGTAGTAACATATGTAAAATGTTACATAGAAACAACAAGAATCCTAAGAGGCACAGAATTGGCATTTTTTATTAGTCATAAAAAGCTTCATAAAGTATCAACAAAGACAATTTCAAGATGGTTGAAACAGGTGTTGATTTATTCAGGTATTGATACTGATAAATCAACATCGGCGGCCAGGGATTCAGACGTGCCAATAGACCTTATCCTCACGGCCGCAGGATGGGCAAGTGAACAGATGTTTCACAAGTATTACCATAAGGAGATTAAAGATCTCGGGGTGTTTGGTGATGCCGTGCTGGATACAGTATTAAATCCCCCATTATAATAAATGGGCCTAATTTTGTTACTTTTGTTAAAATAAATAAAACCATTAACTGATTACATTTAATGTTGTGGTTATGCATTGTTGATTGTGCTTACTCAAATAGAGTCAATCAAGGCAGTGAGCACCTGGATTTTAATCCACGGTGTGAAATCACAGAGCTTTGAAATCTTCACGTAGTCACTCACGTGACTCCGAAGTAAAATAGTAAGATTAAATGAGAACTTACCAGTTTGAAGTTTGATCTTTATTTTATGAGGAGTAACGTTGAGGGATTACGTGCCCTCCGCTCCCATCCTCATAAAAGAATCAAGCTGGTAGTTCTAAGTCTTTATGCATCTTACTATCATACTTCAGTAATTATCGTCTGTGATTGAAAGATTGACGCGTGTGCGGCTGGACGAGGTCTTCTTCACGTAATCCCTCAACGTTACTCCTCATAAAATAAAGATCAAACTTCAAACTGGTAAGTTCTCGTTTAATCTTACTATTATGGTGTAGCACATTATACAACTGATGGGAAATTATCCAATTGAGATAGCAAATGTGAGCATGAGGTTATTTGGCAGGAAATGGTGTTGGGTAGACTGATGGGACGGAAGGCTGATAAATCCCCAGGGCCTGATGGTCTGCATCCCAGGGTACTTAAGGAAGTGGCTCTAGAAATCGTGGACACATTGGTGATCATTTTCCAATGTTCTATAGATTTTAGGATCAGTTCCTGTGGATGGGAGGGTAGCTAATGTTATCCCACTTTTTAAGAAGGGAGGGAGAGAGTAAACAGGGAATTATAGACCAGTTAGCCTGACATCGGTGGTGGGGAAGATGCTAGAGTCAATTATAAAAGATGAAATAGCGGCACATTTGGATAGCAGTAACAGGATCAGTCCGAGTCAGCATGGATTTACAAAGTAGAAATCATGCTTGACTAATCTTCTGGTATTTTTTTGAGGATGTAACTAGGACAGTAGGCAAGGGAGAGCCAGTGAATGTAGTGTACCTGGACTTTCAGAAAGCCTTTGATAAATTTAGAGCACATGGTATCGGGGGTAGGGTGCTGACATGGATAGAAAATTGGTTGGACACGAAACAAATAGGGATTAACAGGTCCGTTTCAGAATGGCAGGCAGTGACTAGTGGGGTACCGCAAGGCTCGATGCTGGGACCGCAGTTATTTACAATATACATTAATGATTTAGATGCAGGGATTAAAAGTATCATTAGCAAATTTGCAGATGACACAAAGCTGGGTGGCAGTGTGAACTGTGAGAAGGATGCTATGAGGATGAGGGTGACTTGGACAGGTTGCGTGAGTGGGCAGATGCATGGCAGAGCAGTTTAATGTGGATAAATGTGAGGATATCCACTTTGGTGGCAAAAACAGGAAGGCAGATTATTATCTGAATGGTGTCAAGTTAGGAAAAGGGGAAGTACAACGAGATCTGGGTGTCCTTGTTCATCAGTCACTGAAAGTAAGCATGCAGGTACAGCAGGCAGTGAAGAAAGCTAATGGCATGTTGGCCTTCATAACAAGAGGAGTTGAGTATAGGAGCAAAGAGGTCCTTCTGTGGTTGTACAGTTGGCCTAGTGAGACCACACCTGGAGTATTGTGCGCAGTTTTGGTCTACAAATTTGAGGAAGGACATTCTTGCTGCTGAGGGAGTGCAGCATAGGTTCACCAGGTTAATTCCTGGGATGGCGGGACTGTCATATGTTGAAAGAATGGAGCGACTGGGCTTGTATACACTGGAATTTAGAAGGATGAGAAGGGATCTTACTGAAACATATAAGATTATTAAGGGATTGGATATGCTAGAGACAGGAAACATGTTCCCGACGTTGGGGGAGTCCAGAACCAGGGGCCACATTTAAGAATAAGGGATAGGCCATTTAGAATAGATATGAGGAAAACCTTTTTCACCCAGAGAATTGTGAATCTGTGGAATTCTCTGCCTCAGAAGGCAGTGGTGGCCAATTCTCTGGATGCTTTCAAGAGAGAGTTAGATAGAGCTGTTAAAGATAGCAGAGTCAAGGGATATGGGGAGAAGGCAGGAACAGGGTACTGATTATGGATGATCAGCCATGAATGGCGGTGCCGGCTCGAAGGGCCAATAGGACTACTCCTGCACCCATTGCCTATTGTCTATAAAAGATTTGGTGCCAGGATGAGTCACCTTCCAATCTGTGGGAATTATTTTGCAATCAATTTTGAAAGACAGCGTCAGTTCATGGACCACCTCCTCAGCCAATCGTTTCAAAATATAGGGATGCAGCTTGTCAAGACATGGGAATTTAGTGGTTTCCAATTCTATTAGTATTTCCAACACGTTTTTATCCCGATACTAAATTTCTTTCATTGCCTCATTCACCATAACTGTCATCCTCCATTAATTCCGTGAGGCTTTCTGCCTTATTTTAAACCTTTTTTTTCCTAAAAAAAGAGTTGTACTTATTGATTAACTTTAGAGTTGCTGCCCGGGTTCGAACCTGACTACAGGTGCGGTCTGTCAGGAGTTTGTACGTTCTCCACGTGACCTGCGTGGATTTTCTCCGAGATTTTCGGTTTCCTCACACACTCACACACTCCAAAGACGTACAGGTTTGTAGGTTAATTGACTTGGTATGAATGTAAATTGTCCCTCGTGGGGATAGGATAGTGTTGATTCACGATAGCGGGGATCACTGGTCAGGGCGGACGCGGTGGGCCAAAGGGGCCTGTTTCCGCGCTGTATCTCTAAACTCAAACTAAACTTCCATTTCCTCATCTAAAATGTTAAACATTTGCATAGTTTTCTTCCCCACCAGTCCCCACGTGTCTGAAAAGGGAAATCCGTTTGCCCTCTCTCCCACCATGCTTGACATCCAGAATTCCTTAAATGCTTCTCAAAATATAAAACATGCCAAAAGTGATGTTTCATGAGATTTCAAAAAAATGCTCTTTTTCACGTGCTCATGGGTATTTTGGAAAGCTCAGCTTTTATTGTAAATAATCACCTATGTACAAACATATGACATATAAGTAGCTTGCCATTTGATACACGACACCTTTTGAGAAATATTTCAAAGCAAGTGTCACTGAGTCAACAGCATCACTGCCACCCACACGTCCGTTACACTAAAGAAAACAATTACTTGTTTGCGGCGCGCTACAGTACAGGTTGTGTAGACAGAATGCCAATGAAGCCCTGAAGTGCATTTCAAAATATTTCAGTACTGTGATCCATGTCATTTGTCACTGTATGGATAAGAACCTAAGAGAGCTATTCTCTATAAATGCAACGTCTGAAGGCCTATCCTCCCTAGATTGAGGCGAACTAAAAGCAGTATTGTTTGCTATCAAACCAAACCTGCAAATGAAATTAGCCACTTCATAAGGAAAGTAAAGGAAAGAAGAATGGAGTTTAGATATCCTTAATCTAATTAAACTAGAGTTAAATAACTTAAAATTCTTCAACTAACAATAGACAATAGACAATAGGTGCAGCAGTGGGTCATTCGGCCCTTCAAGCCAGCACCGCCATTCAATGTGATCATGGGTAATCATCCACAATCAGTACCCCGTTCCAGCCTTCTCCCCATATCCCCTGACTCCACTATCTTCAAGAGCCCTATCTAACTCTCTCTTGAAAGTTTCCAGAGAACCGGCCTCCACCGCCCTCTGAGGGAGAGAATTCCACAGACTCACAACTCTCCATGTGAAAAAGTGTTTCCTCATCTCCGTTCTAAATGGCTTACCCCTTATTCTTAAACTGTGGCCCCTGGTTCTGGACTCCCCCAACATCTGGAACATGTTTCCTGCCTCTAGCGTGTCCAAACCCTTAATAATCTTATATGTTTCAATAAGATCCCCTCTCATCCTTCTAAATACGAGTATGAAAGCCCAGCCGCTCCATTCGCTCAGCATATGACAGTACCGCCATCCCTGGAATTAACCTTGCTGCACTCCTTCAATAGCAATGAATGTCCTTCCTCAAATTTGGAGACCAAAACTGCACACAATACTCCAGGTGTGGTCTCACTAGGGCCCTGTACAACTGCAGAAGAACCTCTTTGCTCCTATACTCAACTCCTCTTGTTATGAAGGCCAACATGCCATTTGCTTTCTTCACTGCCAGCTGTACCTGCATGCTTACTTTCATTGACTGATGAACAAGGACCCCCAGATCACGTTGTACTTCCCCTTTTGCCAACTTGACACCATTTAGATAATCTTCCTTCCTGTTTTTGCTACCAAAGTGGATAACTTCACATTTATCCACATTAAACTGCATCTGCCATGCATCTGCCCATTCTCCCAACCTGTCCAAGTCACCCTGCATCCTCGTTACATCCTCCTCGCAGTTCAGTGCCACCCAGCTTTGTGTCATCTGCAAATTTGCTAATGTTACTTGTAATCCCTTCATCTAAATCATTAATATATATTGTAAATAGCTGCGGTCCCAGCACCAAGCCTTGCAGTACCCCACTAGCAGGGGCGGAAATCGCTATCAAAACATGGGGGGGGAGACACAATTTCTTGGTGCCCTCCCGTGCATGTGCACACACAAACGCGCGAGGCTTCGGCCGTGGGCCCTGTGGACGATAACATCGGGAGCTGACCTGGTTGGTGACCGACTCCGAACTCCAGCAACAGCAGCTTCATCCGCCCCGAATCGTGGGGCTTCAATCGGCCCGTTCGCGGGGCCTTTCATTGTCCGCCGCGGTACACGATCGTGGCAACGACGGACGAGAAGCCGAAGCAAAGAAGTCAAAGCCAAAGAACCGAATGAGAACGAGGCTGAAACGCCAAAAAAAACAAGAGTACGAAGACGAAATGGCAACTAACCGAAAGGATGGGACGCCTAAATGCAAACTAACGAAAGGGCGGGACGCCTAAAAGCCAACTAACCGAAAGGCTGCGTCGCCTAAAATTAGTTGGCTTTTAGGTGTCCCACCCTTTCGGTTCGTTTGCATTTAGGCGTCCCACCCTTGCGGTTAGTTGGCGTTTCGGCCTCGTTTCCATTCGGTTCTTTGGCTTCGACTTCTTTGCTTCGGCTTCTCGTCTGTCGTTGCCACGTCCGCACATGGTCCGGCGCGGCTTAAAATCGGCCGCGGGATCTTCCATCCCCCAGCGGGGGCTTCAACATCCGGAGCCTCGATCGCCTCAACGCAGCAATTTGACCGCGGGGCGGTTGAAGATCCCGCGGGCCAATTTTAAGCCGTGCCGGGCGATGAAAGGCCCCGCAAACCGGCCAATTCAAGCTGTGCTCTATGTTCTTTGCTCCACCAGGACATCAGTTAATCAATTATTGAGTTTTAGTTTATTTTAAACTACTACAGATTGCTCTACAATCATTTCACCGTTCTGTTGTCTTGCACGTTGCATTTATTGTATTCATTATTACATGTATACTTTATAAGCTTCATGTGAATAAGGAACTTCAATAAATCCTGTTTTATATGACAATAATAAACTAATCTAACTCCACCCTTTCATTCATTGACCAGATACTTTTTTTAGTTTATCGCCATGGTAACCCTGATTTCTCTATCACAGATATCCCCCTTCCTCAGTCCTCCATCCCACATGTTAAACCCCTTTTGTCTGACAAAGTTCTGACAAAGGGTCTTACATGCTCTTCCCAGAAAAGGATCTATCAACTTTCCTGATTAGCTCTCTATCTTTAGTGGGACTCATCTAAATTATAAAAAAATATAACCATCACGGATATTGCTGACAATGATGATCTATTAAATGGAAAACTCATGAAAACGCAGCAACTTTGAACAGAAACTAGTGTAAACAAAATCTGCATAAGAAGTTCAGTTGTACCACATGCCTAATCAGAACATTTAGCTTGGACCGAAGAAATAGGAGGGAACTATCTTGAAATTAACTCTGACAAGACTTGAATTCAGACACAGCTTCAAAACCCAGGGATCACCTTAAATGTTTGGTGTTTTTAACCCTTAGAGATGCAAAACTGGTGCTAAGAAATTAAATCCTGTCCAATAATTGACATTTGAGAGAAAAAGTTTTATTTTTAAATTAAGCAGTCTTTAGGGACTAGGAAAAAAAGCAAGTGGGAATAAGCAAGTTTGAAAGACTGTGTGTAAAGTATATTAGGCTTTTAATCTTTGAAGCCTAAAAAAGAGGACACGACTTGTTAAGTTAATACTTCATAGAAGTAAATGCATTCCCTTGGCAAACAATTGATATATATTTGAAGACTACAAGAATATTTCTGGCATGCCTGTGCTGAAATAAATGTTAATTTCAGGAATGAAATAGTAACTTACCGAGTGTTTGTGATTATGGGTGTAGGTGGGGTTGCCGTCAAAGTTGATTACTTCCATTTTCAACTTTCAAAAACACGCTGCTCTTGCTACAGCAATTCACACAGGTTAAACCATTAACTCACTCATGCCAAATTAGTAAACATTGTTACATGAAATTAACAAACACATGCATTTGCTGTTACATTTTTCCAACATTGCAACTGATCACAATGTACATATTTGTAAATAAATCAGCACTTTAGTTTTGAATTTTTAGAAAATCAATGTATCCTTTTAACAGTTGATTTATTTTAATATGTTACCTTTTTGGACAATATTGTGCAAAGTAAAGGCAATGACAATGTTGGAATTATGAAAACGTTACAAAGTTAACATATAAACTGAAATGGAGAGACTGAAATTTATGTCAAATGCAACAGTAGAAGTCATTTACAATAAGATTTTGGTTTAAAAAACTCAAGGTCATTTTAAAGAGTTGATACTTTAAATACATAGTGTTAAGGTCATTAGAAAATATGCAATATTTACCTATGTTAAAAATAAAATGTTCTCTCAACACAAATGACACATGGCTGTATATTAGTTTTCTTTACAAATTGCAAATGCAGCCTGCTGTACATTTGTGCCAATGAACATTTCATGAGGTTTAAATAGTTTAACAGCATAGCCCAGACATTATAGAAGTTATGTGACCCCTCTCAGAGAAGGTTATAGTGCAGGCAGTAATCGTAGAAGTAATTAAGAAATCTCAAAATAACATGGAACATTTGTGCTAAAACTGTTAAAGATTAGTAGATATTGTCTCATGAAAATTATTTTAATTATTCTGCAATGGTTGCTTCCCCATTTTAGTTAAAGATCAGATAATGCGAGTATAAACTGTGCATTTAGAAAATGCATGCGAAGCCCCGAGTATAACCACATCAAAGGCCAATGCAACATTAATAGACTATCAACAATCCACCAAATGCGCTTTGTTCAACAATGCAAAGTAGAATCTATATTTTGTAAGTGTGTGAGTGTGAGTGTGTATATATATAGGCATTCACATTCATGCTTAGGGTTGTAATCAAGACCGGGAACTAAAACTCAGGCAAGGACAGCACCAAGTGGAAGATCAAACACAGCCACTAACAAGCCCAAGATGCAAACCAGACATGTGTCCCCACTTATTTTTATTGCAAACCTGCGCGGTTCGCTCGCTTTCTGAAGTCTGTCAACATCCAACGCATGTCGTCCATACTGGTCTTCAGCTGCTGCCAGACGACACTGCCGTGAAATGTACACCTGGCAAGTTACGTTTGTTTTGTAGAGGATCCGCGTTATCTTTGTGTTTTCGGCGTTTTGTGCAAAGATCCTACAGGTTTTGTGGATGTTGTTGGCGTTGTGAGGCCAAGGCCGTCGTCGTCGCCTCGATTGGGCGGGCTACCGAAGGCACCGCCTGCTTCCGGCCGCCCGCCCGCCCACTTCCGGCTGGCGCGTTGCTAGGGGTCGGTGTCGTGTGTCAGCGGCGAGGCCTTGGGCCGGCAATGGGCTCCACTCTCATCCCCGAACTCCTCCTGGCCACCCTCCTGCTCCTGCTGTACCAGCCCGCCGCCTCCACCCTGCAGGAGGTCACGGACGAGCTCTTCGCCTCGGAAGCGCGGGGGACGGTGGCCGCTTTCGGTGACTTTAACTCGGATAAACAAACTGACATCTTTCTGATCAGAGCAAGTGAGTAACCACTTGGTAAATCCTCTAAATATGTCTTTAGTGTCTTTGTTCTTCTGTCTATCCTGTGCTCCTTTGTAAATCATCTAAATATGTCTTTAGTGGGGGGGGGGTTCTTGTCTATATTATTGTGTCTCCTTTGTAAATCATCAACAATTGTCTTTAATGTCTTTTGTCTCTTGTGTCTATTTTTTGTAAACCAACATCTGCAGTTCCTTGTGTGTCTCCTTTGTAAATCATCTTATGATTTATAAATGAGACACCAAATCATGTATTGCTGAGGATGGGGTTTGCTGTTCCTATTTTAACTTACTATGAGAATAAATCAGTATGCATTTATTTACATACTAAATCCACTGTTCTCCAAACATCTGCAGTTCCTTGTGTCTTTATTTTTATTCATAGGAGTTCTTCAGCAATTCCAATTGTGTTTTGCGTTGATCAATTAAGTAATAAAGCATGATTTAGACATTTCCTATGTTGCCATATTTGAGGAAATTAATTTGAAAGCTACATTTGGGTTTAGGTTTATTAGTTTCACCTGTACCGAGATACAGTGAAAATCTTTTATTTACGTGCTATTACATTAAATCAATCAAGCCAAACACAAGTACAACAGGTGGAGTGAAGAGAAAGAAACCGAAGTGCCGAATATAATTTCTCAAACGTAGTGTAATTTTTCTAGAGGAAAAAATCCAAAGGCTGCAATGAGCTGGGTTAGAAGATCGGGACTAGAAGGACCATTCAGAAGTCTGATCATCTATTTACAGAGAGGAAGAAGCTGTTCCTGAGTTTGGTGATATGTGCTTTTGTATCTTATGCCTGACAGAAGTGGGAGAAGAACGGATGATCGGGGTGACTGATTTTCCAAGGCAGCAAGATGTTGATGAAGTCAATGGTAGCGAGGATAAAAGCAGTTGTTGGTGAGACCACTCTTGGAGAACTCTTCCCAGATATGGGAAGAATGCCATTCAATTGGAAAGAGATTCACCAAGATGTTACCCGGGCGTACTGGTTTGATTTATCGGGAAAGATTAGCATTTTTCTCCTTGGAGTGTAGGGGACTAGGGGATTACCTAATTTAGGTGTACAAGATCATGAGGCGCATGGTTAAAATCAATGTTCGCTATCTTTTTCACAGCAGAGAGGATTCTTAATTTAGAAGGCATAGGCTAAAGGGCCTGTCCAACTTAGGCACCTTTTTGGGCGAGTGCAGGAGACTCTGCGCTCGCCACATGTTCGCTGGTGGTCTCTGGTGAGTCTCCTTCGTGGTCGCGAGGAGTTCCCGTATTCTGGGAACTAGTCGCGGCCTCAGTCTGGTCGCAGCGTATTTTTCAACATGTTGAACATTTTTCTGCGACGAAAAATTGGTCACCATGGAGAAAATCAATACTTTTGTAGTCGTAGGTGCAGTGGTAGTGGGGTCGCCATGTATTTGTAGGTAGTCGAGATAGCCGTAGGTAGTTTTAGTTAATCTCCTTTGCTGACCGGGCATTTTCATTGGCTCATTGGGGGGAAAAAACATAAGCACGAGTTTTCAGAAACAAGGAAAACCGACTGGTAATGTTAAATGCCCGCTAAACTTCACAGCTGTGTATCTCTTGCTTATTAAAAAGTTGTGTGGCTTCTTAAAAGTGTATCCACTCCTTCTTCCCCCCCCCCTTCTCGCCCCCCCCCCCCCTTCTACCCTCCACCCCCCCTGCTTTTTTTACTTACTGTACACTGTGCTAGCCATCTTAACCTTCCTGTTCATCGTGGTGTGTGTTTGTATCACGTTGGCTTTGCGCCGTGTGAATTTCAGACAGCACTCCCCCGCTTTCCCTGGCCCCCGCCTTTGCGATGTGTTTGTGTGTGTGTTCCACTCTTGCCACTCGCCGTTCCACTTCCCGGTTTTTCAGCGAGTGCCGCGAGCTTGACACTCGCCGGCAGTCCGCTGAAAAATCGCCTAAGTGGGACAGGCCCTTTAAGGTTACAGGGGAGAGCAAGACCTCGGGCAACTTTTCCACTCAAAATAGTTGTTATCTGGCAGAGAAGGCTATAGAAGCGAATGCAATTAAATGTCATTTGAACATGTTCATAAATAGGAAATATGTAGAGGGCCCTGAGCCAAAAGCAGGCAACCAATCTTGTATGTTAACTAGGTTTGCATGGATAAAGTAGGCTGAGTGGCATGTTCTCATGCCGAGTAGCTCTGTACCTATTAATGTGTGGTAATATATTTCAGGAGTTAAAACATGGCGTAAATGGTCATTTTAATCTTCTTATCGAGTCCACATCACAAGATTAGAAATTGTTTTACCAGAGCTGAACACACTTCTCGGCATCTGCATGCATTGGCGTCTTGTGCTTCTTGTGCGTGGTGGAGGAAAGATTGGTGCAAACAGGGCCTCGACGTGAACGCTCTTTCCTTGGCCCCGTCATTTGAATGATGTTGGGAGAAGTGTGAGAACATGCATAAGAGAGAAAAGAAAGATATAGGATCTGTGATGCATCATTTAATGTTCACATACACATTGATAACATCATAAAGAGCCAAATGGACCATAGATTTTTAAATTTTGAGCCAGAGAGAGCTGATTTAGAATATTGACATTACTTCCACTGGACCATGTAAAGCCAAGAGGAAATTTAAAATGTCAATGTTTTTTGTTAGACATATTGGTTAGATAATTGGTTATTGAACCATTGATGAAGGAAATTGTCAATTTAAAATTGGCGTCTGGAAATGTAAGCTTTTGAAAAACAATGTTTACAGATATTGTTAGAGCATTGGTAGACAATCCTTTGGCAACTGTGTATTTCTAACAAGATTAGTTCATTTCCAGTTCAGTTTAGTCTATTGTCAAGTTTACCGAGGTACAGTGAAAAGCTTTTTGTTGCGTGCTATCCAGTCAGCAGAAATACAATACATGATTACAATCAATCCATTTACGTGTATAGATACATGATCAGGGAATAAACAGGAGTTAAAACATGGCGTAAATGGTCAATTTATGATATTGGGAGAAGAGTGAGAACATGGAGGAAGAAAGATATAGGATTGGTCTGAAGAAGGATCTCGACCCAAAACGTCACCCATTCCTTCTCTCCATAAAAATGTTGCCTGCCACGGAATTTCTCCAGCCTTATGTGTCTGTCTTCGGTTTAAACCAGCATCTGCAGTTCCTCCTTACACATGATGAGGGAACAAGGTAAAGCCAGCAAAGCCTGTCAAGGATAGTCCAAGGGACATCAAAGAGGTAACTAGGAGTTCAAGAGAGAGTTAGATTTAGCTCTTAGGACTCAGCGAATCAAGGGATATGGGGGAGAAAGCTGGAACGGGGTACTGATTTTGGATGATCAGCCATGATCATCCACCAGGGGCGCCGCACGATTGGCAGCCTCGCCAACAGTCTGTTTGTTTTTTCGTCTTTTTTTATTTTTAGTGTGTGTTAAAAGTCTGTGTAAATTTTTTCTGGTTTGTTTTATGTGGGGGGAGGGGGAGGGGGGAGACTTTTTTCAGTTTCTTACCTTACCGGAGATGCGATTCATTTTCGGATCGCATTCTTCGGTCGCTGTGGAGACCTCGGACTGACCTTGGTCCCCACCGCAGAGGCATGGACTTAACATCGGAGTCGATCCCTTGCCTGGCACTGCTCCAACTGCGGCCTGCGGACTTTACATCGGAACCTCGCAGTCTCGGGAGAGGCCATGGATGTCGGGAGCTCCAATGTCGCGGACGGTTCGACCAGCCCCGACCATCTGGCGCAGTGGAGCTGACATCCCCCTGATGCAGGAGCTGATCGCCTCGACACGGAGGGCCCGCCGCCGGCTACGGGGGTCAAGATCATCTCGTCAACAGAGGGCTCAAGGCCCCCGACCACGGGAGAGCAAAGGGAAGAGATTGAACTTTTTTTCGCCTTCCATCACAGTGAGGAATGTGAAGGAGTCACTGTGATGGATGTTTATGTTAAAATATGTTTTGTGTGTTCTGTTGCTTTTTACTTTTATGACTGGCTTGGCAAATGAAATTCCTCGTATGTTGCAAAGCATACTTGGCTAATAAAGTATTATTGTGATTGTGATCATATTGAATGGTGGTGCTGACTCGAAGGGCAGAATGGCCTACTGCACCTATTTTCTATGTTCAGCACTGCTCTCTGGTTGAATCTTTTAAGAGAAAATATGACAAATAATTTCAAAGAAAGCTGTAAGACATGGTGTCAGTTTTGGATAGCTATAAGAAAAAGCAAATACATGTTTTCTAGAATGTGAACTGAGATGGTTGCAAGGTTAAAAGTTATCTTAAAGTTCTCAGATATTTTCACAATATTTAATTTTCTATGCAGTTTTGATTCCATTTGACATGGAATAGACTTTAACATTATTTGTAAATTTCTCATTTACATGCATGTTCTGTGAAATAAAATAATTTTCAAGGTAACAAAAATAGTTATCTCAAGTCGGTCTTTGGATATCTTTGCTAATCCTAACATGTAACAAATGCTCAAAACTGTTTTAGTTCTCGTAAGAATTTGCCACATTGAATCAGTCCTGCTCTGTGTGTGCATAAGACAGGGAGGGGGGGGGGGTGAATAAAACATGATTTATCATTGTCACCTTGCTTTAAGCAATTCTTTCAAGAAACTTAATTTGGAGTTGGAAGTGATATCTTATTTATGTTCTTATTCATTTGTGATGTATTAGGAATTACATACAACACACTGTTGCATTAGTAATTGTTAAATTTTAGAGCCAAACAGCACTGAAACAAGCCACTTGGCCTAGCTCGTCCATGCCGACCAAGATGCCCCATCGAAGCTTGTCCCATTTGCCAACTTTTGGCCCATATTCCTCTCAACCTTTCATATTCATATACCTGCCCTACTGCCTTTTAAATGCTATTATAGTTCCTGCCTTAACTACTTCTCCCACTGCCTTTTGAGATAAAAAGCTGCCACAAAATGTTACTCTAACTCAGCGGGAAACTTCACAATCGAGCAGACGAAATGCGTAGGATTCCTATTAAATCTTTCCCCTCTCACCTTAAAACTATGATCTTTGGTCCTTGATTCCTCTACCCTGTGTAAGAGACTGCATTCACCCTATCTATTCCACTCATGATTTTACACTTTTCATTTTGCTTTTTCAGAAAATCAATTGGTAATCTTATTGGCTGATTTAAAGGCACCCTATTTCAAGCCAAAACCAAAAGTCGTAATACCATGGAGGTGAGTGGTTATTTTGTTGTTCCTCTCTTGCTTCTATGTATCCTTTGTGTGTGTGAGTGTGTGTGTGGGTGGGGGAGGAGTAAATAGATAGTTAAATCATTGTTGTATTTTGTTGCTTTCAGTGATCTGGTGATTACCAGTGTGGTACCGGGCGACTATGATGGGGATTCACAAATGGATGTACTCCTCACTCTTTATTCTACTCTCAACATGACTGGTGTTGTCTTCTGGGGGAATAATCAAACATTAGGTCAGTTTGTGCTTTCCTTATCAAAAAATCATTTTACTCTACCAAAATAGATCTTTCACTTGTTCTATCTGTAATTAAGAGACAAAGATTTTTACAAGATTAATATCCTGTTATTCAAATTTTTTGTCGAAGAATGTGAACAATACAAATTAATTGTAATATTATTGCACATTAAGCAATGAAAACGATACCATTATTTTACTTTCACCGTTTAATTATGCACAATTAGAATTAAGCGTTTAAATCTTCGATTTAAGCATCTGCAGTTCCTTCCTACACATTAGAATTAAGCAATTTGGTTTTAAAATAGATTATTACCTATTTAATTCTCTTAAAATATTAGCTATCAAATCCAATTCAACAATTAATACCAGAAAATGCTGGAAAAACTTAGTAGGTCAGGTAACATCTGTGGAAAGATGAGTAGACTTAATTGAGTACTTTTACTCAATTTGAGTACTCAAATTGAGTACTTTTATCAAAATTGGTAATTTAAAAAAAAATGTTTTAAGTTCCAACAAAGCATCGTTGACCGGACAACCTAACTCTGGTGTAGGAAGGAACAGACCGAAGATAGACACAAAATGCTGGAGTAACTCAGCGGGTTTTAGCCCATTCCTTCTCTCCGACCTAACTCTGGTTCTCTTTCCGCTGTCACTGCAGGCTTGTGGAGTGTTTCCAACATTTTCTGTTTTTACTACGTTTTAACTTACGAAAAAGAGGATTGGAGAGAACATACTGAAACCATAATTTAGAAAATTATTTACTTGTTCATTTAATGGAAAATTTTGCATTTTGTCCTGTACAAATATTTTTTATTTGCTTGTAATTTTTTTTTTCTTAGATCCAAATGTTTTTACTATTCTCAGTCAGAGCTTTTTGGATGAGCCGCTAGTACTTGAGTAAGTACACTTTATATTTTTACCTATATTTGAAGATAAATAATTGTATAATGGGCAACATTATTTAATCATAATGGTTAGCTTGCCCCAAACTGAAAAAATAATTTCTTACCACAAGTCTTCCTTGTCTGCCTTGTAAGAAAAATAGTCACCAAACACTTATCAATGCACTGGAAGGTCGGAAAGTTCAGAGATTATTCCTTCTAAGCTCCACCGAATTCTCAGTATTTCTACTGACTTTATCTCATGGGTCAAATAAGATAAATATTATAACACTCTCTGCCAATGTTCCTAGTGAAAGCGCAAACGTGTGTGGTTTGTTTGTGTGGGAGAAGAGGGATTTGTTGGGCTGGATTTATTAAAGTTGTTGGTTAACTGATGTTTTATTTGTTGTTTCTCAATACCCATGTTTATTCCATTTCAGTTTTAATGGTGATATGATACCTGATATTTTTGGAACAGTCAGGGGAAATCCAAAGCCACAGATATGCTCCTTGATTGGAAGGTAAGGGCCAATATTCATGTTGTATTCTGTTGAATACATTTTATCAAATTCAGAACCACCAGAAAGAAGAATATTTATTAGAGGCTTTTGATAGACACATGGATATGCAGGGAATGGAGAAATATAGATTACATGCAGACAGAGATTACTTTAACCTGGCCGAAGGGCCTATTTCTGTGCTGTGCTGTTTTATGTTCTTGAAGAAATAAATGGTTTGTATATATGTCATTCTTTTCATTTGAATAAATATTTAACTGCACTCTTGAATATTAAATCAATCCAGCAATTAAATCCCATTTTAATGCATCAATTATTGAAATGAAGAAAGGAATTTCATTATTAAGGAAATGACATTAAAGATATTATATGAAATGATTTATGTTAAACTGACTCCATTCTATTCAGCAGATAATACCCACATATTATGAAATGAGTATCTTTTTTCCACTTTTAATCCATCATCATCTAATGTATTGGAGCAAATTGATGTGAGCAGTTTGGTTAGGAAAATAAATAGTTTCTGAGTGCTTTGGAAGAAAATCTGCTTTGGTATGTTCTCATTCATCAGTGTATTGTGTTGTTAGCAGAATGAATTGTAAACCAGAATATATTTCACCATCAGCATTGCTGTCTCTTTCAATGCTCTGATCACAAGATATTTGACACACAATAATTGGTCACATCACATTTACCACGAACTGCAAATGTTACTGGGTTTAATGATTGGGCAATGACTCTTAACATTTCATTACTTCCCACACCGAGACTAGATGCAAATTGTTTTGGAGTTGTAAAGATGCAAGTTTTTCTTGACATAATTAATGCCAAGTTCTGTTACATCATGACATAACCAGAAGGTAATCCAACGCTAATGTGCTTTATCTGCTTGTCCACTCTCAGGTTTTCATTTGATCTTTCATAAGGTTGAAGTTGATATCCTTATGCTTGTTGTCAGTAATCAGCTCCATCCTTACAACCTTCTGAGATATCTGGAGACACATGACTGCTGATGCAGGAATCTTAAGCAAAACACAAAATGCTGGAGGAACTCAGCATTTGTGTTGGGACCCTTCTTCAGACCCTTCCCTCCTCAGATCATGTCATAAGGTCTTAAGTGATAGGAGTTGAATTAGGCCATTTGGCCCATCAAGTCTACTCTGCCATTCAATCATGGCTGATATATCTCTCCCTCCTAACCCCATTCTCCTGCCTTCTCCCCATAACCTCTGACACTTGTACTAATCAAAAATCTATCTACCACTGCCTTAAAAATATCCACTGACTTGGCATCTACAGCCTTCTGTGGCAAAGAATTCCACAGATTCACCAGCCTCTAACTAAAGATAGCAGAGTCAAGGGATATGGGATGAAGGCAGGAACAGGGTACTGATTGTGGATGATCACAGTGAATGGTGGTGCTGGCTCGAAGGACCGAATGGCCTACACGTACATTTATTGTAAAGAAATATCTCCTCATCTCCTTCTTTAAAAAAACGTTGTTTAATCCTGAGGCTATAACCTCTGGTCCTAGACTCTCCCACCAGTGGAAACATCCTTTCTACATCCACTCTATCCAAGCCTTTCACTATTCTGTATGTTTCAATTAGGTCCCCTCTCATTCGTCTAAACTCCAGCGAGAACTGGGCCAGTGCTGACAAATGCTCATCATAGGTTAACCTACTCATTTCTGTGATCTTCCTTGTAAACATTCTCTGGACCCTCTCAATAGCCAGCACATCCTTCCTCAGATTTGGTATCCAAAATTACTCACTTGCAAAATTGCTCAAAGATGCTGCCTGGCCCATCGGGTTCCTCCAGCACTTTTGTGTTTTCTCCTAGATATCTATTCTGTGTAGATTTCTGTCTTTTGTGGAGTCCCACATTAGTCTTCATTCACCACACCTTCTCCTGCCAAGATACTACACCCTGGTTTGGTTGAGAACTGATATCTATAATTACTAATGATACATGTCATTATTGATTTGAAATATTTGGAGGAGCCTCTGCAGATATTTTAATGTGCCTGGATCTGACATAAATATTACATATGGTCAAATGTTTTTCGTCCGTGACTTGAAAGAAATCACAATGGGATTTTGTATTTTCCTGCAGCAAATAGTTAAGAGAAACTGGAGCATGATTCATTTGTCGTTTTGCACAATGACATAAGAAACAGGAGCAGATGTAGACCTACAGCCCTCAAGTCCATTACATCATGCAGTAATGATTTGACAGATTTTGTTTTTGCTCCAACTCATTTCCTGTTTGATTATCATCAAACTTGGTTTCTCCTTTAAAGGTTAACTGCACATATGTACACATACGTGGATGTACGAGGTAGTGAATTTCAAAGATTAGATACACCCCTTACAAGCATCCCTTCTCTCAATCTTTTGGCTGACCCCCTATATCCACAATTGTAGACTCTTCACCTCGATGGAGAGGTCGAGGCTCTGAAGATTAGAGGTGTCCCTCCAAGAGAGGAAATCATAAATTGCATTTCCACTTCTCATTGTGAAAGTTTAGAGTTCAGTTACCTGGGGATTCCAGTCGGATTTCTGTTGGCTTATGGTATTCCCACAATTTATCATAATGGGTCTCGAAAAGCTGGTATCTGAATTATAAACATGGAAAAATGCTGGAAACATTCAGTAGGTTAGACAGCGTCTGCAGACAGAATCAAAGTTAACATAAAGTTTTGCTTTAAAAGTTAACTTTGTTTCTCGTTACTAAGTATTGCTAAGTGTTTGCAGCTTTTTTCTGTTTTTGTTTAAGAGCAACAGAACAGTACAACACAGGAACAAGCCCTTTGGCCCTTTGCCAACATTGATCCCAAAATAATCTAACCTCAGCTGCCTGCACATGATACATATCACTCCATTCCTTGCACATCCATGTGCCTATTTAAAAGCCTCTTAAAAGTCACTATTGTATCTGCCTCCACCACCATCTCCGGCAGCGTGTTTCAGGTACACACCACACTCGGGTATTTTGAAAAAGAAGTGTAATAGCCAGTTATGGTTAGCAAACTTTCATGAATAACAATACAAGAATAACCCAATAACTATAACAGAGATAGTCAAAAGTGCTGGAGAAACTCAGCGGGTGCAGCAGCATATATGGAGCGAAGGAAATAGGCAACGTTTCGGGCCGAAACGTTGACTATTTCCTTCGCTCCATAGATGCTGCTGCACCCGCTGAGTTTCTCCAGCACTTTTGTCTACCTTTGATTTTCCAGCACCTGCAGTTCCTTCTTAAAAACTATAACAGAGATGTTAGCTAATGGTTATTGGCCAATTCCCTTCATATCAAAATGGTGCCTATACTCAATCTTGCAAGATCTGGGTCGAAGGAGATATGCAGTTTCTTATTTTCTCACTTTAAGGCCTCCTGTACAGGCCACACTGGATTGGTGAAGTTGAGGTTGGCCTGGCCAAGTTAAGGGATGATAAAGCTGCATGCTGCTTTTTTAGTTGACAGAAGAATGTTAGCCTAGTCATCAACAGAATTTCCCTACTCTTTAATAGACCCAAAAAGCTGCGGTAACTCAGCAGGATGGGCAGCATCTCTGGAGAGAAGGAATGGGTGACATTTCGGGTCGAGGCCCTTCTCAGACTGTCCCGCTGAGTTACTCCAGCTTTTTGTGTCTATCTTTGGTTTAAACCAGCATCTGCAGTTCCTTCTTACACATTTCCTACTCTTTGAATCTTTTTATGCCTCATCTGACATATGGCTGCTCCAGCACTGGCATTCCTATAATTTGGTGAATCATCATTTAGAGCTGGAGTAAGAGTTTGCCTTTGTTCCATGAACAAATGATTCAGCAGTGAGAATCTGGCGGTGTGGCATGGAATGATTCATTAATACACTCATTATTGTATGTAATACTGTTGAAAGACAAATATATGGACAATATTTTAAAGTTGAAACAGAAATAGTGACCATTGTGTTACATCCCTAACTGATCTTTTAAATTGTGCAATGATCATGCCGCCTACAGACAATGTAATCTTACATTTTATTTTGCATTATGTGTGGAATTACTTTTCGGATCTATTTTAGAATGCTTGAAATTGAGAGATACTAAAAAAGAAATTTTCCATCATAATGAATTTTTAATGCACTGAGTTCATTTTTTACTTGTTAATTAACTTACATATACTATTACAATTATCATTATGCTTTTGCAGTGAATCGTTTTACAAATTAACATTAAATGTCATTACAAATGAACATTGAATTTGAATTAAAACTGATTTTGGCTTGGATAGATTTCTGGTAGTTCTGTAGAATTGTACTGAATTCATTTTTGCTTGCATAATTTAAACAGCCTCCTATGTTCCCACACAAGGTCCCACATAAGAGATTAGTATACAAACTTAAAGCACACTGTATTGGGGGTTCAGTGTTGATGTGGATAGAGAACTGGCTGGCAGATAGGAAGCAAAGAGTAGGAGTAAACGGGTCCTTTTCAGAATGGCAGGCAGTGACTAGTGGGGTACCGTAAGGCTGAGTGCTGGGACCCCAGCTATTTACAATATATATTAATGATCTGGATGAGGGAATTGAATGCAACATCTCCAAGTTTGCAGATTACACGAAGATGGGGGGCAGTGTTAGCTGTGAGGAGGATGCTAGGAGGCTGCAAGGTGACTTGGATAGGTTGGGTGAGTGGGCAAATGCATGGCAGATGCAGTATAATGTGGATAAATGTGAGGTTATCCACTTTGGTGGCAAAAACAGGAAAGAAGACTATTATCTGAATGGTGGCCGATTAGGAAAAGAGGAGATGCATCGAGACCTGGGTGTCATGGTACACCAGTCATTGAAAGTAGGCATGCAGGTGCAGCAGGCAGTGAAGAAAGCGAATGATATGTTAGCATTCATAGCAAAAGGATTTGAGTATAAGAGCAGGGAGGTTCTACTGCAGTTGTACAGGGTTTTGGTGAGACCACACCTGGAGTATTGCGTACAGTTTTGGTCTCCTAATCTGAGGAAAGACATTCTTGCCATAGAGGGAGTACAGAGAAGGTTCACCAGACTGATTCCTGGGATGGCAGGACTTTCATATGAAGAAAGACTGGATAGACTTAGCTTGTACTCGCTAGAATTTAGAAGATTGAGGGGGGATCTTATAGAAACTTACAAAATTCTTAAGGGGTTGGACAGGCTAGATGCAGGAAGATTATTCCCGATGTTGGGGAAGTCCAGAACAAGGGGTCACAGTTTAAGGATAAGGGGGAAGTCTTTTAGGACCGAGATGAGAAAATCATTTTTTACACAGAGAGTGGTGAATCTGTGGAATTCTCTGCCACAGAAGGTAGTTGAGGCCAGTTCATTGGCTATATTTAAGAGGGAGTTGGATGTGGCCCTTGTGGCTAAAGGGATCAGGGGGTATGGAGAGAAGGCAGGTACAGGATACTGAGTTGGATGATCAGCCATGATTATATTGAATGGCGGTGCAGGCTCGAAGGGCCGAATGGCCTACTCCTACACCTATTTTCTATGTTTCTATGTTCTTTGGGCTATCGTCAGGATGCACTTGGTCACCGTGGGGCTCCCTCCCCTCTCTCCATCTGCTGCTTCTTCCTGTTGGCCATCGCTTTGTCTGATGCCAGCTCCACTGATGCCACCTCCTCTCATCGCTTCATCCACTCCACCGCTCCCCCCTCCACTACTGCCTCCTCCTCTTTCCCCCCCCCCCCCTGCCAACATCTTCCCAGGTGGAGTATGTCGGCGAATCCTGGAGAGGGAGAGGCCAAGTGGACAGGGTGACGGGAGAAGGAGGAGGCGGTGGGGAGCGGACAAAGCAAAGGCCGTCGGGGGGAAGTGGCAGCTGGACAGAGTATAGTATGGGAGGGAGTCCCACGGTGACCGAGCACGTCTTGTCCGGGGCTACAATGTGAGTCGCAACAACAGCCACGTCAACCGGATGGTGTGGGCAGCTTGTGTAGAAGGGCTTGCTGGCGCACCTTGTCCACCTCTCTCCTATGCCGCCGCCTCCTCCTTTTCTTCCGGAGTCACCGACATACTCACTGTGGAAGATGTCGACGACTCCAGGGGAGAAGGAGGAGGGAGCAGGAGGAGTTGGTGGCAATGGAGAAAGGAGCGGACTAAGCGACGGCCAACAGAAGGACCGGCAGCTTGTGAGAGGAAAGGGAGCTCCTCAGTTACCTAGCGCATCCTGTCAGTGGCGGCAGCCTGAAGAAACGCTGTCCCCGGGAGCTACAACAACAATCCCGTCAATGAGACGGTGTTACAGTTTGGGGTTGTTAAGGGTAGGCCTTAATTAAGAGTACACGATTGTAAGGTGTAAAACTGAGGTAAAAGAGGGAAAGAAGAAGCAATTTAAGGAGAATGAAGAAATAAGAAAGAAGGGTCCCGACCCAAAACATCACCTATCCTTGTACTCCAGGGATGCTGCCTGACCCGTTGAGTTACTTCAGCACTCAGTCTTATTTTAATTTAAAGAGAAGGGAGAAGTGCTTTTGAAGGTTACAATCATAAGAGGTTTGAATATAAAATTAATCACTGCTTCCCACAGCATACTGTTTCAAAAAATATGTTCTTATTTAGAAATAGAAGATCTTATAGGAAAAAATACACATTTGAAAGCATTTAAAAATGGATTGAGCGTTTTCATTATATCCTAGCTGTCAATGTAATTTTTCAGCCTGCTGAACACACTTCTGAGTTAAAAGGAAATGTTGCTGTAATTGCTTGTGAAATTGAATCCAACCCGTAGCTTAAATCAGGTTTGAAATAATGGAGAGACAAGGAACTGCAGAATCCTGAGCAAAAGACAAAGTGCTGGAAGAATTCAGTGGGTCAGGCAGCATTTATGGAGGACAGAAGCGTTGCCTGTTCATGTCTTCCATGCATGCTACCTCACCCACTGAATTACTCCAGTACTTTTTTTCTGGAATAAAATGTTTTTAAAAATCTGTGATTTTTGGTCAGGGTATTTCCTTGGAGCATCAATGCCATTTTGAGTTGATCTTCATCTGGGAAGCAAATATCCATTCCAAATGTTGAGATTGTGTGGAAAATAAAATGCTTTTATCATCGTATGTAATAACACTATGGCTTAAAGCTGGGTCTGAAGCAAAGATGGAATAAAGCTTTGAGCAGAAAAATTGTAAAGGCACAGGTTTATTTTCTGTCTGTGCTTGAAATATCTGTCCTGTCGATAAAAGGACACAAAGTGCTGGAGTACCTCAATGGGTCAGCCAGCATCTCTGGAGAACATGGAAAGGTGCTGTTTCGGATCAGAATTTTTCTATAGACTACAGTATGTCACTTATTAATGTGTAGGAAAGAACTGCAGATGCTGGTTTAAATCGAAGGTGGACTCAAAATGCTGGAGTAACTCAGTGGGACAGGCAGCATCTCTGGAGAGAAGGAATGGGTGACAGAAGAAGGATCTCGACCCAAAATGTCACCTATTAATGTTCTCCTGAGATGCTGCCTGAACCGCTGAGTTATTCCAACACTTTGTGTCGTTTTGTGTAAACTAGCATCTGCACTTCCCTGGTTCTATATTCAGTCCTATGGATGAATGGTTATGGTTTTGCCTTTGGTTCTGTTTCTCTGCTTTGAAATGTGTATTTTTTCCTATAAGATCTTGTATTTCTAAATAAGAACATATTTTTTGAAAAAGTGTGCTGTGGGAAGCAGTGATTAATTTTATATTCAAACCTCTTATGATTGTAACCTTCAAAAGCACTTCTCACCTCTTTAAATTAAAATAAGACACTGAGTGCTGAAGTAACTCAATGGGTCAGGCAGCATCCCTGGAGTACTAGGATAGGTGATGTTTTGAGTCGGGACCCTTCTTTCTTATTTCCTCATTCTCCTTAAATTGCTTCCTCTTTCCCTCTTTTACCTCAGTTTTACACCTTACAACCGTGTACTCTTAATTAAGGCCTACCCGGCCTCTTACAACCCCAAATGGCCACACCGTCTCATTGACGGGACTGTTGTTGCAGCTCACGTCGTAGCTCCCGAGGACAGCGTTTCTTCAGGCTGCCGCCACTGACAGGACACTCCCATCCCTTGTGATCGCCCACTGCACTAGCTACACAATTGCACTCCTCACCTGTGGCTGCACTGCTCAGCTCAGTTTAGTTTATTGTCACGTGTTGTTCACAGTTGTCTGTCAGTATTGCTGCTGTGGTGGCTCCAAGAACTGGCCACAAGCAACATCAACAAAGGGCTCACCCACGTACCGCCCTGAAATCTTGCACTGTCAGAAGGTTGTTCCAATGTTTCCAAACTTCTCTGATCAGAAATATTGAAGAACAGTCAAAAGTAAATAGGAAAAAAAATAAAAGGATCTTCAGCCTTGTGAAATTGGAAAAAATTAAGATGTATAAAAATGGAGTAATAAAATGAAACCACTTCTTTCACCTTTTTAATGATTAACCTCTTCAAATTAACGGGCCCACACTAAATACACCAGGTTTATAGCTAGCATAAAGCAGAGAGGTTTTCATTCGGTCACAGAATGACCTAAAATAATAAACCGAAAGAGTTGAAAACATTCAGAATATATAAAAAGAATTCACTCTTTAAGTTGAAGACCCCCGATTCAAGGCCTGTTGTATGTTCCCAACATCATCAGTTTTTATCTCGAGGTTCCAGCATGTGCAGCTTTTTTCACTTTAACAATATGTCCCTGGACGAAATGCTAAGTCCAAGGCGAAGTGAGAGGTCAGATACACTCGTATTTGAGTTGCAGTGCTTATTGTGCAGGGACAGATGTCTGGAGCGTTGTAACAAACACTCTGCAAGAGCCAAGAGTTCCCTTCATAACCTGACAGCCAAGCATCAGCATGTTCCAGCCCAACAGCCTTTCCTCAGGAGGTTCAAGACAGCAATACTCATTAATTTATGAACTAAATTATGGGATGTCCATCATACCACCACTATCGCTTCTCCTTAGGTTATTTTGAAAAACAACAAAACAAACCAATCTTGCAATTACAGTGATTTACAGTTTACTTCATGATGCAGTGTCTGTATTGTGCAATGTGTCATTTCTGTCATTGCTGTTTGATTTCTCTATTGCTGGAAGTGTAATTATTGGACTACTGTCATCCACCATAATCCTAGCTGCAGGAATTTGACAGTCCTCAGATCATGATAAATATCATGCTCATTCACAATGCTATTTCTTTAACTTTAGTATTCAATACAAACAAGGACTCAAAGGCAGCAATTGAAAAATGTTTGTTGCAAACTATTTTGCAACGAATTATCAAAGCAAACTCTGATTATTTATCCTTCTACCACTATACTTTTACCAATACTTTCAAAGTAATGGTCAGTAACTCAAAATCTGGAGAGAAATTGTAACAAGTAATAATTAAATATTGTCAGATGTTGTGTTCGACAGCCCCTTTCCACCTTCTCTTGCTGCAAAATCACTTCTGTCAGATGCCTGGACCGTGCTCCCAGGGGCATAGAACCTGACAGTTGAGAACCACATCAAAGCTCCATTAAAAATGTCTGTAATAACGGCAGCTGATAATTGGCATATATAAGGGTCTGTGAGTTTCTCCAGTGAGGAAATCCAACAGAAGTCAATTCTGCTATTTCTATTAAATTGAATTTATTTGTCATACAAAAAAAGAAAATTTTAACGAAATGTCGTTACCATACATTCATAACAATAAAAAGCAAACAAAATACACAATTACATAAATTTAACATATTAAAATATTTTGCAACGTTTAAGAAGCATTTAGACGGGTACATGGACAGGAGAGGTTTAGAGGGATATGGTCCAAACGCAGGCAGGTGGGACCCTGCGATGGGGTTTGTTGGTTGGCATGGGCAAGTTGGGCTGAAGGGCCTGTTTCCACATTGTATGACTTTTTCTTTGGATTTTGCCTTCATGACACCCTTACGTGATGTGAAGTCCACATAAATAGCATTGTAAGAAATCCTGATGACAAATATTAAAATCATGATCAATATCATGCTCATTCACAATGCTATTTCTTTAACTTTATTATTCAATACAAATATAGATTCAAAGGCAGCAATTGAAAAATGTTTTTTGCAAACGATTTTGCATCGAATTATCAAAGCAAACTCTGATTTGAACTGTGAACATGGTCGAGTTGGGCTGAAGGGCCGTTTCCATTCTGTATGACCATCATGTCCCAATGGTGAATGTGTGTTCACAGACTCATTATGTAAACCTGCTGCATTCCTGTCACTTCAATGATTTTGAGGAGAATTGTCCATTTGCATCCTTAATATAGTTGCAAAATATTTGTCTCCCTTACTCGCTGAAACTGGATTAACAAGTAAAAATGACGTCTACAGCTGAACATTTTAATTGCTGATGTGATTTGAGCTCTGCATACTGTTGATCTTCACACATGTTTGAGCTGGTGAAGTTGTTGAGACCTTGAATATGTTCATATTTTTATTTTCAGGAATCAAACATGGTTTACTGCCTTGGATACTGTAACTAAAATGTACGTACCTCATGCTCATGCTTTCATCGACCTGAACAAAGACTTCACTGCAGGTAAATTCACAAAACATTCCAGATAAACTTAAAAAAAAAAAAAAATGATGTATGCATTGTCATTTTATGATACTGATTTTACTGCACATCCTCAATGATATAAGCACGATTGCTTTGCTTGAAATATGTTAAATATTTCAAGAATTCATCCTCCTGCAATCCCCAAGAGAAAGTATACATTTATTATATTTGTTATATTACAATTAGACTTTTTTTATTAGGTTATGTAATGTATACCTATGTGTAAAGGATTCATAACGAGGCGTCGTTACTTTACTATCTTTATTCATACTGGAGCATTACACATAGCACTAGCTGTACGTGGTCTGTCACAGGAACTCGAGAGCGATCTGTGGGTGGGGAGGTTGTAGATATACTTGTGATATGGGGAGTGGTTAGTAGGTATGAGGTCACTATGTTAAAGGCACATGCATATCTCATCTACATCTTTCCTCTTCGAAACAACAGGCAAATACAATGGTGACATGGCGACCACGGCTCATGCGCTAGGATAGTTAAACAAAATCGCCATAGCGGTCAGGCGGTTTGACAAGACGTCCCGCCCGGGTTCGCGTCTCGCCATCCACCCTTCCTGCAGGAGGAAGAGGCACCGGCGGGGAAAGACGAACTTGAAAGGGAGAAACGGGAGGAGACGGAAGAGACCGCGGCACCGAACCCGGAGGGGATGCGGGGTCGGGACCGGGACGAGCGCGGGCAGGCGAGCGAGGACTGGTCGGAGTGGGATGGAACGGAAGGGGCGGAGGAGGAGCAGAACGTTGCATGTCAGGACGGACGGGCAGAGCAACGCCCTGACGCGAAACCGGCAGTGGGGGAGCAAAGGGGTCCGTGGCAGGAGGATGCGGCTCGTTGACGAGCCGAAGGTGCTGGCGGGACCGTCGGTAAATGGCCCCAGCGTGGTCGACGAAATAGGACCTGGGCGACCCCGCAGAGCCGACGACAGTAGCGAGCTTGGAGTGACCGGGAGTGGTCTGCATACGGACAACTTGACCGGGGAAGAGGCGCGGCAGCGGGTGGCAGGACCTGTCATGGGAACGCTTTTGGACGTCGTGCCTGAAGGCAATGCGTTTCTGAACCGCCGCAGGCGGGAGGATGGAGGGTATGAGGGATCGCTGGGCCACAGGGAGCGGGAGTCTGGTAGCTCTAAATATCATGCTTTTCAGCAGATAAAAGCACTTGTCTTTAACAACAATTAAATGTGTCTCCCCTGTTCAAAATAACTGCAGAATTTCATACCCAGGAACAAAGATCCTGGTCATGCATGTGCATCAACCCATCTACATAATCAATTCAATGTATTTTCACATGAACAAACATGTATACTTTCTCTTGGGGATTGCAGGAGGGTGAATTCTATTTTTAGATCACTATGGTTATTCTCTTTTCACAATCATGTAAGACCAACCCCATATCAAAACTCTGACATCATAAGCACTGTGAAGGCAAGCAGGGCTGGTGGCTTTGGATGGGAACAGAGTGATATTGGAGATTCTGGCCATTGTGCCCCTGACATCATTTAACTGGGTTAGAAGAACCCGTGTTAATTTGTTGTTAGGGAGGAATTGGAATTAGCAATGGGTAGAAGAATGTTTCATAGACCAGCTTAAGTGCTGATCTGGGCAGCCAGAACAGAACGGTTGGAATATTGATCGCTGCTTTTATTTCGTAAAAGCAGAATGGTGCATGATATTTAAAATCTCAGTTAATGCAGACCATTTAGCATTTTGATTGTAATATTAGTTAGACATATGCAGTGTTGTAGCTACATTAATCAGTATTAAACTTAATGCCACCAAGTCATAATGTCATCTTCAACAGATTGATTATGTTTCCTGGTCAGTATCAATTGACATTCATGCAATCAGTGTAGCATTTAATAATTAGTATGTCATGGAGCGATTTCATGCTTTGATTTATTTGCCATTTAAAACATTATGCAGGGAAATTTTTGGCGTTACTTTAGGTATTCTACAGTTGGTTTTAAGTGTTTTATTGCCATATATACCGGTTACAGAACCATAACATTATTTCTTGCTGCAAGGTTATAGGCCTATTAATGCAACAACACGCAAACAGACTTACAATATTAGGAAAAGAGTAACTGATCAAGCTCCCTATTGTTGAATGTAATCTATTAATCTTCTTCAGAATTTGGGTGAAGATTAGATAATTGGATAGTCACAATTTGCTTTTAAGGCTCTTCATCAAACAAACTTTCCAGAGCAACAATCAGTACCAATGGAAATATAAACTGATAACAATCCCATCCAGAAGAGAAAGAGAAAATTAGCAGAAAAGGGAGGAAAGATATTTTTGAAAAGAAACACAACCATAAACCAACTTCTGTTATCTGTAGGCAATGGCATGTTCCTCTGTAGATAAATTAGCACTGAATTATTAGTGATCTCCTTGACTTGCCTGCTGTGACTTGCTTTCTTGAAACAAGATCAAATGAAAGATGATTAGTTCTGCACCAATCAAACTAGCAGCCGCAGCAAAATCATGGTCATTGCTTTGCATCTATTTTTGAACTACAATAAAAGCACATATTTACGTGCCTTTCAAGTCAATATGAACAATAAATGTGATTGTGCTTCATAGTGACCCATGAAAGGCATAAAAATAGAAGGTACATTCAGCAATCATTTTTTTCAAGAGACTTGAATTTATATTCATAGCAGCTGTTGCGTTTTTGCAGATGGTTTTAAAAGCATTTATTTTCCTGTCATCACATACTGCTCAGCTGAATTTATTTTCGTGAGATTGAGGGCATGTCACTGCTTCAGTATGTTCAGGGAATTAAGTATTGTTATTTAGATATTAGTACATATTTGGCTGCAGATAACATTTTTAACATGAATATAATTGCACTTAATGGACATTATTAAGTAATTTATGGAATATCTAGTTTGACTCCAAAACAAGGTTAGAAGACTTGACATTTGCACAAAGCTGTAGTGCCTCCTTTGGTTTCCATGGAGGCTGTAACTATTAGCAGTGCGAGTATCTCACAACTGAAAATGGTATATGGTATGATATACTTTTGCAAGATCATCTTTCCACTTCCACATAAACAATTGCTACAGAAAAATGAGAAACTTTGATTGCAAGAGGCAGCATGGAAACAAGCTCTTTGGCCTCATAGAGTCCATGCTGACCGTCGATCGATCACCAATTCATGCTAGTTCGATGTTATCCCATTTTCAAATAGTGGTGCTGAACATTATCTAACTGAATAAGATATTTGACTGAAAGGTAAACGTTTTGACAAACTTGCTCAAATTCTGAGGGTGTGACAGTGCGATTTGATGGAACAGAACCTGTAGATGTAGTGTATTTAGTTTTCCAAAAGGCACTTCACAGGGTGCAATATACGAGGCAGGTGCATAACCTAAAAGCCCATGGTATTGAAGGAAATGTGTTGAAAGCATGGATTGAAAACTGGTTGTCACATAGAAAACTTGAGTTGGAATGAATAGGACCTTTTCAGTCTGGAGGATGTAACTAGTGGACGACCCCAAGGATCAGTTCTTTGGCCTCTGTTGTTTACTATTTACTGACTTGGGGAGAGAACAAAATGTAAGGTTTCCAAGTTTGCTGATAATGCAGAAATAGGTGGAATGATGCATGGTAATGAGGACATTGTGATTCTGCCAAGATTAGTGAAAACATGGCAAATGGAGATAAACGTGAGAAAGTGTGAGGTCTTGCACCATGGTAAGAGGAATCAGAAGGTAGATTTTTAGCTAAACAGAGAGAGACTGCAAATAAGGGAGCTCAGTGTTCTAGTGCATCGATCACAGAACATAAGCAGGCAGGTCTAATAAGTGTTTGACGACAAATCACAAGTGATAGGAGCAGAATGAGGCCATTTGGCCCATCAAGTCTACTCTGCGGTACACAAAAATGCTGGAGAAACTCAGCGGGTGCAGCAGCATCTATGGAGCGAAGGAAATAGGCAACGTTTCGGGCCGAAACCCTTCTTCAGACTGATGGGGGGTGGGGAGAAGAAAGGGAAAAGGCGGAGGAGGAGCCCGAGGGCTGAGGGATGGGAGGAGACAGCCCGAGGGTTGAGGAAGGGGAGGAGACAGCAAGGGCTAACAAAATTGGGAGAATTCAATGTTCATGCCCCCAGGATGTAGACTGCCCAAGCGGAATATGAGGTGCATTTCCTCCAATTTCCGGTGTTGCTCGCTGTGGCCATGGAGGAGACCCAGGACAGAGAGGTCGGATACGGAATGGGAGGGGGAGTTGAAGTGCTGAGCCACCGGGAGGTCAGGTTGGTTATTGCGGACCGAGCGGAGGTGTTCGGCGAAACGATCGCCAAGCCTCCGCTTGGTCTCACCGATGTAGATCAGCTGACATCTAGAGCAGCGGATGCAATAGATGAGGTTGGAGGAGATGCAGATGAACCTCTGTCGCACCTGGAACTACTGCTTGGGTCCTTGAATGGAGTCGAGGGGGGGAGGTGAAGGGACAAGGGAGTTACGGTTACAAGGGAAATTGCCCGGGGAGGGGGTGGTACGGGAGGGAAGGGAAGAATTGACAAGGGAGTTACAGAGGGAGCGGTCTTTGCGGAAGGCAGACATGGGGGGAGATGGGAAGATGTGGCGAGTGGTGGGGTCACGTTGGAGGTGGCGAAACTGACGGAGGATTACTTGTTGTATGTGACGGCTGGTGGGGTGAAAGGTGATGACATGGGGGACTCTGCCCTTGTTGCGAGTGGGGGGATGGGGAGAGAGAGCAGTGTTGCGGGCTATGGTCTACTCTGCCTTTCATTCATGGCTGATCTATCTTTTTCCTAATCCCATTCTCCTGCCTTCAAATGGCATCTTGGCCTCTATTGCAAAGAGGTTGGAATTTAACAATAGGGAGATCTTGTTACAGTAGTACTGGGTGTTGATGAGGCCACACCTGGAATACTGTGTGCAGTTTTGAATGCTTTAACTGAAAAAAATCCTATAGAGGATTTGGAGGCATCATGGTAAACTAGACATGGTTAAGGTTAGTATTCTTTGCAGCTTTGACGAATAAGATGTGTATTATGTCGGGGCTGGGGAATTTTTTTAAATCTCTTTCGTCAACGGAGATGCAACTTTTTTCCGTGTGGCCTCCTGGGATTGACCTTGAGAGCTCCGGTCGCAGAGCCTGTGGACTTACCATCACGGAGCTGGCTGACTTTCGGAGGATGTGGTCGCGCTGTGATTGCTGCTGCGACTCTACCGCAGGCTCTGTGAACTGTAACATCGGGTGCTCGCAGATCCCTGGTTGGCGACTGACATTTCGGGAGCTCCAGCCACGGCAGCTTCGTCCGCCCCGAATTGCAAGGCTTGAATCGGCCCGATAGCGAGACTCGGCCACGGGATCTTTCATCGCCCGGATGGGGCTTCAATATGGGGAGCCTCGATCACCTTGATGTAGCTGTTGACGTAGCACCTTGACGTAGCAGGAGTAGAAGCAGGGAGAGATAAGACTTTTTTTTACCATCCATCACAGTGAGGAGGTGCCTGGAGGAGTGAGTCACTGTGATGGATGTTTATGTTAAATTATGTAATTGTGTGTTGTTTGCTTTTTATTGTTATGACTGTATGGCAACGACATCTCGTTCAAATTTATTTTTGAATGACAAATAAATGCAATCAATCAATCAATCAATAAGGGGTGACCTTATCCAAACATACAAGATCCTAAGGGGATCTGTCGAGATCAATATTGAGATGTTTTTGCTGGTGGGAGAGAAAGAAGCAAGGGGAGACTTAGACTGAGGAGCCAATTATTTAAAACTATGGTGAGTGGAATTTCTTCTCTCAGAGGGTAGTGAATCTCTGGAACACTCTGTCCACAAGGGAGGTTGAGGCATGGGGAACTGGTACAGAAAAGGAGTCCAGCACAGTAGATCCGCCATGATGATATTGAAATGCAGGGGAGCCTGGAGATCTACTCCTACTAGAATAGAATAGAATGCTATTTATTGTCATTCAAACCTAGGCTTGAACGAAATATCGTTACTACAGTTTTTTACATTACAAAAAAAAAAAACAAGACCCACACTTAACAGTTTACATAAACATCCATCACAGTGAGTCTCCAACACCTCCTCACTGTGATGGAAGGCAAAGTCTTATCTCTTCCCTTTATTCTTCACCCGCGGTCCAGCAGTCCAACTGCAGCGTCTAGGCGAACTGGGGCTCCGGTGTTAAAGCCCCCGGCGGACGATGGTAAGTCCTGTGGCCATTTAGCCACGCCGGGCGATGCCAGGCCCCGGCTCCGTGTCCTTCAAATCCCGTGGTTCAAGCAGTCCAACCCGCGGTCCAACTGCAGCGTCTAGGCGAACTCGGGCTCCGATGTTAGAGCCCCCGGCAGACGATGGTAAGTCCCGTGGCCGCTAACCCGCGCCGGGCGATGTTAGGCCTCGCTCCGTGTCCTCCAAACCTCGCGATTCCAGCGGGAGAAGTTGCCGTTGCGGGAGCTCCAAAAAGCCGTCTCCCACCAGGGACCTGGAGTTCCCGATGTTCCTGTCCACCGAGCCCGCAGCCGGAGCTTCCGAAACTCCAAAGTCGGGTCGCAGCCGAGCGCCACCACAGCTCTCCCCGCTCCAAAGCCGGCCAGCTCCGCGATGTCAGGTCCCAGGCTCCGCGATTGGAGCCCTCAGGTTGGTCCCGGCCGGAGGCCGCCGCCGGCTCCACAATGTTAGGCCCAACGACATCGGAGATCCGACAGGGAAAAAGTCGGGTCCCCGTACAGGGAAGAGATCTCTCGGGTTCTTGTTGCCCACACAAAATGAGTTCTGTCAAGTAGATTCTCTGATTATCATTTTTTGTTTGTTGGTCATGCAAAATTTACAAATGACCTGAATAAGTAAACATTAAGTGTTAACTTAAAACATGTTTGTTTATTCTTTATAGCTATTATCTATTTTGGGCAATGAGGGAAAAAATGTGCATTGCACTTGAACCCTATCCACGGGTGCTGCATTTATGCTTGTTTACAGAAGGGCTTGGATTTATTTTCCTGTTTTTGCTTAGTAATGTGATGTTTATGTAGGTGCTGTGAAGGTTTTAACTGGTGTTATCCAAATATTTTGTACAACACTGTGAGGAGACCAACAACGACATATTCAATAGCCATGGCTCTTTTCTTAGTGCAATAGATTGCATGTGATTGCTCAATAATGCTGTGAACTATCCCAGAATACTCATCTTGTTCTCTCTGCCACAGTGCACCAAATCACATTTTCCCAATATTAAACTTGGCCCTTCATCGAAGACTTGTTCATTTGGAAGTTTTACTCTGCGCCCCTACATTTATCATAATATGATATATGTGTACACTTATTACAAGTAAAGTAGGATTCCAGTACTGATTCATAGAGCTCACAATTTTCTGCTATCCTCCTGCCTAACAAAAATAAAGATACCAGCCATTCTGTGTGAAAAACGTAATCCTCACATCCCTTTTAAAACTCCTCCCTCACACCTAAAACCTATACCGTCTAGTTGTGGAGCGGGCGATGCTTTACCGGGTTGCCATGCGGTAAGCTCCGGAGTGCTGTGACCGCCGACTCCAACATCGAGGATTTAAAACACCGCGGAGCCTGGGATCTCTCGCTGAGATCGCCAGAGTGTGGCCTGTGGACATCGGGAGCCGCAGTCTCCGGGGAGGGAGCGGCCGTTCCAGACACTCCAAGCCGCTGAGGAGTGTTTCTCCCATGCCGGAGCTCCATCATCCGCCAAGTGGGCCTGAAAACATCTGACTGGTTGCGGAGGCCACAAATAGGCCCCGACCTCGGGTGATCACAGAGGAAGAGGACTGAACTTTCTAGTGCCTTTCCCCACAGTGGAAAATTTTGATTCTGCTGTGGGGGGACGTTCATGTTAAATTCTGTAATGTGTTGTGTCATTTTTCTTTTTTTTAATTTTTCTATGTATGTAAGGAAACCTAATTATTTCTTCTATGTAAAGCACTTTGGTTTCAACGCGAATTGATTTAAACGTGCTATATAAATAAAATTGACTTACTTACTTACTAGTTTTAGACACTCTCCATAGAAAACAGACACTGACTATCTACTCTGCAATGTATACATCTCTCGTCATTTTATGTACCTCTATCATGTTACCTTTCAGCCTTCTTCACTCTGGGGGAAAACAGAGCTAGCCTAATAAATCTCTCTTGATAACTCAGGCCCTCCAGTGCAGGAAACATCTTTATGATTCTTTTCTGCCTCCTCTCTAGTTTAGGCAATGGATAATAGGTGCAGGAGTAGGCCATTCGGCCTTTCGAGCCAGCATTGCCATTCACTGTGATCATGGCTGATCATCCACTATCAGTACCCCATTCCTGCCTTCTCCCCATATCTCTTGACTCTTTAAGAGCAATCTTTAAGAGCTCTATATAACTCTCTCTAGAAGTAATGACCTTCCTGGAGTGTGGTGATTAGAACTGACACATGCTCCCAAGCTATAAGTGAGTTCGGTATTCCAAAAAACGCAAGGAATCATGGGATTTGGCAAAGGTCGAACGCTATAAATAAAGATCGAACAAAACGCTGTAGATTCAGTGAGTATAGTTTGGGTCTTTTTGTCTTTTTTTCAGTGGGAGACCACAAATTTTACTTCTCAATTTATTTGACCCAATTTACAATATTTTTGATTTTTTTTCCTGAAGTTTATTAAATCCAAAACTTTTTTAATATTAACTTCTGTTCGATGTTGAAAATGATGCTATAATGATTGCTGTGAACTCTAAGAAGCAAAATATCTGGTTTGAAAGGTTACCAGAAAAGTGAACTGTTTGTATATTTCTAAAATTGTCACGTTTGTGCTTCACTTGAAGCAGGCAACAGCATTTCTTTTCCTGGAACTCATTCCCTGGAGGGTGTTAGAAGCATCAGTTCTTGAAGAAAAATTTTGACATGCATATGTAATCTTTCTTACCATCTCAACAATTAGCATCTCGAATGTTATCTCTCCCTTAAACACAGAGCCATTAAATAATGTTTCCTTTCACTTCTCCTCCTCATTTTGATATCTTGCAGAGAAGGTGGGAAAATCATCTATCAACTTCACTGGGCACAATCAATCTTGTGATCACGAGATAGCGATTGATCTTGTCACCAAGTAACAAGCATGCTAAAGAAACTGTCCCAGCTGAGATTTAACTAATGTCATTCCAGATTGACAGTTTGAATGATAGAAAGCCAAGGGCTTTCTAATACAGCTATCTGGAAATTGTAATGTAGATGTTTCCTTATTCTGTCAATCAATCCAAAAGGGGTGAAAAAAACGTGAAATTATCTGGTGTTGAACTAGCAATGGACCAGCCTAACTACCAACTTAATGTGCTGTTTCCATGTGTCTTGCTACCTGGGTCTCTGAAAACTGGAGCCTTAAGCAAAATATAACTCTTCCTGCTCAACGTGTGATTTATCAAGATAATTATACCCAGCTGATACGTTTAAGCATGCACTAAGTGATTAATAAAAGTCAAAATTCACTTTAAGATAATCAAAGTCTGAGGTTTTTTAAACTCTCAGTTTAATTCATGATCTTGTTCTTTTGAATACACTGGTTATTATTAAGTACAGCCCATTTGTATATTTATCATGAATTAATACAAATTGTCTTGAAATAATTATTCTTCCAAATATTCTTTTTGAGTATTGGTAGTAGCTAGTCTACCCTGTTAGCCCAAAGATCTAGCAATTGCAAACCCAATTAAGATTCTCTGCAATTTCCATGCAACCACACATTCCAGCTTTTAAACCATTAAGCCTGGCACTTGAAAACCCTTTCGGAAAAGGGCAATGCAGAATTTACCCACAAACATTGTCATAAAAACATACTATCTGGTCATAATTTCTTAATTGTTGATGGAATTGATTACCAAACTAGCTTAAAACATGTGAATAGCATGTGCCAAAAATCATTAATCAGCTGTAAGACATTTGTTATTAGTTAAAGTGTAGGGGAGTTGCTATATTAATGTGTGCTTACCAGCATTGTTGCAAAATGTTATGCTTATAATGCCACTGAAAGAGGCCACTCAGCCCATTAAGTATATGCCGACTACCTGGAATCAAATCTATTTGTCAAACTTCCCCTCCTTATTACTTTGTATCCCTGCATCTCATACCCTCCAACTTTGGCCAACTTTTCCATTTTGGTTCCTTTGCATTTGTTATGGAATTATTATTATTGATATAATGAAGTGACTTGCAGAAACAGTCTGTAGAAGGGTCTCGACCTGAAATGTCACCTATTCCTTCGCTCCATAGATACTGCCTCACCCGCTGAGTTTCTCCAGCTTTTATGTCTACCTTCTTATGCATTCTTTACAAAGCAAGTTTATATGTTTATGTGTGCATGGTTTGAATAGTTGGTAACTTTTTTTGTCTAAACACGTTTATATTTCATTCCAGACTTGTTTCTTACCACCATGGATGCTAATGATATTCGTTTTGAGATATGGGAAAATAAGGTATTCTATAATAGTATTGACTTTCTTAGTAAGTGAACTTGTTGAGCATTGGAATTAATGGTGATGTTAAATGGATGGATCTTGGGCATATTAATGGACTGTGCTTTGTTTCAACTTGTATAGATCATTCATCTATTTGATAGTCTTTTATGACTCTGGAAAAGAAAAATTGCATTACCTTATACCACATACATTTCTCCATGAGCACACCATTTGTGACATTGGCATGTATTTTGTGGAATGGCATAGATTCTAATGGTGTAAATATTGTTAGTGATCCACGCTCATCCAACAAAATACGGGGGGAGCAGTTGAATTAAGATGAAATGGTCTATCATAAAGGCCAGCTTTGCTGAGTGGATTCCACTGCCTGCGCCCACCTAGTTTCATTGCCTGGAACTAGTCAGATTCTGTATGGCTGGAGCTATCCTGGAGCCAATTGGTATGGCTCTGTGTAGTGGACAGGCCTTAATTAATTGAATTGGATTGTGTAGATAGACCAGAACAAGCTCCATACACAAAGAACTTCTATAGAATTTGTTGGCAAAAAATACCAATATTGCCACAAAAGCTACCATAATTAAACAAAAAGCAAACACCATAATTTAACATAATTTTGCATTATTTCTTTCATAAAGCCATTGAAATAAAAGGTCACAAAGTGTTGGAGTAACTCAGCGGATCAGACAGCATCTTTGGAGTCATGGCTACTTGACATTTTGGTTAGGGACCCTTCTTCAGACTGAAGAAGGTTCCACTGTGGAACTGTAGTTCAAGTCCAGCATTGCAGCTCCAAGGGTATCCCACGGTGTCCTTTAACACTTTTACAACCCTTTGATTTGAAAGATTGAACCAAAATTTAACCTGTGATGAATAAAATGACATTTTGCAAAATTTGTGATCCTCTGTACTAAGCTGAATGAGACTTGAACCCACTGGTTTCTGACAAAGATGTTACTGCAAGAGTTTTTTTTAATTATACCTCCTGAATTAGTTAAGCAATTAAATTAATTTTTAAAAATTATAATTTAAGAGAAATGATGAGCTGCACAATAAAATAACACATTAGCTGCTCCTTGATAAGTTTTGATTCAAGATTGTCTCAAGAATTTTCTTTCATAATTGTTTGAAAATGTGTCATCAACAGGATGGAAATTTCTCCAAATCCCGTGATCCATATGCCACAACAAAACCACCAAATGCCAAGAAAATTGGACAATCCACGTTTGCAGATTTCGGTATGATTTGATTTCTTTATTTGCTTTTATGTTTTTTTTAAATAAACTAATACGGCACATGCTTATTGAGTCTTGCATACAGAAAAATGAATATTAACTTTGCAGATAAAATTAATATTTGCATTTTTACTATCACAAGATGTAATTGGAATAGATGTTGCCCTTTCCTACTCTTTTTGTCCAATGCGGCATAGCGGTAGAGTTGCTGCCATACATTGCCGGACACGTTGGTTTTATCCTGACCACGGGTGCTGTCTGTATAGAGTATGTACAGTGCCCTCCATAATGTTTGGGACACAGCAATGTCATTTACATGAAAGTAGTCATGTTTACTACTTTGCTGCATATCCTTTGCATGCAATGACTGCTTGAAGTCTGTGATTCATGGACATCACCAGTGTCTTCTCTGATGATGCTCTGCCAGGCCTGTATTGCAGCCATCTTTAGCTTATGCTTGTTTTGGGGGCTAGTCCCCTTCAGTTTTCTCTACAGCATATAAAAGGCATGCTCAATTGGGTTCAAATGGCCACTCAAGAATTGACCATTTTTTAGCTTTGAAAAACTCCTTTGTTGCTTTAACAGTATGTTTTTCTGATCATTGTCTTGCTGTAGAATGAACTGCCGGCCAATGAGTTTTGAGGCATTTGTTTGAACTTGAGCAGATAGGATGTGTCTATACACTTCAGAATTCATTATGCTTCTACCATCAGCAGTTGTATCATCAATGAAAATAAGTGAGCCACTACCTTCAGCAGCCATACATGCCCAGGCCATAACACCCCCACCACCGTTTTCACAGATGAGATGGTATGCTTTGGATCTTGGGCAGTTCCTTCTCTCCTCCATACTTTGCTGTTGCCATCACTCTGATATAAGTTAATCTTCATCTCATCTGTCATCAAGACCTTGTTCCAGAACTGTGGTTGCTCTTTTAAGTACTTCTTGGCAAACTGTAACCTGGCCATCCTATTTTTGCAGCTAACCAGTGGTTTGCATCTTGCAGTGTAGCCTCTGTATTTCTGTTCATGAAATCTTCTGCGGACAGTGGTTATTGACAAATCCACACCCGACTCCTGAAAAGTTTTTCTGATTTGTCGAACAGGTATTTGGGGATTTTTCTTTATTATAGAGAGAATTCTTCTGTCATCAGCTGTGGAGGTCTTCCTTGGCCTGCCAGTCCCTTTACGATTATTAAGCTCACCAGTGCTCTCTTCTTAATGATGTTCCAAACAGTTGATTTTGGTAAGCCTAAGTTTTGGCTGATGTCTCTAACAGTTTTATTCTTGTTTCTCAGTCTCATAATGGCTTCTTTGACTTTCATTGGCACAACTTTGGTCCTCCTGTTGATAAACAGCAATAAAAGTTTCCAAAGGTGATGGAAAGACTGGAGGAAAGACTAGGTGCTGAGAGCTCTCTAATACCTGCATTAAGGAGGCATTTAAACACGCCTGAGCAATTACAAACAGCCATGAAGCCATGTGTCCCAAACATTATGGTGCCCTGAAATGGGGGGACTATGTATAAACACAGCTGTAATTTCTACATGGTGAAACAAAATGGCCTTTATTAAAATCTGACAATGTGCACTTTAACCACATGTGATTTTGGTGATGGAAAGACTAGGTCCTGAGGCAATTAAACGCACCTGAGCAATTACAAACACCTGTGAAGCCATGTGCCCCAAACATTATGGTGCCCTGAAATGGGGGGACTATGTATAAACCAGGCACGTGCCGTGAGTAATTACTCAGGGTGGGCACTAGGCAGGCAGTCGACTTTTAAAATTCGTAAAATCCGCGCATGCGCAGAAAATCGTGAAATACCGCGCGTGCGCAGATCGGTCCTGTAGGCACTCAGTCGACTTTTAAGAATCTTAAAAACCACACATGTGCAGATTGGTCTCCTCTCCTGTAGCACACATGCGTGTAGTCCACGGTGCAAAGGCAGAATTTCAGCTGCCTTTATTGCCCGTTGTAAGTGAAGGCTTGAAGCAGCGTCCACGACACGTGAGTTGAACAAAGTTACGCGTATTACACGTACTGCGGATGAACGGCACAGGAGAATTACGCCTACCTAAGATTGATTATTAAAATAATATCCATTTAATAATGAATACTGAATTTAGTAAATTAATTGGAAATCTTTACTATTTATATTTAATAATTACCTTTTTATAATTTATTTAGGGCAGGCACTGCCTGGTATAAACACAGCTGTAATTTCTACATGGTGAAACCAAAATGTATAAAAATGACTTTTAATTAAATCTGACGATGTGCACTTGAACCACATGTGATTTTTTTCTATTATAAATCTCAAATTGTGGAGCAAATAAATAAATGATGGGTCTTTGTCCCAAATATTATGGAGGGCACTGTAGGTTTCTCCTGTGACCACCTGGGTTTTCTCCGAGTGCTCCAGTTTCCTCCCACACTCCAAAAGCGTACGGGTTTGTAGGTTCATTGGCTTCTGTAAAATTGTAAGTTGTCCCTAGTGTGCTGGATAGTGCTAGTGTACGGGGTTATTGCTGGTCGGTGAGGACTCGGTTGAACAAAGGGCTTTTTTTCCTCGCTGTATCTCTAAAGTCTAATTACATCCACTGAGCCATAGCAAAATCTTATATCCTTTTTGATCATGCCAAATATATGGTGAAATTACTCCTTGTTTATCTCAGTATGTTTGTAGATTGTGTGACATGATATAAAATATTTACATGGGTCTGGTAGCATGGTGAATAGTTAGTAATCCATAGACATAAGTTTGATTAGCCAAAACGATTAATGTAGTTTATTAAAAATCTGAAATGTAAAAATACATGTAATGATGGCCATCTGCTGCACTGATGCTATATTAAAGAAGAAAATGTACCACCTGTACCCAGGCTGGAATAAAAGGCACTTGGACAGGAAAGGTTTAGAGGGATGTGGGCCAAAGCCAAGCAATGGGACAAGCTTAAATGGGGCATCTTGTTCGGCATGGAATCGTTGGACTGAATGGAATTGACTCCATGACTCAAGACTCAAATCCATATCCTGACTTCAATTTGCACTTTGAAACAGTCTACATATCAACTCAGTACAAGCAAAATGAATACTGATCTTGACAGCAAAGGCTACATCTTGTGACTGAGTAATAACGTACAGAATTCTAATTGAGATAACAAATTTGATATTTTCCACTTGTAAGTGCCCTTTAACACAGCTCCATATTCTTTATAGTATCTCTAGAATCTCATTACGTAATCCCGATGTTACAGAATCTGCCGTGCCTTTAGATGATTCTCTTTCCAATTAATAGTCGTGTTCTTTAATGTCAAGTCCCTTGTCTTTTCCTCAACAAGAGTCATGATGATTATCATGCTGAGTTTATTTAAAATGTAAGTGATAATTTTATAGATATGTGTAGATGTAGTTTAATGACTTCACAACAAATTTGGCATTAAAAATGTATCTTCTGGAAATAAAAAATATGGCCTTCGGTCATCTGGGAAGCTGCCACTTGGGATCTAGTACATAGAAAGCACAAATTGATGTAGTAATGCATGGAAAGGAACAATCATAAGACTATAAGACATTGGAGCAGATTAGGACTGTCAGCCCATCAAGGGGTGGCACTGTGGTAGAGTTGCTGCCTTACAGCGCCAGAGACCCAGGTTCGATCCTGACTACAGGTGCTGTCTGTATGAAGTTTGTATGTTCTCCCAGTGATCACGTAGGTTTTCTCTGGGTGCTCGGGTTTTTCCCACACCCCAACGTTTGTTGGTTAAATGGCTTCACTAATATTGTAAATTGTTCCAAGTCTGCAAACTGCAATCATTCCGGGATCATTCTCGTAAACCTTCTCTGGACCCACTCCATCGCCAACACACCCCTCCTCAGATATGGGGCCCATAACTGCTCACAAAACTCCAAATGTGGTCTGACCCTTGCCTTATCAGGCCTCAGCATTTGGGTCATTCATCTGATTTATTTTGAAAGTAAGTCCAATGTCATTTTGAGATGTTGAGGGAGTATACCTGCGAATTGGCCACTGAATGCGATTTGCCTGTTTTAGAATCCTCCTGTTATATTTGGTATCCTCAGCTCCCATTTTGCTGTTCTAAGATGTGCTCACATTCTTGGGCAAGCAGATCAGTATTATGTAGAAAGGGGAGTTTGTGATTAGTTTGAGACTGGGCGTGCTTGTTGGCTCAATTTCTGCTGCTTTAAGTGCTATGGTTGACTGTTAAAATTTGCACTGTAACTTTTCGAATCCAAGAGAAGATTTCATCAATGGGGTTATTTTGTTCACATATTTCTCGAGTAGAATGGAGCACTAGGGGTGAGAAAAAACAAAAGGATTTGCAGATATCTGCAACCACAAGACGAGGATAAAAAAAGGAATGACGTGAACATTTCAGTTATGCATAGAGCAGCACATTCAATTACTTTTCTTTTCAATGAAGCCAGATTGCCTTCTGTTGTACTAACTGAGACCATCACGAAATTGCACATTTCATTGCTTCAAACTCTGAAGACCACTTCCAAAAAGTGAGATAAGCAACATTGGTCAAATTATGGTGCCTACCTCTTTCAAGCAGATTACAATGTGCTCTCGCCTGAGCAAATAAGTTATCCCTGAGCCAGATTGTTAACACATTCATCCACAATATGGTCATAGGTGCCAAATATCTTCATGCAAATGATTAAGAAAGAACTGCAGATGCTGGAAAAATCGAAGGTAGACAAAAATGCTGGAGAAACTCAGCGGGTGAGGCAGCATCTATGGAGCGAAGGAATAGGTGACGTTTCGGATCATTCAGTAACACAAAGGTAGTCAGATATGCTGGAAAAACTCAGTGGGTGAGGCAGCATCTATGTAGCGAAGGAATAGGTAACGTTTCGGGTTAACTCCATAGATGCTGCCTCACCCGCTGAGTTTCCCCAGCATTTTTGTCTACCTTCATATGAATGAGATATTTGTAGATATGGACCAGTGGTTATGCATTGGAGAAATCTGCCAAGGAACTGAGTGAGGAAGTTGCCAAGATTATCATGGAATGGAATGGAAAACATTATTGTCACATATGACAAGGCACGATTAAATTATTTGCTTGCTTACCCAATGTATACAAATAGCAGCCACCTACGGCGCAGACAAAGTTTGACGCAGGTTTTATGGGAAGGGCAGACAGGGAGGGAGGAAGATGGGGCATTTGAGTGTTTTCTTTTGCAGAGGTGTCTGAATGTGCACTTCATGGAATGCCAAGAGAGAGACAGAAGATATCTGGGCTCTTGGCTCTCCTTCACCTGTATGGCAGACTGCACCCATTTAGCTTTGCTGCCCCACATCATGACCACCATCATAAATAAAAATGCATCTGCTATTTGACGACACCCAGCCAACGATGCAAGCTGTGCCTAGTTTCTTAATAGATATTGTTGCACTTCACCGGTCATCAATACACACCAGACTTTCAACATATTGTGAACAAGTAGGCTGATGCTTGGCAACAAAGTGAATCCTCAACAAATTGCTTACGATGCCTGGTAGAAACCCATAAACGGATATAAAAGAATGATGTAATGGGTGATAACAGCCACCATATGCCACAAGTTAAATGATCGATCCAGGAAGCCATTGACAGAAGATGGACACAAAATGCTGGAGTAACTCAGCGGGACAGGCAGTATGTCCGGATAGAAGGAATGGGTGGAATGTCACCCGTTCCTTCTCTCCAGACATACTGCCTGTCCCGCTGAATTACTCCAGCATTTTGTGCCTACCTTTGGTTTAAACCAGCATCTGCAGTTTCTACACTAGCCATTGATAGAATTGTGTTTTTTTAATGTAAACAGTTATTCTTTTGCTAATTTATCTGGAAAGAATTCTGCCAAAAGTACAAGCATTGAATTTTCCAATTTCAAGAAATTTTCATCTCCTGCGGGTTTTCCCCAATCCTTCCGTTTCCATTCTACCTCTGATCATCCCATTTCTGCACTCCCTTTTGTCCATACCAAAGTGTTCATCTTTTCATGACTTACAAATTGCATCTCAATATCCCAATAGCAAAATATTACAATTGTGGAAATCCATGAAAAATACAAAAATTGCTGAAATATTCAGCAAATTTGGTTGCTGGAAATACATAGACTCTAACTTCATGGCAAGGAGCATTGCATCACAAACAACAGTGCTAAACTAAATCTTTCAAGCAATGCAGAGTGAAATGTTGCAATCAGAATAATTTTTGGAAGGTTTTGCAAAAATTCTGCAATCCAAAGTTGTGATTCTCTTCTGTGGAGTTGTTAACCTGCTGTGAAACAACAAGATACTAATGAAGACTTGTGACTGCTTTTATGTTTTGTTGAGAGATTCTGATACAAAAAGATCATATATAGATACAAAAAGCAGTACAGATTTGACATTAAATAGACGTATATGTCTTTTTATTGTCTGTTAAAGGCTGTCTCACGGGTATGCGGTTACTGGCGGTGAAGCAGGAAGTTTGTACCGCTCGTGGACTGCCAGAGACTGCGGGGTCGGTCCCACGCACACCACCGGGACCGTGCGGTGCTCACAAAAAACCGACAAGGTTCAGAAATGTTGTCCTACCGCACAGCCGCCGCCAGTGCGGCACGAGCACCGTCACAGCCACCGCCACTGCGGCACGAGCACAGCCACCGCCACTGCGGCACGAGCACCGCCACAGCCGCCACCAGTGCAGCACGAGTGCGGCACGAGAACCGCCACAGCTGCCGCCAGTGCGGCACGAGAACCGCCACAGCTGCCGCCAGTGCGGCACGAGCACCGCCACAGCCGCCACCAGTGCGGCACGAGTGCGGCACGAGAACCGCCACAGCGCCGTGATCACCTCTCAGATTTGGCAAGCTTATTTTTCCCTTGAAGCTCAGTGTTGTTTCTTCTTTATGCTATAATGTAGATTTAGAGGTATGGAGTTATACAGATGTCCTTTGGCCCACCAAATCCAACAATCAGCGATCCATCTCTCTAGGTGAAAAAAAAAATTCAGATTCCCCTTACCTTAAATTACCTTACCCCATAGTTTTATCTACCTCTGTCATGGGGAAAGGCTTCTTACAACTTTGCCTATCAATACCTCTCATAATCTTATACTGTACATCTCAATCAAATCTCTCCTCTGCTTTAAGGAAAGCAAATCAATCCAGTCTCCCTTCATAACCGAAACATTGCATTGCAAATAACATCCTGGTGACATTGTTTCACTCTCTTCAATTACATCTGTAATGCCCTGCGATCCGAAATGACGTCATTGCGTAGCGCGCCGCGTTGCGCGATGTTGTCATCACCCGATGCTGCAAGCTCGTGGGACCGGCCGTACGGGGATCACTCGGCCCCCGCGCAGCATCCGTGCGGCATAGGCGCGGCGCTCTCGCGGTTGCCGTGCGGTCCCCTCTTCCGGCGACGCCGCGCTTCACCGCCAGTAACCGCCTACCCGTGGGACAGAGCCTTTAAGCTTTCTGCTTCACTGAATAATTTCGGCCATTTTTTTTTGTGCTAATTATTGGTCCCACCGAAACGGTCTCTGTTCATCTGCAATTCTTCTCCCTGAGGCTTTATTTGCATTTAATTAGGAAACCTAATTTCCTGGGAATCAACTTGACACAACAACTGCATACTGAATTGTTTGCCCACAATTCTAGAGAGTAAATAGCTTTGGAACTCGCAGTGAACTGAATGACCGAGTAAATATGCCTCATCTGAAAAATGATCAGAAATGACTGCACTAAAATACAAGGTTGCCTTGTAAACAATAAAGGGCACAGGTTCCTGTAAAACGGATTTTATCAAGAATAATCTAAAATTTTCAGAAGGTTGAATGTTCAGTGAAGTGATTGTAAACTGCAGTTATAATCATTAGCATGTACCAGACCTTTTGGTCTTCAGTCGTGGAGACTTTCAGTTCAATCCAAGCATGTTTACTTGATGAGATAGAACTCTGAAATTAACTCTGTTCAGCTTGAATACCACTCAAGGCCAGCCTGGTACTGCAAAGTAACACTTCATTGTATTGTTCTGGTATATACAGTCCCCTCCATAATGTTTGGGACGAAGACCCGTCATTTATTTTTTTGCCTCTGTACTCCACAATTTGAGATTAGAAATAGAAAAAAAAACACCTGTGGTTAAAGTGCACATTGTCAGATTTTAATAAAGGCCATTTTAACACATTTTGCTTTCACCATGTAGAAATTACAGCAGTGTTTATACATAGTCCCCCCATTTCAGGGCACCATAATGTTTGGGACACAGCAATGTCATGTAAATGAAAGTAGTCATGTTTAGTATTTTGTTGCATATCCTTTGCATGCAATGACTGCTTGAAGTCTGCGAGTCATGGACATCACCAGTTGCTGGGTGTCTTCTCTGGTGATGCTCTGTCAGGCCTGTATTGCAGCCATCTTTAGCTTATGCTTGTTTTGTGGGCTAGTCCCCTTCAGTTTTCTATTCAGCATATAAAAAGCATGCTCAATTGGGTTCAGATCGGGTGATTGACTTGGTCACTCAAGAATTGACCATTTTTTTGCTTTGAAAAATTCATTTGTTGCTTTAACAGTATGTTTGAGATCATTGTCTTGCTGTAGAATGAACCGCCGGCCAATGAGTTTTGAGACATTTGTTTGAACTTGAGCAGATAGGATGTGTCTATACACTTCAGAATTCATTAAGCTAATATCATCAGCAGTTCTATCATCAATGAAGATAAATGAGCCAGTACCTTCAGCAGCTATACATGCCCAGGCCATAACACCCCCACCACCGTGTTTCACAGATGAGGTGGTATGCTTTGGATCTTGGGCAGTTCCTTCTCGCCTCTATACTTTGCTTTTGCCATCACTCTGATATGTTCATCTTCGTCTCATCTGTCCACAAGACCATTTTCCAGAACTGTGGTTGCTCTTTTAAGTACTTCTTGGCAAACTAACCTGGCCTTCCTATTTTTGCGGCTAACCAGTTGTTTGCCTCTTGCAATGTACCCTCTGTATTTCTGTTTATGAAGTCTTCTGCGGACAGTGGTCGTTGACAAATCCACATCTGACTTCTGGAGAGCGTTTCAAATACGTCGGACAGGTGTTTGGGGATTTTTCTTAATTATAGAGATAATTCTTCTGTCATCAGCTGTGGGGGTCTTCCTTGGCCTGCCAGTCCCTTTGTGATTAGTAAGCTCACCAGTGATCTCTTTCTTCTTAATGATGTTCCAAACAGTTGATTTTGGTAAGCCTAAGGTTTGGCTGATGTCTCTAACAGTTTTATTCTTGTTTCTCAGTCTCATAATGGCTTATTTAACTTTCAATGGCACAACTTTGGTCCTCGTGTTGATAAACAGTAATAAAAGTCTCCAAAGGTGATGGAAAGACTGGAGGAAAGTCTAGGTCCTGAGAGCTCTCTTATACCTGCATTAAGGAGGCATTTAAACACCTGAGCAATTACAAACACCTCTGAAGCCATGTGTCTCAAACATTATGGTGCCCTGAAATGGGGGGACTATGTATAAACACAGCTGTAATTTCTACATGGTGAAACCAAAATGTAGAAAAATACCCTTTAATAAAATCTGAAAAATAGTGCCCTTTAACCACATTTTTCCTATTACAAATCTCAAATTGTGGAATACAGAGGCAAATAAATAAATGATGGGTCTTTGTCCCAAACATTGTGGAGGGCGCTGTGTAAAAATCAACTTTTTAAAATCATTTGCAGCAATTATTGATAGAAGCATATTAAATTATAAGAGGCATAGATAGATAGTGGATGGAAATGTCAAAGACTATAGGGTACAGCTTTAAGGTAGGAGGGGCAGTTTAAAGATGTATGGGACAAGTTTGTATACACAAAGTTGTTGGTCCCTGGAACAAGCTGCCTGGAGTGATGGTGGAGGCAGATATGATAGTGACATTTAAGATGTTTTTAAATAGGCATATGGATATGCTGGAATGGAGGGATATGGATCACGTGCAGGCAGAGGCGATTAGTTTCACCTGGCATCATGTTCGGCACGGACATTGTGGGCCAGAGGGCACGTTTCAGTGTTGTATTCCTGAGACCCCAGAACGTGGCGATAAGCCACTTTCTCAAATGGCCATAATGCTTCTTGTGAAAGTCCGGCCACAACATCACTGGGAAGCAAATTCTTGAATTTAAATGCAATAATAATGGAGGAGCAGCGATATATTTCCATGTTAGGATGATGTGCAGGTGGTGGTGTCCACATACACCTCTGGCCCTTATCGTTGATGATGGAGGTTGTGGGATTGTGAGGTCCTACAATTATAGCCTAGGCGAGTGACTAGTGCATTTGTAAATGGTTCATTGTACCTGCATCTCTTCATACTTGTGCATACGACAATAAACTTGACTTGCCAGTCATTTCTTAATTCTCCACCGTTCTTTTTGAATCCTTTTTTGGCTTTCATATTAAAGCACTCCTATAATTTATCTTCTTCATCGAGTATTTGTTTATCATTATTCCTGCTTCATCAAAATCTTCTAATCCTTAGACTTACTACTCTTGTTAATAGTCTTCTTGGCAGCATTGTAAGCTTCTTTTAATCTAATGCTATATTTAATCTATTTGGTAAGCCATGGTGGGATCAATTTTGTGGTGTTTTAATTTTTAACTCAAAAGTTCAAAGATTCAAAGGTTCATTTATTGTCTCATACACCAATTGGTGTAGTGAAATTCAAGTTGTCATTGCAGCACACTAATAAGAATACAACACAACATTAAGGAGAATTTAACATAAAACATAAACATCCACCCACAATGGTTCCCACTGTGAGGGAAGGCACAAAGTCCAAAGGCACAAACTCCATTCTCCATCACAATATTGATGCCCTTCACATATATGAAAGCCATAAAATCTCTTCGAAGAAGTTGAGAAATCACAGGTTGAAGGAAAAACGTTTTTTTTTTAAAAAGAGGGCGTTTGGGGGGTAAAATATTCAGAAAAAATCCTCTCGAATCATATTATGTGATTTTAAACTAGTCTGCCACAGGCTACAGTAATTACTTTTATGTTTTAGGAGATTAAGTCCACCTGGCCAAAAGCAGTTGCGATGCACTGCAGAAGGAACTTGATAAACTGGTATCTATCTCACATCCCAATGACCATTCCTGAGTTTCCTTATTCCTTCTTTGAAGTTAATCATTTTCCATTGCCTAAACTAGTTCTTGCATTGCATAACGTGAATGCGCATATGTATTTTAAAGATATATGTATGAAGGCATATTGTCTGAAGAAGGGTCTCAACCCAAAACGTCACCTATTCCTTATCTGAGCGATGCTGTCTGACCCGCTGAGTTACTCCAGCTTTTTGTGTCTAGTATTGATAATGCTGCCTCATAATGACTACTTATCCTTTTGTTTGGATTAATATACAATTTATTTTCTTAAAATCATTTCCAATCACGTCAGTAAGTTGAAGGTTTCTTTCTCTTTCAGATGGAGACGGTCGGCAGGACCATTTGCTACCGGTGTGCATGGACGACAGTTGCCGTGAGAGTGCCATTTACCGGACAGTGCCAGGTTCTGATAAGGTACGGCCCCATACATCTATGGCTGGTATTGATTTGAAACTGTAGCACTATATTGCTTGTCTTGAGACAGTACACATGGCACAGAATGACTACCTGAGGAAGAATGCAGACAGTGGGAATTTTTTTCCCCCAGGAAATGTCCAACACTAGCGGCATGGCGACAAGGTGAGAGGGGGAAGGTTTAATGGAGATGTGCTGGGCAAGCTTTTTACGCAGTCGTGAGGGCCTGGAATGCATGGTCAAGGAAGGTGTTGGAGGCAGGTACGATAGTCGTGTTGAATAGACTTTTAGATAGGACATGGAATAGAGGGAGTGAATAGAGGGAGTGTTTAAGAAGGAACTGCAGATGATGGAAAATCGAAGGTAGATAAAAGTGCTGGAGAAACTCAGAGGGTGCAGCAGCATCTATGGAGCGAAGGAAATAGGCAACGTTTCGGCCCGAAACGTTGCCTATTTCCTTCGCTCCATAGATGCTGCTGCACCCGCTGAGTTTCTCCAGCACTTTTGTCTACCAGTGAATAGAGGGATATGGATCCTGTACAGGCAGATAAGATAAATTTAACTTGGCAACATGTTCGGCACAAACATTGTGGGCCGAAGGGCCTGGGTCTGTGCTCTTGTGGTCTATTTTCTAATTGAGAGAGCATTTGTTGGCTAAGTTGGAGATCTATGGGGTAGAGCAGTTAATGTGTTGTGCAAAATGTGGTGATCACATTTGTAAAAATTAAAGTTATTTGTTTGTAGGATCATAGTCGTGATCATCAATATTTTCACCGTCATTACAATGACAAAATATAGACCAATATTCCACCATGGCAAGAATTTGAACAGCTTCATTGAGTCTCATCCTCGTTAGCAAGAAATCCTGTAGAAAAGGACAATATCAGGTTGAAAGGAAACTAAAATCCCTACATTATTTGGTTATCACAAGTTATGTACTTTTTAGAAACATAGAAAATAGGTGCAGGAGTAGGCCATTCGGCCCTTCGAGCCTGCACCGCCATTCAATGTGATCATGGCTGATCATCCAACTCAGTATCCCATCCCTGCCTTCTCTCCATACCCCCTGATCCCTTTAGCCACAAGGGCCACATCTAACTCCCTCTTAAATATAGCCAATGAACTGGCCTCAACTACCTTCTGTGGCAGAGAATTCCAGAGATTCACCACTCTCTGTGTGAAAAATGTTTACTTCTTGACAGAATAAAGAATTAGAGTTTCTGGGGAGGGAGAGAATTGCATCGTGAGTGGGCTTGGGGATGGTTGATATTTACAATTTGAGAGGAATTTTCATTCTCTGATGTATTGATCTGCTGAACACTGCAATCTCTATGTGATTGCTTCCCATATCTGCAGCATATATCACAACTTAATTTGTTGGCTTCAATACTTTTCAATTTCTATGTCCATGTCACAATAAATGATGTCTTGCAGATGCTGTAAATCAGAAGCAAATATAAAATGTTGGAAATACAAAGAAGGTCAGTCAGTATCTGAGGAGACTATAAGGCAGAACCTTTTCTGGGAATGACATTTCTTCAGAAGAAGGAAAAGTCAGAAATAAAACAAGTTTAAAATTCTCATGTTTGGAGTTCTTGGATTTTCCAGGTAAAGCAGCCGACAATTGCAAATTATTGATAACCTGGTTTACTTACAGGATTTTAGTGTACATTTGTACTCAAGTTATGTTGAGAAAATGGACTATTTTGCTGCCAAGTATTGGCACCTTCAGTATTGTAAAGCCTTTTTCGGGACCTGGTTAACCACAAGTAAATACTGAGAAATTTAAAGTATTGATGTGTCATTTCTCTAACTATGTGATTCAGCAACAAGCTCCAATATACAATACAATACAATACAATACAATTTTATTTGTCTTTTGGACAAATTTGTCATTTGGACCCCTTGAGGTCCAAACGAAATGTCGTTTCTGCAGCCATACATTACAAAACGAAAAAAGACCCGAGACACAACACAATTTACACATACATCCATCACAGCGCTGTGATGGAAGTCAAAAAAACGTATCTTTCCACTGCACTCCCCCCCCCCCCCATGTCAGAGTCAAAGTCAAAGCCCCCGGCGGGCGATGGTGATTATCCCAAGGCCATTAAAGCCACGCCGGTTAATGCAAGGGTCGCGCACCGGGTCTTGGTGTTAGAGCCCCGGCGCGCGCTCGCAAAGTCCGGCGGCCATTCCAAGCCGCGCGGGGGGATAAAGCCCCGCTCCAGATGCTCTTCAACCCCGCAACTCGGGCGGGAGAAGTCGCCGCTGCGGAAGCCCCGAAAAGCGGTCTCCCACCAGGGACCCGCGGGCTTCCGGTGTTGCCGTCCGCCAGACCTGCGGTTGTAGCCTCCGAATCTCCGGGGGTCGGGTAGCAGCAGCGATTGTCTCCACCACAGCTCCACCCGCTCCGGACTCGGCCAGCCCCGCGACGGTGAGTAGTCCGCAGCTCCGCAACTGGAGCCCCAGGTCGCTCCTGCTGGAGGCTGCTCCACGTTGCCCAGCCCCAACGACAACGGAGACCCGACAAAGAAAAGGTCGGGTCTCCCGTGCAGGGGAAAGATTTTAAAGTCCCCCCCCCCCCCCCCCCCCACACACATACCCCGACAAAAAAATAATAAAAAACTACAGAGTTTGGAAGCAGCGCATTGGGCCATTATACAACTGATATAGACAGACAAATAAAGTTATCTGACGTTGTAGACCTTAATGTAAAAAAACAAAGTACTAGTGGAACTCAGAGGCATCGGAGATGTCCTCATTCTTTAGGGAACGGGGGTTCCCCACTTCGACCATAGACGAGGCTCTCACCAGGGTCTCCTCTATATCCCATAGCTCCGCTCTCACTCCCCATCCCCCCCCACTCATAACAAGGACAGAGTCCCCCTTGTCCTCGCCTTCCACCCTACCAGGCGTCACATACAACATAATCCTCCGACATTTTCGCCACCTCCAACGGGATCCCACCACTGGCCACATCTTCCCATCTCCTCCCCTTTCGGCTTTTCGCAGAGACCGCTCCCTCTGTAACTCCTTGGTCAATTCGTCCCTTCCCACCCAAACCGCCCCCTACCCTGGTACTTTCCCTTGTAACCGCAGGAAATGCTACACTTGTCGCTTTACCTCCCCCCTCGACTCCATCCAAGGACCCAAGCAGTCGTTGCAGGTGTGGCAGAGGTTCACCTGTACCTCCTCCAACCTCATCTATTGCATCCGCTGCTCTAGGTGTCAACTGCTCTAAATCGGTGAGACCAAGTGCAGGCTTGGCGATCGTTTCGCCAAAGTTCACATTGACCAACCCGATCTCCCGGTGGCTCAGCACTTCAATTCCCCCTCCCCATCCCATTCCGAATCCGACCTTTCTGTCCTGGACCTCCTCCACGGCCAGAGTGAGTCCCACTGCAAATTGGAGGAGCAGCACCTCGTATTTCGCTTGGGTAGTTTACACCCCAGCAGTATGAACATTGACTTCTCCAATTTCAGGTAGTCCTTGCTTTCTCCCTCCTTCCCCTCCCCTTCCCAGCTCCCACAGCCTACTGTCTCTGCCTCTTCCTTACTTCTTCCCCCAACCCCCACATGAGTCTGAAGAAGGGTCTCGACCCGAAACGTCACCTATTCCTTCGCTCCATAGATGCTGCCTCACCCGCTGAGTTTCTCCAACATCTATGGAGCGAAGGAATAGGTAACGTTTCGGGTCGAGACCCTTCCGGGTCTCGACCCGAAACGTCACCTATTCCTTCATCAGTCAAAAGCATGGTCTTGACCCGAAACATCACCTATTCCTTCGCTCCATAGATGCTGCGTCACCCGCTTCTCCAGCATTTTTGTCTACTTTTGATTTTTCCAGCATCTGCAGTTCTTTCTTAAACAGTGGAACTCAGCAGATCAGGTGCCAAATGTGGAGCGAATTGATAAACAACATTTTGGTTTGGAGCCCTTCTTCATACTGATGTCGAATTTCATCTTAGATCCAGATGGTTGGAACTTGGCCAGCCAGACGATAAGGTGCTATTCCTTAATCATGTGCTGGGCGTCATTGCGACAGAGAATTAAGATGAAAGGCAAAGGGAAGCCCACGGTTGACCCTCTGAACTAACACAGACCTTCTGCAAAGTGGTCGACCTATCTGCATTTGATTTCTCCACTGTCGAAGGGACCAGATTGTGAATACCAAACGTGATTGGAAGTGCAAGTGAATCACTGCTTCATTTGGAAAAACTATTTGTTTTGGTCCTTGAATGGTGGGAAGAGAAGAGTTGAAAGGACAAGTGTAAAAAGGGAAAGTGCTGTAAGAAGCAGGGTCATGGGTGGGCACAGGACAGTGGACCAGGGAGATGGTCTGTTGAATGCAGAAATCTCTGACATGGAAGGTGAGGAGCAGGGGGTTTCGATCCTTGTTCTGTGCTGGGGCTGGATTGAGAGCAGAGATACGGGAAATAGAAAAGACGTGTTCAAGGGCTTTGTTAACAATGGTAATGGAGAAACCATGGTTCAGGAAGAAGGAAGACATTTCAAAGCAACCTGTACAGAAAGTGTCATCATTAAAGCAGAGATGGGGGAATATGGCAAAGGGAATAGAGTCCTTACAGGCTAGCAGGGTGTGACATAGAGTAGTTGTGATAGCTATGGGAGTAGGTAGGTTTGTGTAGACAGGCATTTGTGAATTAATGCCAATTGATGTATGACGACAGATTAGAAATATGATACGAGTTAATTTATGTTTGATCTCAATGGTCTTTGGCTAAAAATCCTTATGTTTCACATTAACAGTGGATACCGATTTTATCTAATCTGAAGAATGGTGATACTATTTGGGGATTTGCTTCACGAGAGCCAACAGAATTGTTGCCCTATCCATTTCCGATCTCCATTCATTTAGGGGACTACAATATGGATGGGTTTCCTGATGCATTGGCCATACTGAAGAACACCTCAGGCAGGTAGGCTGATATTTCTTTTAAACAATATTGAGGGTGGTTGAAAGCTCTCTAAATTATTCTCAAGTTATTTTTAAAGATGCAGTGCATGTACAGACATCATGCACATCATAAAATGTTTATATGTCAGAAAATCAATGCGTAACAGAGAGATTACTCTCTATAAATGCTTCAAAGTAACTTGATAAATTTGACTCCTTTCTAATACATGGCATTTCTGGATATTTATTCGCATGTTGTCGTCATTCTGTAATCACGATTGTCTCTTTGTGCAAACAGCAATACTCTAACCTCTCATGTGGCATGCAAATCTCAATAATAATCGCAATAACCAACCTGATCTCCCGGTGGCTCAGCACTTCAACTCCCCCTCCCATTCCGAATCTGACCTTTCTGTCCTGGGCCTCCTCCATGGCCAGAGTGAGGCCCACCGTAAATTGGAGAAGCAGCACCTCATATTTCGCTTGGGCAGTTTACACCCCAGCGGTATGAAAATTGACCTCCAATTTCAGGTAGTCCCTGCTTTCTCCTCCGCTTCCCAGCTCTCCCTCAGCCCACTGTCTCCGCCTCTTCTTTCTTCCCGCACCCACCCTCACATCAGTCTGAAGAAGGGTCTCGACCCGAAACGTCGCCTATTTCCTTCGCTCCATAGATGCTGCCTCACTCGCTGAGTATCTCCAGCAATTTTGTCTACCCATTCACGCAAGTTCTGTTATCCCACTTTCCTCACCCACTCCTGACACATTAGGGGCAATTTGACAGAGACAAGTTAAGCTACAAAGCCAATGCGTCTTTGGGATGTGGGAGGAAATCCACACGCTTGCAGGGAGAATGTGCAAATTCAACACAGACAGTGCCCGAGGACAGGATCGAACACAGATCTCTGGCATGTGAGGCAGCAAGTCCACCAGCTGTGCCACTATATTTTATTTTCCAACACACAAAAAATTATACGTTGATAACTTTGGTTACTAAAAAAAAAAAGAAACTCCATTTTCAGTCTTAAATCTCTAAGTCACGCTATGTCCCCCTTTACAGCTACTGTATGTTTTAATTCAGTTCAAGACTATGGGGCAGTACATTGGCCATAAAGTTGCCGCCTAAAATTGCCAGAGACCCGGAATTGATCCTGAATATGTCTGTATGGAGTTTGCTCCTTTTCCCTTTGCTAATGTGTGGGATAGAACTAGTGTGGTCGGCGTGGACTCGCTGGGTCGAAGGGCCTGTTTCCATGCTGTATCTTTAAATAAAACTAAAAACACTAAAACCAGAGGAAATCTAAAGAAGGATCTCTACCCGAAACGTCACACAATTTCTTCTATCCTGAGTTGCTGGCTGCTCCATGGAGTTCCTCTGCACAATTAAAGTATGGAATAGTCTTCACCCTACCATAGTTACCCAACCAGACACAACTAAATTTAAGGTATTATTTCCCAAGAACCCTTTTTTTGCTTAAGTCCAAGTCAAGAGTCAAGAGAGTTTATTGTCATGTGTCCCAGATAGGACAATGAAATCCTTGCTTGCTGCAGCACAACAGAATATGTAAACATAATACAGAACAGGAGATAAAAGTTCAGTGTGTCTATATACCATATACCATAGACCATATATATACACAATAAATAAACAGATAAAGTGCAATAGGCTGTTATTTTTCAGAGTTTGGAGTTTAGTGGTGGGTCCACTCCTGTTTAAATTCCATTTGGAATATTTTTGGAGGACCAAGAAGCAAGAGTTACTCCAGGGAGTTACTCCAGCTCCAGGGAGTGATTCTTCATTGGTTTCCAGCGGTCGCGGCGAGGTGGCGACCGGACAGCAATGGCGTCCAGATCTCCCACAATGCAAAGGGAGGTAGAAAGTGGCCGATGCCAACCAGTTGCCGTGGCAGTGCGCATGTGCAGGGCGGCACATGCGCACAACCACGGCCGATGATGTGCTGGCCATGGTTGTGCGCATGTGCAGGGGGAGGATGTGCAGGCCGTGGCAGTGTGCATGTGTAAAGCGGCCGGCCGTGCCGGCAAATGAGGAGCGAGCAGAGACCCGAGACCCGGACACGGATGGCGGGCGGAGACGGAAAGTGACAGAGAGAGAGATAGAGAGGGGGGCCCGCTGAGGGTTGAACGATAGGTGTCCCGGTTGCTTGCCAAGCCGGGCCAAATGGCGTGGCATTTAGGTTGCCTGGCGGCATTTTAGGACGCCATTGGCACCCGGGCAACCGCTAGTTTCGAGCCCTGTCTTATGTTTTGAGTCTGATGTTGTTTCATTCTTTCATGGGGTGCAAAAGTATCCTTTATCTAGCAATGTTACAAAATTTTGAGATTTTAAAAATAAAGTCTGCAATTTATCCCATCAGATAAAGCATAAAAAGAAGTTTGATTTGACACCTAATTCACTTTCATATCTTCAGTATTAAAAAAGCTATGGCCATTTTCACACTCGGAAATTAGCATCTTGTTCCCTATTGCTTTTCCATTGACTTATCACAAAAGCTGTGATCGAGGACAGTCAAAAGCCCATAACTTTCTTAAAAATTAAGAGAAGTGAAAGAAATTTTCAGTTATTATAGATTGAAGCATTCTGAAACAAATATGAAACAATCTTACTTAGAAGACATGAAATTAAAGCATATAATTAGTTAGTTACCTAATTGTAGCTAATTACAAAATTCAATTACTAGATCTAAACATCTATCAATTTTTTAAGAATAGATTAACATTTTTAAAAAGCCTAAGTGTCCAAATAACATTCACACAATAATTCACAATATAACATAATTTTTAAATCTCATTGTCATGGATTTACAGGCCAAATGGAAGGAATTGAATGTTTAATACCTGCAAATTAATGAGCATTTAAATCATTTTGCGAGTGAGGATTTCTGGAACGCGATCATTTGGAACGTTGATTTGCGGTGAATTTAACCCCTTATCGGCATGACATTTTTTGCCGTTAGTTCAGGGAATAAAATCACCGTTTCGCATGAAAAAATATTAATTAGAGGCTTCTTAAGAAGCACTTTTATACATTAAAATAAACCACTTTCGTTTACCTGTCCCGTGAGTGAAATCCGTCCCCGTTGTCGGCGTTGACAGCTTCAGAAGCTGATTTTAAAATGACTCCAGCGCTGACATTGTCGATTTAATAAAAATAAAAAATACACAAAACGCCCCATGGAACGATTTTTCAGCAAACGCTTGTACTCCAACGAAATATAATTCAGGACAAGGTAGGAGAAACCCGCGTTTTAAACCCGCCCCCCCCCCCCCCCTTAAAGGCGCCAAAATCGCGCACACGACTAGTGGCAGAATTACAGCGCCGCTGAAGGTAAGTATTGTAACATACCTACTTTATCACCCTTGGATCTGAGTGCCTTGCCGGGCCTTTTCTTGAGCAACCAGATTGTCACATATAGATAAGAATGGGAAGGATGCTGCATTTCCTTTCCTGATATGATGGTTTGTGCGTTTATGGTCATTGTGCTGATTTTAGTTTAGTTTCCGTTTCATTTTATCAATTGAATTTAAATTCCCCAGCTGCGATATGAACTAGAAGTCTGCAATCAATTATCCAGATGGCTGGATACCCTGTTACTGTACAGATTGGGGAGAAGTTTCATTAAATGTTAAGTGTTCAATAACCAAATCCTCAAATGCTGCTTGTCAGCATGAAATAGTGATAGTTGGCAAGCATGCATCTCACGGCACAGAAGGCCCAAGTATTCCAAACATTCTAACATTGAGATTTAAATTAATCCCGGCTGTAAGATTTTGTGTCTGAGTAGTGGCACCGTGGCTCAGCGGATAGTGCTGCTGTCTCACAGCTCCAGAGACTGGACTTTTATCCTAAAGGGCCTGTCCCACTAACACGACTTTTCAGCGAGTGTCTTCGACCTTCAAGCTCCAGGGCACTCACCTGAAAAACCTCGAGCTGGATCGACCGTCAGCGATGAAACCGCGAGCCGGATCGACCGTCTGCGCATACACACACGCACACACACGAACACATCGCAAAGGCGGGGGCCAGGGAAAGCGGGGGAGCGCTGTCTGAAATTCACACCCGCGATGAACAGGAAGGTAAAAGACGGCTGGAACAGTTACGGTAAGTCCTTTAGAAAGCACGGAGAGGAGAGGGGAGAGAAGGAGTGGAGACACTTTTAAGAAGCCAGACAACTTTTAATAAAGTTTAGCGGCCGTTTAACATTACCGGTCGGTTTACTTACCTTTTTTTCTCTCAACGAGCTTTACCTTCGACTACCCTCGATTACCTACGATAGCATTACGACCTACTACAACTTACCTCGACTAAACTTACTAGTAAAAAAAAACATTTTTTTTCCATGGAGACCTTTTTTTACTCGCGGGCATTTTTCAGCATGTTGAAAAAAAACGCCGTGACCTAGCTGAGGCTACTCTCAAGCATGAAGGAGAGTTACAAAGGCCTCCGAGGACCTCATGTCGACCATGCTGCGAGTATGAGTCGAGGGCAAACTCTTCTAAACTCGCTAATTAGGTCCCCGCAGTGGGACAGGCCCTTAACTTTGTGGAGTTCACATCTTCGCCCTGTGACAGCACGAGTTTCCTTTGGGTGCTTAACCTGCCTTTGAGACGTGGGAGGAGATTAACTGACTGCTTTAAATTACACCTTGTGTTGGATAGTCAGGATGGAGCACGTGAGAGAGAATTGGTATGGAGAAATACGGAGGGAAATGGGATTATTGTGAATACTTTTGAGAGCCTGCCAGTATCGATCAGATGGGCTGAATATGTTGAGAATAAATTTTAGAAAATATGCAAAGTGAGACACAGAATATGCTCCATCTGCAAATGAGAAGCTGATCTGGAAAATACATTCCAGGACATCCAATTACATTACTGAAATAAATTAAATCATTTGAAATGGCCTACTTTATTATTTTTTTTAAAGGACAAAATTACATCTCCCAAAATAACATGGTACTAATTTCCAAGCTAATCTCAATGTTAAGCTATTGGTTAATGAGTATGTTGATGCTCCTTGAATTATTTTTTTTTAATCTAAATTTTGTAGTTTTCATTTAGAAATTATATGGAATTCATGAGCTAATTTTAGTGCCATAAATGTTCTTGGAAACCTAGACATTTGGCTTGATGTAAGCTAATATCATATAGCATGGCAGCAAATTTTCTGGTTAAATAAATCCTTTTGAAGCAATGTAACAGAAATTAAAAGCTGATTGTTTTACATTACAACAATGAAATGTTGGTTACCATGGTAACACAGAATGTAACCGCTTCCACCTTTAATAGCTGATGCAGACTATAATACACATTTGATGCATGGAGTAGTTGTTCCAAAGCATGTTTCTCGTGACTTAGTTTCTTATTCGGTAATTGTACCAGTGTAATTAAAATGTCAGGAGCTATCTAATATTTATTTATTTTTTTAAGAAAATCACTTTCTGCTGTAAGTTGTAAAGCTGGAGTGTAAAATGGGAATAAGACACAAAAAAAACCACAAATTGCATGGATTCCATTGTCAATATGCACCCCATTAACTTTATTGATCACGAGAGAGGATAGCAGCAGCAAGCTCAAATGTAAGTTGACCTAAGCATTCCTTCACTGGAGCAGATGGAGTAAGATGTGATGTATTTTGACTGAATGCATCAGCAAACAACAAAGTTATGCCAAATTCTTTGGTAATGACAGTACCTTTTAATCAAGACCATGTGTCCGACTCTAATTTAAACGCCCTTGAGTGCTGCTGTCACAACACAACTGGTCATTATCAATCAAAGGCACAAAGTACAAAATGCTCGCTGCAATGTGTGAATTTACCGATGTAAAAGAATGGCAACAACTCTCTGCCTCTGGCTAACTTTCTATTCACTATTGAAAGTACTCATTCTCTATCTTACAACCAACTAAAAGCAGCCACTCTAACCATCACCCAAAATATTAATTCCTCCACCCAATGTTGCACTGTCTCTGTGCTGTTTACCTCCTACATAGGCCCAATCCTATTCCTTGTGTTGAAAACAGTACAAGAGTAAATGCCTATTCATCGTGCAGATATCCAAACACAAGACCTCAACGGTGGAATGGACAGAGGATGATGGCTGACCTTGGTGGAGCGTCACAACGGCTGGGAAGGCGGATGAAGGCTGCAGCAGAAAAGGGTCTCCGGTCGTCTTGGACTCCATGCCACTGGATCCTGACCCAGATCTGTCAAGGACCATGGGGTGGCTGTCTGTGCACCAGTCGCCCACGTTAAACAAAGTCACGCACTGGCGTCCTCCAACCCTGGAGACACTCATGGTCAGCCATGACCGAAGGGGGCCTAAGAAGATCCAAACACAATTCAATGAGAAACTTGCAGAACCTAAAGCTGTTGTAAAACAAATTGCAATGTCTTAAAGTCCATCAATGAGACATGCAAGGAAACAGTAGGCTTTATCTTCTGTTGCTTTCGGATTAGTTTGATGTAAGTGATGCCAGAATTAAACATCGTCTGGAATGGAAGAAGAAAGCCTCTATGACTGGCAGAATCAACCTACATCAAACCAAAATCGTGTAACCTATCAAAGGCTTAAAGTTGAAGCCCAAGGGTAACTTTCAGGAATCAAAATCAAATTATGTTTGGAGAAGGCAAAAGAAATCCAGCAATTTGTTGAAGTTTCTTTAGTGCAACCACGATCTTGTAGATTCACCCCACGTAGATTTGAAAATGGCAGTATGCTTCTCACAAAGAACAACACGAAGGAGTGCTGGAAAGAGCACAAACATAATTTCCTGAACCAGATGACGCCATTTTATTCTTCCGGCAATATCTAGTTGGAGATGCTCTTAGCAGTCCGGAAAAAGTTAATGTCAAGTCATGTTTTCAGTCATATGCACATGTACAATGAGATACCAGTACAATGAAATCTTGCTTTCATCAGCATCACAGACACATTGACCCAGCTAACACACACAACATAAATTATACATAAGTTACTCACAATTCTGCAAGACAGTGAAAATTTTAAAAATAGTGGGAAAACACCTCAGTGCAAAACACAATTAGAGAACGTCCATGGAAGTACAAGAAATGTTCCAAGTTAGAAAGATTGAAAATAGGTGCAGGAGGAGGCCATTCGGCCCTTCAAGACAGCACCGCCATTCATTGTGATCATCCACAATCAATAACCCTGCCTTCTCCCCATACCCCTTGATTCCACTAGCCCCAGGAACTCTCTCTAACTCTCTTAAATTCATCCAGTGAATTGGCCTCCACTGCCTTTCGCGGCGGAGAATTCCACAAATTTACAACTCACTGCGTGAAAATGTTTTTTCTCATCTCAGTTATAAATGGCCTCCCCTTTATTCTCTGTTCACATGTAAAAGTACTTACTGTAGCTTACTTTAGAGATACAACATGGAAACAAGCCCTTCTACTCATCGATTCCACGCTGACCATTGATCACCCGTTCACCCTAGTTAACCCACCATACACAAGGGGCAATTTTACAAAGGCCAATTAATCCACAAACCTGCATGATTTGGGATGTCAGAGGAAACCGGAGGAAACACTCGCAGTCACGGATAAGGAGTAAACTCCACACTGACTGCACTTGAGGTCAGGATTGAACCCAGATCTCTTGCGCCACTGTGCCACCCACCACATCTGGAAATACTGTGTGAGTTGTTCAAAATGGTTAAGGACTAATATGAAAGCTGCCTTGTTTGAATTCATGCAGCATTGAAACAAGATAAATACACTGAAATAAATGAGTACAAGCTGACAGCTTTTGCAGAGTTATAGTGGCAAGGGGATCAAAACCGAGAAGTAAGTATTCTGGAGTACTTAATATTTCAGAAAGATTGGCAGAAAGGAAATGAAGGGAGCTGCTCTGTTAATAAAGATGAGATCAATATCTTGGTGAACAATGTCCTAGGATTAATAGATCGATGTATAGTTGGAGGTAGTTCAGTGAATGTTCCTGGGATGAATGGGGCACCTCGTGGGGGAAAATTCAGCAGGTTGGCCCCTACATTCTTTGGAATTTAGATGAAGAATAGGTGATATTACTGAAACATGAGATACCGAGGGGGGTTGACAGGGTAGGTGCTGCGAGAATGTTTCCTTTCAGCGGGGAATCTCCAGCTAGGCAGACAGCTTCAAAATAAAAGGTTACTAAGGACAGTGATGAATAGAAATTTATTCTCTCAGCGAGTGGCGAATCTTTAGAATTCTCTGCCACAACAAGCTGTGTTTATCGGGGAGTCAAAGATTATGAGTTGAGGCAGGGAGGAAGAATCCAGGTCAAGATCTTATTGAATGCCAGTGCGAGCTCCAGGGCCTGCTCCCACTTCATATGGTCTGATGCTGGCATACTTGGTGCTTAGAAATTCCTTTCTTTGAGTTAGTAAGGAGATAACACCCCAAAGATTTAACACAACCATGTGTCTCAGGATAATTTGTGTGTTAGTTAATCCATCAACAAAGTACTGCTATAAGAGTTTCATATTTTGATCGTATTCCACAGTGGATTTTTCTATGGATGTTCAGGATTAAATGAAAATCTTGTATACTTCAACCTTAATAGGTAACAGAACAGCCATCGCAGTGTATCATTTGAGAATTTTTCATTCACCTGCACTTTTATCTGCCTCAGAAGTAAACGTCTTGCAGCTGCGGCACAGTGGCGCAGCGGTAGAGTTGCCATTTCATAATCAGCATTCAGCAGCAACTTATTACAATCACAGAGAGAGTACCAAGGAGAAAGGCAGACCATACTTGACTGACAAAGTTAAGGGAAATATCAAATCAGAAATTAGAACAAACAAATTGACAAACGTTAGTGGTGGACTGGAGGACTTGGAATTTTTTCAGAAATCAAAACTGGAGGACTGAAACCTAATTAAAAATAAAAAAAATTTAAAGATGAGAAATGAGTTAGAGTAAACTGGAAAGTAAATAAATAGCATGAGTTTCTTTGGATATATAAAAAGGAAGATGTAGCTTGGTGGGAACCTGGAGAATGAGACTGGGGAATTAATAATGGGAAACGGAAAGGGCAGATAATTGAAAGCAATATCTTGCATCAATCTTCAGGGTGGAGCACACTTCAAGCATCCCAAGGGTAAGGGATGGCCTAGTTTGAAACGGGAGAGAAGAATGTACAATAGTCTATATCAAGAAGGAGAAAGTACTGGAAAAACTAATGGGACAAAAGGCAGGCAAGTCACTGGACGTTTAATCCAGGAAAATGTGAGGTCATGTACTTTGGTAGGAGAAGTAAAAAGCAGACTTACCTGAATGGAGAAGCATTGTAAACTGATACTGGAGTACATGGGTATCTTGGTGTTTCTGTGAATACAATACAGACGGTCTGTATTGTTACAATTGCTGAGGCCACACCCGCAGCACAGTGCATTTTATTCAAGAAAGAGTATATTATCATTGAAAACAGTCCAGAAGAGATACATTGGGCTAATTACTGGCATGAGGGGATGGTCCTATCACTAATAGTCAAAATAGTTAGATCTGTACTCATTGAAGTTTAGAAGAATGAGGGTGATCTTATTGAAAAATATAACATCCAAAAGCGACATGACGTTAGATTTTGAGATGTTTCTACTAGTGACAGAATCTTGAACGAGGGATATCATTACAAGATAAGCAGGCAACCATGCAAATATGCAACTACTTGCAGAAGGTAGTGAACTCCTGCTGCTCTCTACTTGGGGAATTGAGGAGAGTAGAACACGTGAGCTATTTAAACAGCTAATAGTTATATTTTTGAAAGGCTGCAGAATTGAGGGTGATGCAAAACTGGCACAAAGGAGGAGTTGAGGGCTGGGGCACATTAACTAAGATCATAATGAACAGCAGGACAGACCTGAGAGACCAGGTGGTCTACACCTCTTCTCCTGTGTTCTTGTTTCAGCCTCCAGACTGCACGCTATGGACTAACCGGCGAATGAGCATAATCCAGTCTGGCCTCCAGCTACCTGCTCCATATGTCATCCAGCATGTGATGATGCATATCTCAATCTGTTTGACAGTGTACTAAATGGAACTCACACTTTGATTGCTTTCATCCTCTGCTGTAATACCAGTGGAGATTGTGGCTATCATTCTTTGCACCATGGAAAGGTGTTTGAAAGGATGGTGAGGTTGAAGACGGACTCCTCCATGGCCATTGTGCTGAGCATAGTCAGGTGCATTCTTGAAAGATTTTGCCTGCAATCTGCCCAAAGTTACTCTGAGTCCTATGTTACAACCCTGGTGTCCAGCTATCCTGCAGTCCTGGTCTGGCTGCAGTCCATTAGTGTAAGGGGACTTTGAAATGGAGGCCCGAGCTCCCAACTATCTTTTAATGTCCACTGAGTATCGGAATCCCCTGCCTTACAAATTGCCTGATTCATGCAAATCCAACTTTATACAAAATCTCCCTTGAATTTTTCAAGCAGATATTAATGTTGCATGGTATTAATTAATAACTGGACACAGCATATATTCCATTAGTTTTATTATGAGTAATGTGAGGGTGGTCATTCGATGAAATGAAAAAATGATGGCGAGTGTGTGTCGAGCGATACAATGTGGGTAGCTATAGAAAACACGTTTCCAACTAATAGAAACATTGTGTTCTGGACAGATCTTATGAACGGAACCCTTGCGTAACTCGGCGGCTGCTTGTGCTTGTAACTAAGCAGATGGATAGTCTGCCGCTGTTATTCATGCTACTCATCTGAGATGGATTGAGCACAAGGGTGATGTCATGTTGTTGAGAGAAATTGTTAAGAAGGATAATTTTGAATTTTCTGGTCTTTATCAGGCATACACACTTTATTCAGTGTGTATGCATGAAAGACAAACCGGGGTTAAATAATGATGTATGTACTATGTGAGATGATTGTGTGAGTGTTGGATGGGCAGTAAGCATGAGCATGAGCATTCTTATTTGATTGGAACTTGTTGCAGTATCCACTGACGTTGACCAGATATGTGAGTTTGTTAAACCCTTTGCACCACCAGGACCTGGGTGGCTTCCAGGGATATAAGACATCCTTGTGGATATGTACTTCCTCCTCTGGGATGTAGAAGAATTTCACCGTGCAGTGCATACGTGACAATAAAGAAGCATTTGAGAAGCCTGTATGAATGTTCCTGTGTCTGTGCTAGCGCTCTTGTCTGCAGTAGTTGTTGAGCTGCAGAATAATTTCCAGCAGTTGCTACACTGGGTTCAGTGCTCACTTCACCCTTGAAAGATGGCCAACCCTGGTTAATTTCTGCATTTGTAAAATGTGTATACATTGGGTATGCAAGGAAAGAATCTCACTGTGGACTACTTTATTAAGTATTCCATTCCATTCCAAGTTAACCATGTTTAATATGCTCATTGAATACCCCAATATTAATAACATCTCAAAAATGAAAATTCTCAAACAAGGTAGTCTTACAAATGCCACACACCTAGACTGTCAGAATAACAAATGCAAACCTCCAGCTGATTTCCATTTTGCTATATTTTATGGATAACATAATTTGTGGACAACATGGTTAACATAATCTGTGTGTCTGGTATTTTTATGTTTAAAATAATTTGTTAAAGGATTAGGTAAAGAAGAATGTTAAATGATGCATCCTGGGACTAATCTTTGCATTCTTTAATTTTGCATAGAAATCATCTTTTTTTTCTAGCCTAGTATAAATTCACATGCTCACATATTTTGTTATTGGTCTCCAGGGTGTTTTCTGTCATTGAAATGACATGATTCAAAATTAATCATAAAGATGTACAAGAATGCAAGAGAAGATGTAGCCCTTTACTGCTCAGATTTGTTACGTAGCTGTCCTACCTTTTGCATGGGTAGATGTGGGGCTATATTCAGAGCAAGGCGTATTGAATGATAAAGCACATCTTCCTGCTTGCAATCTAAATTCCCCCTTCCCTCCCCTCCCCTAATACTGTTGTGCTTTATTTTGACCCATTTTTAAGAAGGATTTCTTGCATTTTAGCCAGGTATTTAACTTCCATGCTGGATTCAAAATTACATCAAATAATTCGAGGTCACTTACTGACCATGGCATATTTTTGAAAACTGCCCAGAAATGTGAGAATACTGCAGTTTCCAACATCATACAAAATTAATATTAACAAAATAATAATAGAATTATTGCTTTGTTTTAATTAACTTATTGATTTTCCAATGTTTTAATTCCAGCGGCAATGAATAGATTTGAGTGGTCTGTTTTCTGCTGGTCAAGTAGATTTAAGTACATTAGTTAAATTAATAGAAAATCTCTACTAAAAGAATAGGACTGGCTCTACCTACTGCTTTACTGAGTGCTGTTGAGTTAAAAAACATTACATATGATTCAGTGTATTTGGTGGATTCACAGACACGGTATCTTCCAAAGCACTGAGCTGCAATTAATGCTGCCTGTTTAACAAATCACAGATGCTTCCTTGCCAGAATAGGAAGCATATCTAAGAAACAGATTGCAGCAAAGACCTTTCTCCCCAGGAATTGTAACGGCATGTCATGTGATCATAGCTGAGAAGTGGTTAGCTATTTTTTGTTTTTTTCTTTTCGCAACGCTTTTACCTGAAGAAAGGCATTCAATCTTCTTGCCACAAGCAATATCAATACAGTAAAATTAATCAATCTAAATTGGATGACCAGGCCATTTTGGTATCAGACTATATGTAATATTTGCAAGCAAGGCAAAGGTCAAGCTCTTGAATAAGAACATACAATACAAACAATAATACAATACAATAATACTTTATGTTTTTTATACCAAGTATGTTTTGCAACATACGAGGAATTTCATTTGCCAAATCAGTCATCGAAGTAAAAAGCAACAAAACACACAAAATATATTTTAACTTGAACATCCACCACAGTGACTCCTCCACATTCCTCACTGTGATGGAAGGCAGAAAAAAAAAGTTCAATCGCTTCCCTTCTTTGTTCTCCCGCGGTCGGGGGCCTCGAGCCTTCCGTTGACGATCAAATTTCTTACATATGTTAGCTCTTAAAGGTCAATTGCTTCCTTGCAATATTTTCTGGTGCTCTCAGATGTCAAAAGGAATTGCACATCTGAATAATCCATTGGTAAAATGGAAGTTATTAGATCCTGGAACTTTTCTGCCTCGTAAAACAGCCTTAAACTCATGCAGATCACAGAGACACACCGCTTGTGAAAAATTTCTGCTCCAACTATAAGACGGACCATCTACATCTGTTTCAAATCTTTCATCATCATCATCCCTTGACTGAAAAAGAAAAGCTTTGTGCTGAAAAACCACTGTATAATCTTCAATGTACCTTTCCTCTCCAAAATCTTCCGTATTTATGGCCTCCCAAATTCTTGCCTATTTAATTTTAGATCTTTCTTATAAGATTTCATTCCTAGCACAGAAACTAAATGGCTCTGATCAAAGCCATAGATAACATCTAAGTAATTTAAAAAAAAAATCTGCTTCTCCTCTTTCTGCTACCTATGCTACGGATGATCACATCATCTTCCTGCAACAGTACCGACAGGTATTCAGCTTGGTGAAAGCTCATTTGCCTTACTCCATTCTTAACCTTCATTGTTTTCGCTGGAGAAAGACATCTATACCTACAACCACAATGTTACTCTTTGGTCTTCTGAATTCTCATCTACATGCTGCCCTGGGTCACTTGATGGATAACTGACATTCTGTGTAGATTTCACAATTGCAAATCAGAATTTTTTAAAAGCCGCCAACACACTGAAAATCATTTAGCTTGTGTCACACCAATAAATCAATGAAATGCTAATTGTCCAAAACACAGGAAAAGTGCTGACAAACTGCCAATCATTTTCATGGTGCTGTAACCCAGTGATTCCAGTCCTATCCACCAATGAATCCTTAAATGTCCTGATACTAAACCAAGAATTAAACAGAAACTAGTTAAATAGAGCATCGCGGACAATTGATAGGTGTATGTAATTGAAAGCAGAAAAGTTTCAGCTTTGCTGGTACTCTTTTTAAGCATAGTTTGTAAGAGGACAATAAGGAATGTAGTCAATTACAAAGAAGGGGGCAGCATGTTGGTGCAGCCCCAGAGACATGGGTTCAATCCTGACTACGGGTGTTGTCTGTACAGAGTTTGTACGTTCTCCCTGGGTGCTCCAGTTTCCTCCCACATTGCAAAGACGTCCAGGTTTGTAGGTTAATTGGCTTCAGGTTTTTTTTTTAATTTATTTGTCCCCAGCGTGTCGGATAAGACTATGGGGATCGCTGGTCAGCACAGACTCGGTGGGCCGAATGGCCTGTTTCCACGATGTATCTCTAAACTAAACTACTCACCTGAAAATTTAGTTATCAATAAGTAAAGTTGTCTTCTATATACCAGCTTGACCACACAACAGCTTGCCCTGGTTAAGTGATTAACTGTGCATTTCAGTTCTTAAATAATTGTGCTTGGTTTGCGCTTTCATGAAAAATGAATCCATTGTTTATAGAAAAGTAGATTGAGGGTTCAAGTCCAACATGGATCTGGAATGACACTACAGTGATGTATTGAGAAAGTGATGGCTTGTCAGAGGCGCAGTCATTAAGATGAAATGATAATCCGCAGGCACTGTTCCCCCAGCTAGGCATTAAAGATCTCATCACGCACCATTTTTAAAAGCAGGAGATTGCACTTCGATACATTTTTTTAAATTGTCTGGCCATTGCGACCTTGCAGTTTGCAAGTTCCAGCTATTTAACTGCTTCAATTTGTCTGCTGTCAGTTAGATTGAGTTGATGCGCGTGATAGCGTGGGCCATAATTGAAAAGAATTTGGGAAAAAAAGGTTTCTATTCGGTTGGAAGAGAGAAAACTATCAAATTAAATCGAGTAGTGAGAAATGGATAAAAGGAATGTTGACATGAATTGGAGGTTGGTGCTGAAGGGTTTGGAAGAATAATCTCTTGGAACTGAAAAGGAATTATAATGCACATGGGAGGGCAAGTGGAAGAGACCCTTCTGCAAATAATGAGGAAAAAGAGTTGCAAAATCCATGAAGTAAGATGGCATGGGCTTATCTCTGAAATATTTTGCTGAATGACAAATGTGGTTTCTTTAAATTATAAATGTATTTCAATACCATATTTATTTATTTTTCAAAAAGCCTTTGAAGGGATGATACAAAAGTTTATGACGTGTAATTAAGTTAACTTGCTTATAGCAGAGGAACCAAGAGTATTTCATATGGATAGAAATGGACAGTAATGCGCTACAGTGTTTTGCTTAGGACCATTCTTGGTGCTCTGTACCTGAATGATTTGGCCTCGAAAGAATACTGTCAATATTTGTCGAATACTACAAAAATAAAACGGATCATAAATAATTTTGTGAACCAAAGCAATATTTTGGTAAATATGATGGAATGACCCAAAATGTGGCAGATGGGATTCTTTGTTTACAGGAATGGCATGTTGCATATGCTTTTGTTGTAATTCTACTGGAATAAATGTGGGTGATGCACAGTTTCCAGACATAGAAGAAACTTGGAGGAAGGGATGTGTTATTTACAAAAGGACAATCCAAGAGATTTAAGGCAACAAACAGAGAAACATTAAAAATGTTAGATAGTGGAAAGGAGATAACATGGATATGGAATATAAGCACATAGGACGGAGCACTGGTGGAGGGTAAACATCAACGGGAATGGTTGGGCCTATTGGCTTTTATCATCATGGCATTTACATGCATAATACCAATTTTGTTTTAAGGACGATTTGTTATATTGGGGAGAACCAGACTCGTAATGTTAACCAATCACTTCTGCCTCCAATCCCAATCCTTTCTACCACACCTCTGAAGGTTTAGTTTCATTGTTACCTTTTATTATTGAAGAATTGCAGCGGCACAAATGCAGAAACCCAAGGAAAGGCTTCATTTTGGCAGTATTTTTCAAGACTAAATCATTCGTGTACGTGTATCAAAAATGGTCCTAATCATTACTACTACATTACTACCTGTACAGAATCAATAACCATTTCCATTCATCTGAAAACTCTCAGTTCCTCTAACTCCGTTATCTTTTATTTCACATGTTCATTTTAGCACCAAGAGGAAAGTCAAATACAGTTCTTTTAAGGAGGTATTATTCATGAAGACTACTTGGATCTAAGACTAGAACAGATGTGTATTAACACTTGAAAACACTTATTTAAAAATAAATGACAATGTAAATCCTAACAATGTTCTAGTTACATGTACCTTTCATAATGATATTGTGAATATTGAGCATCTTCAGCTTATGGCAGAGTTCAGGCAAACTTTTCACACTAGATTAGAATTTTACTTTTCTTTTGAATGTATCTCTTAACACCTTAAATAGTTAAAATTGCTTCCTCCGCTCTGAATTTGTGTCAAAGTCTTAGTCACAGTCATGCTGTTTTGTGAAAAACACCATTTAATGCCTGGTAACTTCACTTGGGGGAGGGAGTGCAATGGCCCCTGGTTACCAGTGTTTACTTGCAGCATATTGTAACTTATTTAGATTTTGGCAAATTACTAATATGTGGAATGCGAACAAGTCGATTTAAAAAAAAATATGGAGACACACTGGACTGCAGATGCTGCAATCTTGAGCAAAAAAAACAAAGTTCTGGGGCATCTCAGCTCAGGCAGCATCTGTAGAGGGAAATGGACAGACAACGTTTCAGGTTTTGGGTCGGGACCCTCCCTAAAGAAAAACCTGAAACATCATAAGTCTGTTTCGCTCCACAGATGTTGCCTGGCCCACAGCGTACCTCCAGCACTTTGTTTCTTGCTTGATAAAAAATATACTTGCTAATAAATACTATGTACTAGCTTCTAAAATCTAGGTAAAGTCTATTAATTTCAAGTAAATTAGATTTTGGAGTGTCATGTTGATTTTTGCAACAACAAAAAAGAGATGTTGACATTCCATAAATCAGATTGTTGCATTTCTAACAAGTTCTAAACTGGTTCTGTGGGCATCAAGTGCTTATGAAGGGTTAATAGCAGTGTTCGTAATTATAGCCCAAACACTTTAATTATTAAGCGTACTATGTGACATCATCCTGTACCTTGAAGTTGTCACTGACAGGATTGAAAAAGCCAGATGGTGTGTGATTATAGTTAGTCCCTCCAAAATGTGTTTTAGAAGCAATTAAAAGGTTAGGAACCCCTCCTAGTGGACGGCTCATCTGCAAGGAGATATTTTAGCTCATCTTCATGAAGCAAATTGATCACTCCTGACAAAACGAAATTATGGAAGGTCAGGAGGGCTGTAATATCAATTTAGGTTTTCAGGAAATTACACACTTTGGAAGAGTTCTGTTTGGGTCAATGGTTTATCTGAAAGGAAGTAATAAGTAATCTGTAATCCTTCATTGGGAATGCATTTGCATTTTGAAAGCTTCAGTGATTAGGAACAGATGGGTTGTTATCTCTTTGAAATAGTGTAGCAGGTTGTAAACAAGCTTGCCTGCATAAAAGGACTGCAGCTTTTGGTCTACTTTCCTCAAATGTTAATCATTATTTTTCCTGAAGATGCTGATGATTTGAGGGTAAATTTAAAAGAAAAAATGATGGCATTACAAACATAATAGGCTGAGGAAATTGCATCCAAACTTTCCAAAAACTTCTGAAAGGAGTATGTTGCTTTCATCACTTGCTATTTCACATCAGTTTTCAGAATGGTATTCATAATGACATCTGAGACACATTGTTTGGTTTAGATCAAGATTCCAGCCAGTTCTCAAAGGTGAGATATTAACACAACTCAAATCACATTGTGCTATGATAAATGGTGATACGGTTGCATTTTTTATATTTTAATATTTGAATTCTAATACATTACATATTAACAATGCAGATTTGGGGTGGGGGTGAGAGTTCATCTCTGCATTCACGCCCAGACTAACAAAGTCAGTGATTTTGTTGTTCCGTAGGTTATGCATGAAACAGTGTGAGCAATCTAAAATTAAATCCTGGTAGGCATGAGTCTACAAATGAAAGCTACCAAAAATTCAGCAAACCCAGCAAGGTCACTGAGAGAGCACTGGGTTCCGATTTGGGAATAAAAAAATATGTCATGCTGTTCAATAGCTGGTTCTCTTCTCAGATCCAGCAAGGCAAAAGGATTTAACTCCTGACTCTCTGCCTTAATACTGTTATCAGATAGTTTAACCAACACAGTTACTAATAGAGCGCACCAGGACAATTTAGATTCAATTTGAGGGGCTGACTTTGCTCTGTCGATTACAATGGAAAGAAAAATCAGATGAGTTTTATTTTTAACACACAACTAATCAAATAATATTCACTTTACTCAAATGTTACGTTGCTCCTATAAATTCCACATTTAATGAACTACGTGTTTTGTTTAAAATAAAACTCTTTAAAGATCGTACTCTTTTCTCTTTTTACAGCAACAAACAAGCTTTTCTCCTGGAGAATGTTCCATGCAGCGATGCAAGCTGCCGGTCGGTGGGCCGAATGTTCAGGGTGCTCTGGGAATTGACCGACTTAAACCATATCAAGAATGCTGTGGTGGCAACCTTCTTTGACATTTATGAAGACGTAAGTTCCAGTTAACTAGATTCTGTACTTGGAACATTTTACAGCAAATGTGAGAGCCAATATCGGTGGAACTTGAAGGAGATTCATTGAGCAAATGTGAATATTTACTGTCACAGAGTTGTACAACGTGGAAACAATCTCTTCACCCAAACACGCCCTTTGCTGACCAAGGCAACCCCATCTATGCTTGTCCCACTTGCCTGCATTAGGCCCATAATCTCTGTAAATCTGTCCTATCCACGTACCTGTCCAAATGTATTTTAAATGTTATTGTCCCTGCCTCAACTAGATCATCTGGCAGTTCATTCCATATACCCACCACCCACCATGCCCCGCGGGTACCTATTAAATTTGTCCCCCTCACCTTTCTTCATTCTTCACCTTCACCATTCTTGCTATTGAGGGAGTGCAGCGTAGGTTTACAAGGTTAATTCCCGGGACGGCGGGACTGTCATATGCTGAGAGAATGCAGCAGCTGGGCTTGTGCACTCTGGAGTTTAGAAGGATGAGAGCGGATCTCATTGAAACATATAAGATTGTTAAGGGTTTGGACACGCTAGAGGCAGGAAACATGTTCCCGATGTTGGGGGAGTCCAGAACCCGGGGCCACAGTTTAAGAATAAGGAGTAAGCCATTTAGAACAGAGACGAGAAAACACTTTTTCTCACAGAGAGTGGTGAGTCTGTGGAATTCTCTGCCTCAGAGGGCGGTGGAGGCGGGTTCTCTGGATGCTTTCAGGAGAGAGCTAGATAGGGCTCTTAAAGATAGCGGAATCAGGGTATTATGGGGAGAAGGCAGGAACGGGGTACTGATTGGGGATGATCAGCCATGATCACATTGAATGGGGTGCTGGCTCAAAGGGCCGAATGGCCTACTCCTGCACCTATTGTCTATTGTCTATTAAACCTCTGCCTCTTTTTCTTAATACCACTATCCTCTCCCTATCTATTCCCCTCGCGATTTTATACATCTCTATAAAATCGCCTCTCTATAAGATCACCCCTCGGCCTCCTGCGCTCGAAGGAATAAAGTCTGAGCTCGCCCGCCCTCTTCGGATGGCTCAGACCCTTGTCCTGGCAACATCTTTGGAAATTGCCTCTGTGCTCTTTCCAGCTTAATGACACTTTCCTATAGCAGGGTGACAAAATCTGATCACAATACTCCAAATAAGTCCTCAAGGTCTTATACAACAATAAAATAACGTCAGCGGGACAGGCAGTACCTCTGGAGAGAAGGAATGGGTGACGTTTCGGGTCGAGACCCTTTTTCAGTCTCAACCCGAAACGTCACCCATTCCTTCTCACCAGAGATGCTGCCTGTCCCGCTGAGTTACTCCAGCTTTTTGTGTCTATCTCTGGTTTAAACCAGCATCTGCAGTTCCTTCTTACATATAAAATAGCGTCCTATTTACTTTGGTGTCAACTGATGATTTCTTAATATGGGGCATTAAATGTTATCCATATGATTAATTAGTTCTTTACAGTGGTCAGATTTTCTACTAGCGGACTGAGCAGTCCATTAGATTGAAGTCTGATAGCAAACAAGAAGGAATCGAACTCTTGTGAAGGTAGAAACTAAAGTAAAAATAAATTTAAAAGATGTTAGATTTTCAAAATCCATGGAATGTTAACAAAATAAATTATGGGGAATTAGACTCTATATATACAAACTCAATTCTTCTGGAACCAAAGATATTGTGCAGCTAATGTTCATTGCCTTTTACAGTTAAAATACTGTGTAAAAGGTTAAAGTTTATAACTATCTTTGCCAACTCCATTGTTCTTGGAAGTAATGCTGCAGGATATTGTGTGTCTACTTGCAATGGTATTCAGAACTCCGTTTAATGCTTCATCTGAAAGAGTCTATTCCAATCGTGGTGCACTTGCTGAGCACAACACCAAAATGGCAGCTGAATTCTTTGTCCTCCAATCTGTGTTAAAGTATTGAACCCGCATGCTGTAGTGCATGCACCATGGTTGGCACTATAATTAATATAGTCAGAAGGTACAGTGTATAACACTAATATTTTTTTTTTATTTTAATGGAAGGGCATCTTGGATGTGCTTGTATTGAATGAAAATAAGGCAAACTCCGAATTGACCATCCATGCTTTGCGAAATAACTTTGATGCTGATGCATACTTCGTTAAAGTCATTGGTACGTATGAAGTATCACATCCAGGTTATGAATATTTATTCAGCAGTTTTGAACTCGTTGTTTTGAAGCTAATTGTTATCAAATTAAAGTAAAACAGCTCATGGATAATTAAAACTTCATTTTAGTCATTATTGCAATGGAATGAAACCAGGGAGCATAGCATTGATTTTGCTGGAATAATGAAGGTACAATTTTCAATTCCCAGGGCTGCTTTTCACAGAGATTAGTTATTGCACTGTTGAAATGTAGTCATTTTTCTTTTCTCACTCTCGGGCCACATTAAAATACCAAACTTTTGCTCCAAATTTGGAAAATGTGCTAATTTCTAAACCCTTACTTACTTCACAGTAGAAATCATTTTAATTGAACTGGAAATGAAGATATTGATAAATTCTGGATACAAATTTAAGTATGTTGTCCACTCCTGTAAAACCTTGCCTATTTTGCATTAGTATGAACTGATGGCCACCATTACCTTTCCCCAATCCTAACGATGCAGACAAAACAAACTGCAGATGCTAGAATGTAGAGCACAAACTACCTGCTGAAGGGACTCGATGGCAGTAGCTGTGGGGAGGCGGGTTGGAATTGTCGAGGTTTCGGGTCAAAACCATGCTTCAAGACTGAGAGTGGAGAGGAAAGATGACCAGTATAAAGAGGAAAGGTCACAGGGGAAAGCACCAAGGGTCAGGGGGGTGGTTTAGCTCCCTGGATTGTAGTGGGTAAAGGTTTGCTTTCAGATATGTTTGCTGAACAAATCGGTAAAATTTTGAGAGCAGTGCAATTTAACATTTACACTTGACTCCTCCCGTATGCCCAGATCTCGTAGGGAAATGAACTAGATAATTTTTTTAATTTAATATAGTTTGTGATCTCAAAATATTGAAGCTCTTGAAGATTTATGCAAATTCACGATAATCACATCATATAATCAATAGATTGATTAGAAATAAGAGGTTAACAGATGTGAACGCAAGTTGGAAAATTCCTGTGTTTCCCAAGAGTGAGTTATTTAGTAATTGAGGCATTTATATTAACCATGATATTCTATAGACGAGAGTCCATAAACTTGAAATAGCTCCAAAATCAGGATGAAGGATAATTTTGGATTAGGAACAGATGTTTTGCATATGTGTCAAAGAGAATGCAAAGAAATTGGAGAAGAAATTAATTGATAGTTTCAGGCCATAGCAGTTCTGTGACTTGTTGATGTGACCTGAAGGGAATATTATATATATTATTTTGAACTGCTGTTCAAGAAGAACTTTCATTATTTCATGTCTGCAATAGATGTCGACAGCACATTGAAAAGATCTGATTCAGCATTGTTGATTTCAAATTGGTACAATTCTATTAATTGCTAGAATGCGTACATTATTCATTTGTGTGACCTCACTAAATAACAGCACTTATAGCCCTTACCCAAGACCCAAGCCTGCTCGTTCCATCTCAGGAACCGGGAAGCAAACAGACCCCTTAACATCACATGGTCTGGAACACCTCTTGAGCACTGCACCAACCCTGTCTACCTCGGTGTAACACTGGATCGCACTCTCTCCTATAAGGAACACGTCAAAAACACCAAACTGAAAGTAAACTCCTGGAATAACATTCTCCGGAAGCTGACCAACTCCAAATGGGGAGCCACAGCTCACACATTAAGATTTACTGCTCTGGCCCTGTGCTACTCCTCTGCGGAGTATGTGTGTCCTGTTTGGGAGAGATCATCCCATGCCAAGAAACTAGACCCAGCATTGAATAACACCTGCCGCTCAATCACTGGCTGCTTGAAGCCCACCAACATAAACAACCTGCACCTCCTCGCTGGCATTGCCCCTGCTGATGTGAGACGGAAAGTCGCCAGCCGAGTAGAGATGACCAAGGCCACCAATGATGAACGCCACCTCCTCTACGGACGTGTACCCCCGGCCCAACGGCTGAAGTCCAGGAGAAGCTTTCTCAGCCATGTCCAGCCCCTAATAGCATCACGGGAAGAAATCAGACTCCAACTATGGACAAAAAGGCTTGAGGACGACCCCCCTCCTACTGACATGGGTATCCCTCCTTCTGAAGCCCTCCCTCCGGGCTCAGAAGCACCATGGGTCCAGTGGAAGACGCTCAACCGCCTGAGAACAGGAACAGGGCGATCAAAAGATGCCATGGCCAGATGGGGCTATGAAACTGGGCAAACCACCTGTGAATGTGGAGAAGAGGACCACACAATGCAGCACTGCCTTGTCTGCCCCCTACTACCCAACCAGTGCAGCTCAAAGGATCTTGCAGTGTTCAATAAAAACGCAAAGGACTGTGTAAAGGAATGGGAAACTGTCATATAGCCAAACAGCTTCAAAGACACGAAAAGAAGAAGAGCCCTTACCTAATTTTCCTTGAGCATGATATTTAGTTTTTTATTATTGTCACATAAAGCGAGGTACTGTGATAAGCTTTGTTTTGCATGCTATCCAAACACATCAGATAATACTATACCTACAATGCCCTCCATAATGCTTGGGACACAGATCCATCATTTATTTATTTACCTCTGTACTCCACAATTTGAGATTTGTAACAGAAAAAATCACCTGTGGTTAAAGTGCACATTGTCAGATTTTAATAAAGGCCATTTATATACATTTTGGTTTCACCATGTAGAAATTACAACAGTGTTTATACATAGTCCCCCCGCCATTTCAGGGCACCATAATGTTTGGGACACAGCAATGTCATGTAAATGAAAATAGTCATGTTTAGTATTTTGTTGCATATGCTTTGTATGCAATGACTGCTTGAAGTCTGCGATTCATGGACCACACCAGTTGCTGGGTGTCTTCTCTGTGATGCTCTGCCAGGCCTGTATTGCAGCCATCTTTAGCTTATGCTTGTTTTGGGAGCTAGTCCCCTTCAGTTTACTCTTCAGCATATAAAAAACATGTTCAATTGGGTTCAGATCGGGTGATTGACTTGGCCATTGTTTTGCTTTGAAAAACTCCTTTGTTGCTTTAGCAGTATGTTTGGGGTCATTGTCTTGCTGTAGAATGAACCGCCGGTCAATGAGTTTTGAGACGTTTGTTTGAACCTGAGCAGATAGGATGTATCTATACACTTCAGAATTCATTATGCTATTACCATCAGCAGTTGTATCATCAATGAAGATAAGTGAGCCAGTACCTTCCGCAGCCATACATGCCCAGGCCATAACACCCCCACCACCGTGTTTTACAGATGAGGTGGTATGCTTTGGATCTTGGGCAGTTCCTTCTCTCCTCCATGCTTTGCTATTGCCATCACTCTGATATAAGTTAATCTTCGTCTCATCTGTCCACAAGACTTTTTTTCCAGAACTGTGGTTGCTCTTTTAAGTACTTCTTGGCAAACTAACCTGCCATCCTATTTTAGCGGCTAACCAGTGGTTTGCATCTTGCAGTGTAGCCCCTGTATTTCTGTTCATGAAGTCTTCTGCAGACAGTGGTCATTGACAAATCCACACCTGACTCATGAAGAGTGTTTCTGATCTGTCAAACAGGTGTTTGGGGATTTTTCTTTTTTATAGAGAGAATTCTCCTGTCATCAGCTTTGGAGGTCTTCCTTGGCCTGCCAGTCCCTTTACGATTATTGCTCACCAGTGATCTCTTTCTTCTTAATGATGTTCCAAACAGTTGATTTTGATAAGCCTAAGGTTTGGCTGGTGTCTCTAACAGTTTTATTATTGTTTCTCAGTCTCATAATGGCTTATTTGACTTTCAGTGGCACAACTTTGGTCCTCATGTTAATAAACAGCAATAAAAGTTTCCAAGGGTGATGGAAAGACTAGATCCTGAGGCAATTACACCTGAGCAATTACAAACACCTGTGAAGCCATGTGTCTCAAACACTATGGTGCCCTGAAATGGGGGGACTATGTATAAACCAGGCACGTGCCGTGAGTAATTACGCAGGGTGGGCACTAGGCAGTCAGTCGACTTTTAATAATCGTAAAATCCACGCATGCGCAGAAAATCGTGAAATACCACGCATGCGCAGATTAGTCTTGTAGGCACTCAGTCGACTTTTAAAAACCACGCATGTGCAGATTGGTCTCCTCTCCTGTAGCACACATGCGTGCAGTCCACGTTGCAAAGGCAGAATTTCAGCTGCCTTTATTGCCCGTCGTAAGTGAAGGCTTGAAGCAGCGTCCACGACACGTGAGTTGAACAAAGTTACGCGTATTACACGTACTGCGGATGAAAGGCACAGGAGAATTACGCCTACCTAAGATTGATTATTAAAATAATATCCATTTAATAATTAATACTGAATTTAGTAAATTAATTGGAAATCTTTACTAATAATATTTAATAATTACCTTTTTAAAATTTAAGTCAGGGCAGGCACTGCCTGGTATAAACACAGCTGTAATTTCTACATGGTGAAACCAAAATGTATAAAAATGACTTTTAATTAAATCTGACAATGTGCACTTTAACCACATGTGATTTTTTTTGTATTATAAATCTCAAATTGTGGAGTACAGAGGCAAATAAATAAATTATGGGTCTTTGTCCCAAACATTATGGAGGGCACCGTAAATACAATCAAACTCAAGTACAATAGATGGAGCAAAAAGTGTGCAGAATATAGTTCTCAGCATTGTGGCGCATCGATTCCATAGACAAAATCCAATGTCCGCAATGGTCAGACAGTATCCTAGCTTATGGAAAGGCTGTTCAGATGCCTGATAATAGGAGAAGAAGCTGTTCCGGGGTCTGGTGGTGCACGCTTTCGAGCTTCTGTACTTTCTGCCGGATGGGAGCAAAAAGTAAAAATGACCAGAGTGATTTTGTTGGCTGCTTTTCCAAAACAGCGTGAAGTGTAGATAGAGTCTGATCTGTATGATGAACTATGTTCTCGAAATGCTGATGTTTTCCTAATGAAGATACCCCTCAAGGTGCTCAAAGGAAGGAAGTCCAATAATTGAGACTGGTGACAAAGAAGGACCAGTGATACATTTCCAACTGGGGTTTTGGAGCAGGATATGCACGTGATGTTGTTCGTAGTTGCCTGCAGTCCTTGGCCTTTGGGTGGAGGTGGTGGGATTTGGGAAGTCCTGTCACTGACAAAGCCGACCATTATTGCCCGCTTCCCTTTTGGAATTACACCTTGAACCACTGCACTCCATCTGGGACAGATCCCCCCACAATACTGTTGAAGTGAAAATTCTAGTTCTCTTAGCGACAGTGAAGAAATAGCAAAAATTTGCAATAGGGCCACGGACGATGCCATCGCCATGGCAACTCACACTGCGCTCACCCACCTGGGCAAAGGGAATACATATGTGAGAATGCTCTTCATTGACTACAGCTCGGCATTCAACACTATCATTCCCTCAAAACTCGTCCCCAAGCTCCTTGATCTTGGACTGGAGACCTCCATCTGCGGCTGGATATTCGACTTCCTGACGGGCAGTGAGAATTAGCAGCCACACCTCTTCCTCACTGATCCTCAACACAGGCGCACCACAGGGCTGTGTGCTCAGTCCTCCCCTGTACTCCCTGTTCATGCACGACTGTACTGCTAAGCACAGCTCCAACATCATCTTAAAGTTTGCTGACGACACGACCATCCTGGGCCTCATCACAGACAATAATGAGACGGCCTATGGAGAGGAGATAAAGGCACTAAACAGCTGGTGCCGGGAAAATAACCTCTCTCTCAACGTCAGCAAAACTAAAGAGATGATCGTGGACTACAGGAGACAGCAGGGGAGTGGACACCTCCCCATCCACATCGGTGATGCTGAGGTTGAAAGGGTCAGCAGCTTCAAGTTCCTCGGTGTGCACATCACTGAGGACCTCTCTTGGACACGGACACAATAACTAAGAAAGCCCGCTAGTGGCTCTTTTTCCTGAGAAGACTGAGGAAGTTTGGCATGAACGCCAGCATCCTCACAAACTTCTACAGTTGCACCATCGAGAGCCTGCTGACGGGCTGCATTACAGTCTGGTACGGGAACTGTTCTGCCCACAGCCGCAAATCACTACACAGAGTGGTGAAGGCGGCGCAGCACATCATTGGCAACTGTCTCCCGGCCATTCAGGACATTTTCCACAGGCGGTGCCTGCGGAAGGCACACAGCATCATCAAGGACCACAGCCACCCAGCACACAGACTGTTCTCCTTGTTACCGCCAGGCAGATGATACAGGAGCATGGCTGCATGTACCACCAGACTTATGAACAGTTTTTATCATCAGGCTTCTGAACTCATAAACATATCATATATGTTGATTATTTTATTTATTATTGTCTTTTACCTACCAATGTCACTTTTATCTTATCTTTTTTTACCTTATTTTTATCGTTGTCTTGTCAAACACATTTCATTGTACCGTTGACCCTGTGTTAACCTACATATGACAAATAAAAACTGAACTGAAGTCACGGTGGTGCGCAGCATGGAGAGGAACTTGAACTTGAAGGTGTTCCCATGCACTTGCTTCCCCTGTCGTTCTTGGTAGTAGAGGTCATGGTTTGGAAGGCTGCTTTGGGTAGCCCAAGCATTTGTAACCACACTGCATTTAATAGACGGTGCACAATGCAACCTCTATGTTAAGGTGGAGTTCTAATCTCTGGCAACATCTGGATTGGCACCCCATCCTGTTACTTCAAAGGAAAAGCAAGAATAGGGTTACCTGGATTTATCATTGGGACATCAAGATTAGTCTACTGGAGTTCTTTAGGGATGGATTGTCGGGAGGATCCTGTTGATGCCGTATTGGATTCTAGAGGCATCATATTGTTAGCACCAAATGCAGGAGGCTACTGAATAAGGTTAGGAAATTAGAATTGGGTTGCTATACTAGTGTTGATTGAGAGTTGGTTAACAGAAAATAGGAATAAATGGGTTCTTTTCAGCTTGGTGAGCTGTAAATAGTTGGGTACAATGTGATCCATGCTTGGCTCCCAGCAAATCGCAGACCAAGTAGGATTTAGCTGGGAGTTGGAGCGTAACAATTCCACATTTGCTAGTTTTATGAAGTGGGAATATGAGTAGTGACGAGGATACAAGAGGCTTCAAAAAGGAGTAAAATAAGATGAATAAATGCACAAAACATGGGAGATGTATGACAGTGGGGATGAATGTGAGACTAGCGCATAAGTAAAGAAAACAGAAATACTGATTTTTTTGTAATCGTGAGATTGTGATTCTCTCACCCTTAATTCAACCTCATTTGGTTAATCCATTGTACTTTAATCTTTCTTGACACTACTTGAATTTTACAGGGCAATCCTGGACCGTTCTGCTGCTTTTCACTCCTCGTATTTATTATTACTGGATGAACGCGGTTTATTTTGTGAGCTGCATGCGAAGTAGTAATTTCATTGCACCCTGGTGTATACAACTATAAACTAATCTCATCTAACTAATTTGATCAAAGGGGCACTTCACTGAAAGCTAGCATGCAGGTCCAAAGCCAATAAGAAAGATGAATGTTATCTTGCCCTTTATTGTCTAAGATTTGGAATACAATTATACAGGACCATAGTGTGATTATCTCATAGGTCTTGTCCAACTATCATCTGTTTAGCTGAAAAATAATCTACTTGCTGCAGTGGGAGTGCTGCAAAAATGTACTAGAATCGGGGGGGGTTACATCGGTTATAAGAGAAGTTAGACAAAAATGCTGGAGAAGCTCAGCGGGTGAGGCAGCATCTATGGAGCGAAGGAATAGGTGACGTTTTGGGTCGAGACCCTTCCGGGTCTCGACCCGAAACGTCACCTATTCCTTCATCAGTCTGAAGAAGGGTCTCGACCCAAAACGTCACCTATTCCTTCGCTCCATAGATGCTGCCTCACCCGCTGAGTTTCTCCAGCATTTTTGTCTACCTTCGATTTTTCCAGCACCTGCAGTTCTTTCTTAAACATTTCGGTTATAAGAGAGATAGCCAAAGCTATTTTTTCAATTCTTTAAAGTTTAGAAGAATGAGTGATGACCTGTTTGGACCACATCAAATTCCTAGAGGGCGCAACAGTGTCGAAATATAGGAGTTACCCCTGCTGAGGAGCACAGAACTTGAAGGATACAGTCCCAAAATGAACGGTTTTTTGAACTTGTATCTTTTTCCACTCAGTGCAATTCTTTACCCCGAGGGTTGATCATGAATGCTCAATCATTAAAACAGAGATCAGTGCATTTCTGCACATTCACGGAATCTAGAGGTTGTGCAGGGGAAATGGTGTCTGAGGTAGATCAGACATGATCTTATGAAAGGCAGAGTTTGCTTAAGGGATCAACAGCCTACTCCTGCTACTTCCTTTGTTCTTATCAGCTACTAGAGTTTTTTAGAAAATCCTTATTTAATATATGCAGCTTCACTTACAGAATCACTGAAACATCTTGACTTCAGAGTTGCAGTTGCCAATAATCCAGGTGCCGTATTAGATTCAGTTTGTATCGCGAAGAAACAGCAAAGGTGATAAAACATTGATAGGGTTTTTTGTTAATGGTTATAATGTTGGGTGAGCTATACACAGTAGATTAGAGAGATTCAAGAGTGTTTATCATATTTATCATAAGCCAATGAAAGACTTGCTGCAGCTTTCGATGCAATAGCAACAACAGATAAATATACAATAAATAACACTGTTATTTGGGGCAGCATGGTGGCGCAGCGGTAGAGTTGCTGCCTTACGGCGCCAGAGACCCTTGTTCGATCCTGCCTACGGGTGCTGTCTGTATGGAGTTTGCGCGTTCTCCCCATGACCTGTGTGGGTTTCCTCCGAGAACTTTGGTTTCCTCCCACACTCCAAAGACGTCCAGGTTTGTAGGTTAATTGGCTTGGTATAAAAATTTTAATTGCCCCTAGCGTTGGATAGTATTAATGTGCAGGGATCGCTGGTCGGTGCGGACTCGATGGACTGAAGGGCCTGTTTCCGCGCTGTATCTCTAAACCCTACTAAATGTTATTTTCAATGATAGTGCAAAAACCGAAGTATGTAGAGCAACCACAGCAGTATCCAACTCTGTGTTTTGTGTTGAGGTAAGATTGTAGTTATGATTCTGCATTTTAGATCAAGAACCTGATGGTTGATGGGAAGAAGCTTTTTCATGAACCAGAAGGTAACGTTCTCAGGCTCCTGTATCATCTTCCCAATGGTAGCAACAAGAAGAGAGTACGGCCAGGGTGGTGTAGGTCTTTGATATTAGCTATCTTCCTGAAGCAGTGCTTCCTGTAGATCTCATTGCTGGTGGACCGGGCAATGTCCACCACCCACTGCAGCCTCCTTCATTCTTGAGTGTTCAAATTCCGAACCAGGCTGTGTTGCAGGCAGTCGTGATGCTCTCCAGTGTACATCTCGAAGTTTGGGAGCGCATTCGGCAACCTGCTCCTCGCGCATCTGATGGAGTAGAGGCGTTGACACGTGAGCTTTCTTTATGAATGCATCAATATGTTGGTCCAGGACAGATTATCAGAGAAGTGAACTCCCAGGATTTGGAAGCTGTTGACCCTCTGCTCCGTTGTCCCACCCATGAAAACGGGTGCATGATCCCTCAGCTTTCCCTTTTTGAAGTCAACAATCAGCTGCATGGTTTTGCTAAAGTTTAACGGTTCAAAGAGATTTTATTGTCACGTGTACCAATTAAGGTAGAGTGAAACTTGATTTACCAAGATAGACCAGATTATCTTTCTAACTTCTGAACTCTGACTTGTCAATACCTATAATTTGTCCAATGACAGCAGGGTAGCATCAGAGAATTTAAAGGATCATTGGAGCAGTGCTTGGCCACTCAGTCACAGTATTGTTACAACTCTGTAAGGCAGTGCTTATTTCTTATACCAAGCTGTCCCAAGAGCATGAGTCAATGCAATGGTTTGGGAATGGAGTAATGTACAGATCCACATTAAAGGACATTAAAAATGTCAGAGAACATAGAGCAGGGGATTGAACATAAGCCCTGAGGAGTCCCTGTGCTGATGGTCAGTGAGGAGGCGATATTGTTGCCAATCTGTACTTATTGAGGTTAACCAATGAGGAAGTTGAGAAACAGTTACATAGGGAGATGCACTGTAAGAATTTCATCACAATAGATGTGAGTGCCATTGGGTTGGTCGTCGTCGCCTTGCTCTCCTTAGGCGCTGGTATTATGAATGTCCTTTTAAAGCAGTGGAGACCTCAGAGTATAGTGGATAGAGGTTGAAAATGTATGCAATGTTGTGTCTATCTTCGGTGTAAACCATCATCTGCAGTTCCTTCCTAATTAATTAAACATTAATGTTTCATGTTTTATGTGTCATTCCTAACTCAGTGTATGTCATGTTGTCACGTGCGGGCGGAGCACCAAGGCAAATTCCTTGTATGTGAATACTTGGCCAATAAACTTATTCATTCATTCATTCACATGGAAGCCAGTATCTGTAGTCTGAAGAAGGGTCTCGACCCGAAACGTCACCCATTCCTTCTCTCCAAAGATGTTGCCTGTCCCGCTGAGTTACTCCAGTTTTTTTGTGTCTATCTTTGGTTTAAGCCAGCATCTGCAGTTCCTTCCTACACATCTGCAGTTCCTTCCTACACATGAGATATCTACCACTGGGTTGATGAATCATCTTGCAGCATGATTTTGAAGAGCAGATCTCAATTCTTTGATGTCTTGGGAAATATTTATCCTTCAACTAAAATCTGGGAAAAATAGATTATACAATTTCCATTGCTGTTTATGGAATTTAGCAGTGCATGAATTAGTTTCTGCCTTTCATAAATCATTTTGGGACATCCTGATTCATTTTGAACATTATATGAATGAATATGTGCATTTGTTTAATTTAATATGTATTTCTGTGTTCCTGACATAAATTAATTCACTATTGCAATGAGTGCTTGAGTCACTGTTAATAGCACTCAACTAATTTTATCTTTATAAACTATATTCCAATTCTCACTTGCGTGAAGGGAACTTTCACTCTAGATTACAGAGCTGAATATCTTTAAATTTGATTGTAACCGCCTTTCCTTTATTTCTTGAAGTTAGTTGTTTGCTTTAAATGACAAAATTCCTTTGCCCCTAGTTAGATATTCTATGCTACAGCTTCACCTCTGATTAAGAAAGTCTAAAATTCAAAGATATAACTTTAAGTTAAAGTGCTAAATATGTTGTGTAGTCATGTAAGAAGAGTAAGGACATAAGGAATAGGAGTAGAAATAGGCCATTCGGCCCATCAAGTCTACTCTACCATTCAATCATGGCTGATCTATCTCTCCCTCCTAACCCCATTCTCCTGTCTTCTCCCCTTAACCTCTGACACCTGTACTAATCAAGAACCTATCTATCTCTGCCTTAAAAATATCCACTGACGGCCTCCACAGCCTTCTGTGGAAAAGAATTCCACAGATTCACCACCCTCTGACTAAATACATTTCTCTTCATCTCCTTCCTAATAGAACGTCCTTTAATTTTGGGGCTATGACCTCTAGTCCTAGACTCGCCCACTAGTGGAAACATCCTCTCCACATCCACTCTATCCAAGCCTTTCACTATTCTGTACGTTTCAATGAGGTCATTCTTTTCTATGTGTTCGTTTGTTTCATTCTTCTAAACTCCAGCGAGTACAGGCCCAGTGCCGACAAACGCTCATCATAGGTTAGATATGATTGTTAATGTTGTACAACAGATAGTGCTTACTGCACTTGAAGAAACTGAGAGATCAATTCTCACTGTGATATCTTTTGAAATGGAGTACAGTACATTTTGAGGACAGCAACTGGAAATGAGATTGAAAGCTGTTAAATTGTCATGGAAATCTAAATATCGAGTTAATGTCCTGTTAATTTGGATTTGCACGTTATTCCATTCCCAAACCATGGCATTGACTCTTCATGCCCTTGGGACAACTCGGCGTAAACAGTAAGCACTGCCTTGAAGAGTTGTTCGCATCCTAAGGATACTGAATGTTTAATGCCTCTGAATGATCACAATATTCTTGAAATAAATTGCAATGATAATTGTTGAACTAAAGCTGAATGTATTGAACCATTTCTAGTGAAGATCATCACCTGTGTTAATGCTGATGTCAATCATTACCTTCACTGGAAATGGTTCCGCAAATTCAGTTGAATCCTCGGTATATCAAATTTCGGGTTAGTTATCACCACTTACATTAATGCTGATATTAATATTATTTATTTCATAATAACCTTTTACTCTGGTTTGTTTCTTATCAATGCAGTAACTACTCTTTTAAAGCAAATTGCCACCAAAGTAGATTCGCTCCTATATAAAGTTTATTTTTAATTTGAAGAGTTGATCCTACTAGCTTGTAGGTTTCATAATTTCCTGACAATACCCATCAAACTTACTCTATTAATATCACAAGTTTGATCTTTCTTGATTTCTTAATTGCTAGGCTACTGTAAAGCCTACAGCAGAGAGAGATCTGGGATCTGAGTTCTATGATTATCTTGCCAGTTTCAGTTGCCCAATCAATATGCAGATTGAAATCTCCCATGCAAAATTGCTGATCAGAATCTTAATCCTATCTTAAAAGCATGTAAATTGAGCAGTAATTAACCTCTAAGATTTTTAAAAGCAACACTATATTTGATTGTACTTTTGCAGCATTTATGAAGGTATTTTCTTGATTAATTGGATAGTGTCCTGCAATACAGTTTTATTGTTCAAAATACGCTAGTTTGGCAAAATATCACTTTAATGTTTTAAAAATGTGAGCTTTCCTGATGAATATATGTATACATGTGAATGTGCACATTTAAAATCTGTGTCATGTATTACTGTGACGGTATTGCGGGTGGTCGATAGAAAGGATCTAAATTGAAGCCAATCAAATGAACATTGTATGTTTAAGAAGCAACTTGCTTTTGAAGCCTAATGTGCTGTAATAGATGAGGGGGGAATTCTTAAAAGCAACATAACTGATAGCATGCTAGAGATCAGACTCAACCTTGCATTTACAAATTTTAACTCATTAGAGTTAATGGAACAAAATAGGCTTCCTTTATACAATCGTTGGTAATTTTCATTAATTTTCTGGTTAATTGAGTTTGAGATTTAAGGAATATTTTGGCATTATTGGAACCTCCTTTTAAAATACAGAAACTATTATATCAGTTATTATATCCATATACATCTGCATACAAAGCCTTATTGATGTTAATGTCAGTTTACATCAGCAATTTCCATTGTAAACTAATGGAATTTATAATGAAACCCTTGCAGAATGTATCATGTCATGATTTCACGTAACTGCCAGTAGTTCAATTAGAGCATGATTTTGGATTCCAAATTCTTCCATCTGCATTGCAGAGGAACTTCCACTTTCAGTTAGCTACTTACCACTTTACTTTGTTTCATTATTTAAAAAAAAAAAGATTTCTGAACTAAAAATGTAGATCAAATGGCTTAGAAGATAGACACAATGCTGGAGTGACTCAGCAGGACAAGCAGCATCTCTGGAGAGTAGGAATGGGTGACGTTTCAGGTCGAGACCCTTCTTCAGACTTCTGTGCTTATGTGCATCTTAGTCATCCTCCATCCAGACATGTTTCATTTCCCACGTACAGAATCTTACTTGGTCAAAATTTATTTTTTAGCGTTTTTTTATCAACGTCAGCTTTAAACTCTGTTTTTAACACTAATTGTTTCATTTTGTCATTAGTTCTCAGTGGATTGTGTTCCAGTGATTGCCCCCGCAAAGTAACAGTAAGTAATGTTTTGTTACCGTGTTTAAATAATGTTCATTTCAATGTTGTTGCAAACTTTAAAAGATGGTATTAAATGGGAATGGTTTTTGAAAATTGTTTGACATAACATTGCTAAGCACTTCGCTTTTGAAGCATGCATTACTAAGAAATGGGATTCCACTTTACATCATATGAAATTACAATGTAAAAGTTATATTAGAACATTTCAAATCTCAAATTATTAAGTAAATGTTCTGGTCGCAATATATGGTCAGATTGTGCTATGTATGTTAAATTGACAGATGGTATGAACAGTTAGTGGGTAAAGCTAGTGGAAATGAACCCAATACTAAAATGGCCAACAATTACGCCAAATATTTTTGTATGTTAACATTTTCAATTCCATTTGAATAATGTTAACATTATTAATTGAATAGGTTTGATAGTTTTCTCAAATCAGATTTGTTGTTCATTCCAATTATCTAGGTTTAATGTATTTGGGTGTGGGGAAAGAATCTAATGTGGATCTGTCCTTGTCAAAATAATGGAACCACAATAACAAGTTGGTTTCAGAAATGTGAACCATTTCCCATTGGTGTTTGGATTGACTGCTTTGTTCTTTTTTTCTTTATATGAAAGTTGACATTCCCAATCTATCTCTCATCTGTAAGGGATATTAATTTGAGGGGTCAGACTTTCAGATACCATTCTGCCCTTTTCCCTTGGATTGCAAGGATGATAAAACATTATTATGGCTGTATTGTGGTGAATGTGACCATAAAAATGTTTGACTCGCTTTATCATCCTAGAAATTGTCAGTGTTTTACAAAACATAAACTTGACTAATGATAAAGGAATACTTGCATCTTTTTTAGCAGTCTACATAAGTTGAAAATATCAACACAGCAGGTTGTTTTTACATCGTTCCGAAGGAATTTGAGACTGACACAGCCAGCTTATTTGCATTACTAGATGCTTTGTGTCTTTCAAATTATTATAAATACAACTCTTTACAAGTGTGTAGATTTGCCTGTTTGAAATTTAATCCTAATCGAATTTCAAACTTAATTAGGTAGATCTGCTGCCTCACAGCGCCGGAGACCTGGGATCGATCCCGGGGTGCAGTCTATATGGAGTTTGTACATTCTCCCTGTGACTGCGTGGGTTGCCTCCGGGTTCTCTGGTTTGCTCCCACATCCCAAAGATGCGAGGGTTTGTAGGTTAATTGGTCTCTGTAAATTGCCCCAAGTGTCTATGCAGTGGATGAAAAGGTGGGATAACGTACAGGGTTGCTGTGCCCATTTCCACCCTGTCGCTCTAAACAAAACTAAAACTAAAGTAACTAACCTGAAAACAATTGTATTCAGAAAGAAAGAGGCAATGAATGAAATATGATAGCTGAATGCATTCAATGATCTGCTTGAAGTTGTTTACATCAACCCATTGAATATAAAGGATACTAGGCAACAATTGTGGTGAAATATTATACAAATTCTGTGTTGTTAAACTGAAAAGAAATCTTTGGTATAAAAAATATTTATGAATGAGGAGAGTAAATTGTAAACCGTAAGCTTCTGCGCATACCGTTCATGTGGAGAAATGTCAGTGGCAAGATTATATGATAAATGTCTCAAAATTCAATGGACCAATATTCTGAATATTCTACAAAGAAGGAAATATGGACAGAAAACATTCATTTTGATCTGTAATGTTCAGTATCCCAGGACATGGATGAACAGAGTTTAATAGAAAATATGATGAAATTAGATAATTAAAGAAACAGCGTAAAGGTTTACTATAACATTCAAATAGGTGTTATTGGTTCAAATGGTCATTGCATTTAGAATGAATCCTTAAAATGACTTAGCATCCCGTTAAATCCTGTGTAGGAAATTCCTTATTCACCCATCCAAGGTATCTAAAATTAAAAAAGTGACAATGACCATTAAAGAGCAGCTTGCTGCACATCGACCAAAAGTCTGAAGAAGGGCTCCGTCTGAAACATCATCTGTCCATTCCTTGTGATCATGGCTGATCGCCCCAAATCAATAACCCGTGCCTGCCTTCTCCCCATATCCCTTGATTCCACTAGCCCCTAGAGCTCTATCTAACTCTCTCTTAAATCCATCCAGTGATTTGGCCTCCACTGCCCTCTGTGGCAGGGAATTCCACAAATTCACAACTCTCTGGATGAAAACATTTCAACCTCCTAACATCCTCTTCACAGTTCACACTGCCACCCAGCTTTGTGTCATCGGCAAACTTGCTGGTGTTGCTCCTAATTGCCTCTTCCAAATCATTAATATATATGGTAAACAGTTGCGGCCCCAACACCGAGCCTTGCGGCACTCCACTCGCCACTGCCTGCCATTATGAAAAGGACCCGTTCACTCCTACTCTTTGCTTCCGGTCTGCCAACCAATTTTCTATCCATGTCAACACCCTACCCCCAATACCATGTGCTCTAATTTTAGTCACCAGTCTCCCGTGCGGGACCTTATCAAAGGCTTTCTGAAAGTCTAGACATCCACTGGCTCCCCATCATCCATTTTACTTGTTACATCTTCAAAAAATTCCAGAAGATTAGTCAAGCATGATTTCCCTTTCATAAATCCATTTTGACGTGGACTAATCCTTTTACTTACTACTCCAAATGCCCCATTATTACCTCTTTAATAATTGACTCCAGCATCTTTCCCACCACCGGTCAGGCTAACTGGTCTGTAATTCCCCGTTTTCTCTCTCGCTCCTTTCTTGAAAAGTGGGATAACATTAGCTATCCTCCAATACACAGGAACTGATCCTGAATCTATTGAACATTGGAAAATAATCACCAATGCGTGTACTATTTCTAGAGCCACCTCCCTGAGGACCCTGGGATGCAGACCATCCGGCCCAGGGGATTTATCACCCTTCAGTCCCATTGGCCTACCCAATACTATTTCTCGCCTAATGAAAATTTCTTTCAGTTCCTCTACTCCCTTAGATCCTCCATCCTCCAGTACATCTGTGAGATTGTTTGTGTCTTCCTTAATGAAGACAGATCCGAAGTACCTGTTCAACTCTTCTGCCATTTCCTTGTTACCCATAATAATTTCACCCGTGTCTGCCTTCAAGGGACCCACATTTGACTTTGCTACTCTTGGCTCTTGACTTTTCTACCTTGGCATTTTGTCATGGATGAATGTTTACAACAACTGGCAATGAGGGTTTGAATACCCTATGTTAGCATTTGAACATGTCAACCATATGACATGCATTCAGCTCAGCCGTCTCTTGGCTTGACAACATGTGGTACTTTTTAGTTGTTGGGAAATTGGTGTTCTGATCAGCTTGTTTCCAACTGAGAATACCTTCTGTCAGTGAAGTCGCTGCTCATGTGTCAATACAGCAGGGAAACCTGTAACTGTTTTCTTTATGGGAAGAATAAAGCAACTTGTGATGTGTTTCACAAAATAAAATGGAAAGTTGGTCGTGAAGTAAATATGTACTCAACATGATAGAATATTTGCATGCTGATAAGAAACAGAAATGCTTCAGCAGAATCAGTCAGTAATGATTCAGTCAGTCAGTATGGAAGTTGGGAGGTGATGTTGCAGTTGTATAAGACATTGGTGAGGCCGCATTTAGAGTATTGTGTTCAGTTCTGGGCACCATGTTATCGGAAAGATGTTGTCAATCTGGAAAGGGTACAGAGAGGATTTACGAGGATGTTGCCAGGACTAGTGAGTCTAAGCTAAAGGGAGAGGTTGAGTAGGCTAAGGCACTATTCCTTGGGGCACAGGAGGATGAGGGGTGATCTTGTAGAGGTTCATAAAATCATGAAAGGAATAGATCGGATAGATGCACAGTCTCTTGCCCAGAGTACATGAATCGAGGACCAAAGGACATAGATTTATAGTGAAGAGGAAAAGATTTAATAGGAATCTGATGGGTAACTTTTTCACTCAAAGGGTGGTGGGTGTATGAAACAAGCTGCCAGAGGAGATAGTTGAGACAGGGACTATCCCAACATTTAACAAACAGTTAGACAAGTACATGGATAGGACAGGTTTGGAGGGATATGGACCAAATGCGGGTAGGTGGGACATGTTGGCCGTTGTGGGCAAGTTGGGCCGAAGGGCCTGTTTCCACACTGACCAACCAGTTCTTTTCATTTACTGGTTGAGGTTCCAGCTAGTCAGGAATGCAGTGGAGAAACCATTGTGTTACAGAAAGCAAGCCATTAGTTTAAAACATTCAAAGATCACCTCAGTAATGTCAGCATGTATTTGTAAAAGAAATCAAAGTTTAAAAAAAAAACTCATAAATGTTTTAACATCAATGAATTGTTGAGTAACATTGCCGGCATAATGTTTAGGCAATGTGATTTCTTGCATCAGTTTTGAACCAAATGATCTAAAAACAGTTTCACACTTTGTTTTGATATGTCATGTTACAGAAATCAATTTTATTTCTCAATTTACAAACCTTTAGTGCATTTGATTATTTTTTTTGGTTGATGTGCAGCAGGCTGCTCTTTAATGACGATCATTGTCAGTATTTTTGTTTCAAATATCTTGGATGAATAAGGATTTTTATATTCAATATTTCATGCGATGCTGAGTAATGAGGGGCAGTGAAGGGTGTAGGCATGAGCGAGAAGCTGGAAGATGCCAAATGCATTCACGTTTAAGTATCAAGTCATTCATTCTGGACACAACAAAGATCATTCAAAATATTTTCTAAAAGATGATAAATCATGTTCGAATAGTGAAACCGCCAAATAGAGTGGATGTGGAGAGGATGTTTCCACTAGTGGGGAGAGTCTAGGACCAGAGGCCATAGCCTCTGAGATGAGGAAGAATTTATTTAGTCAGATGGTGGTGAATCTGTGGAATTCATTGCTGCTGACAGCTGTGGAGGCCAAGTCGTTGGGCATTTTTAAGGCGCAGATTGATAGATTCATGATTAGTAAGGGTGTCAGGGTTTGTGGGGTTGAGAGGGAAAGATGGATTAACCATGATTGAATGGCAGAGTAGACTTGATGGGCTCTTATAACAAGAATTTATGATAAACTGGAAATTGTGGAGTGGGGAAGAAATTATGAATCCAAGTATATAAACGATAAGAAGTGGTATACAGATTTTTAAAAAAACTATTAATCTATAAAAGACTAATAACATATTGGTCTTTCATGCAAGGGGCTGGAATGTTATGAGACATATGTATAGAGCCTAGTTTGGAATACTCCATTCCGTTTTGAGCACGGCAAAGGAAGAAAGGAGAAGATGGCCATAGGTTCAACAGTTTGGAGTTTAATTGTTATGAAAAGGTTTCATCGGCTACATTTGTCCTACATATAAAATTGAGGAATTTTAAAACAAAATAAAATAATGTTTTTGGTCATATATGAAACAGCTTTAGAGGGTACTGATAGCACTGCATAATCTAAAACTCTTCCTAAGGCACCTGAAAATTATCCCCTCTGCATAATACTAACTGGTATAATGTCGTAGTCTGGTCATCATAATGAGCCATTCTGCGTGTTGAATTGATTCCCTAATTGAGAATCAAATTAGGAAACATCTTTATTAGAGGGTATTAGCGACAGGAAGACTCTGGAGAGAAGGAATGGGTGACGTTTCGGGTCGAGACCCTTCTTCAGTCACCCATTCCTTCTCTCCAGAGATGCTGCCTGTTCCGCTGAGTTACTTCAGCATTTTGTGTCTACCTTCGATTGAAACCAGCATCTGCAGTTCTTTCTTACACAGCTACAGGAAGAGGTTGGGCAGACTTAGATAATTTTCTCTGGTGTGTCAGACGAGGGAGATCTGACAGAAGTTTATAAAATTATTATGTGAGGCATAGATGGGGTAGAAAGTCAGAACCTATTTTCCAGGATGGATGTATCAAAATACTAAGTGAATTTACTTTCAGATGAAAGGGGCAAAGTTTAAAGGATATGTTTAAAGGCAATTTTGTTTAGACAGTGAGTGGTGAGTGCCTGGAATGTGCTAAAAGTGTGGTGATGGAGGCAGATAGTGGCATTCAAGAGACTTTAGGAAAGGCACATGGATATGCAAGGAATAGAGGGATCTGGATTATGTGCAGTCAGATAAGTATTGATCTTGATATCATGTTTAAGAAGGAACTGCAGATGCTGGAAAAATCGAAGGTAGACAAAAATGCTGGGGAAACTCAGCGGGTGAGGCAGCATCTATGGAGTGAAGGAATAGGTGAAGTTTCGGGTCGGGACCCTTCTTCAGAAGAAGGTTCTTGATATCATGTTCAGCACAAACATTGTGGGCCGAAGGGCCTGTGCTGCATAGGTCTATGCTCAAATTAAAAGTATTAGAATTTGCAGATAATAATACTTAATCTTTTATAAAATGTCACGTAATAACCAGTCAGTGGAAAAAATGCAGCGGAAATGCTGCCCTGTTGTTTTTTTTTACTCCAGTCCAAGTTGTTATCTGGTATAACTGTTGCCTCAGGGAGTCGAGCAGCTCTATGATGGGAATTTCCACTGATGTAGTAATTATGCCAGATGAAGAATTCCCATCTGCAGTGTGCAACAGCTACACAGGATAGGAGTGGGAGCTGGAGCTACAGTGCAGGAGAGAATTATCACTGGGTCAGTGAACATGAGAAATGAGATCAAGTCAAGTCACTGTTATTTCTATAGCACCTTTAAAAAACAACTCTCGTTGGCCAAAGTGCTTTACATTGGTGGAGGTACTAACGTTATACAACATTGGGGGAAAAAGATGGGGGGAAAAAGCCCACATGAACGAGAAGAACTGAGCTAGTATGATATGGACAGTGAGGAACAGAATGGTTGTGTAAATTGGAAAAGGCAACAGGGAATTAATGAACAACTTTTATGTACAGCTATCAGATTGAATAGCAAAGAGTGACAGTGCATGTCCTTGAAAACTGGCAATTCTCTGAAGTAAATTATAGAAGACAGTTTGCCAAAATTTTCCATTTTCCTTTAGCTCTGCTCGTAGCTTGCTATTGGCACAGATTTTGAGATAAGGGGCAAGAAAAGTGACGATTGCAAAATGTTCATTTACATTTGAAACTTCTCAACAAACAAAGTATCTAGTGCCCACGTGCAGCAAGACCTAGATAACATCCAAACATTGGCTGATAAGTCACGAGCAATATTCGCGCCACAGAAGTGCCTTGCTGTGGTCTTCTCCATAATAAAGACTCCAACCACTCTCCCTTGACGTTCGTTGACGCTCCCATTGTCAAGTTCCTACATTCTGAGGGTCACCTAGAAACTCGTCTGAAACAGTCTCATAAATATTGTGGCTTTAAGTGCAAGGACGAGGCTGGGTTCCCTGCAGCCAGCGATTTATCCCCTGGCACTCCAAGATCTGAGTTCCAATGACTCAAACTCAACACCACCGAGGAAAAAGCAGCCTACAACCCATCCACCATCATAAACAAACATACTCTCTAAGAGACAAGGCCTTTAATGGGCAAGGCATAATGTATATGGACTTTTAATGCAGGAAAATGGGATTTGTGTACATGACCAAAGGTTGGCATGGATGTGATGGGCCGAAGGGACTATTTCAGCACTTTAACTCTATAATCTACACTAGGGGCCTTTACACATTGTCATTTTTAGGATATACTTGTTAAATTTTCAGAGTGTTGATCTTTATTGTTCAAGTTCAAGTTACATTTACAATAAAAATAACACAATACACAATAGAGTTTAATATGAACATCCCCCACAGCAGAATCAACGTTTCCCACTGAGGGAAGGCAATAAAGTTCAGTCATCTTCCGCTTTGTTCACCCGTGGTCAGGGCCTTGAACCCTCCGCAGTCGCCGCTACGGACGGCTCGCTGTTTTGGCCCT